>BSBK01002470.1:92500-524419 GCA_027943335.1 Chamaecyparis obtusa | reverse complement strand
TTAATTATGTTGCTAAAATATTTTAACTAGGTAGATCCTCACAAATATTTTTGTTACTCCTAACAGGGTAAGATCATCAGAAGTGATCAATATTTGTAGCCTTAACCAACAAAATTTATTTACTATAGTTAGTGAAAAATTTTGGGTGTCATCCCCACTACAGATTTTACCTTCTAACAAGGGTTTCTGTGATACTAAAATACTAGTGTTATGTGTATAAAGTTTCATGATTGCTTATTTGATTAGATTAGAAGTATTTACATTTTAGTTATGTTATTGAATGTATGGAGATAGTAAATGCTACAATCAGCTAATGAATTACTTTGTTACAATGATTGGGATAAAGAAATTTAGGGTTACCGATTCACCTCTCCCCTCTCAATAACTTGCCTTTCCATAATCCCAACAATTGGTATTAGAGCTAGTTCTCTTGTTGAGGAAGTTTAACCATTGAAGAAAAAAGATCTTAGAGATGGAAAGGTATAATATTGATAAGACTACTGAAAATTAGAGATTGGAGATATAGATTCTCATGGAACAACTTAAGGAAGCCAGAGAAAAACTGAGAGAGTCACTGATCAAAAGGAAGCAATTAGCATTTTAACACAATGAGATTGATTATAAGGAAGATGAAATAGAAGAATTATCTAAAGGATCTGGAAGCATATTTGATGCATCTGAAGGAACCATACCAGATCTATTTGAAAAGAATCAACATCTTACTGATCAAGTGTTCAGCATTGCAAATTGGATAAGAGACTCAAATGGTAAGAATGATTGATGTCATGAACAATGCAAGACAAGTTGAATAAGAAAGAAATTTCCATATTGAAGATAGAAGGAAAATAACTAAAAAATTGGATGAAAAGGAATCTGAAATACTAAGGCTTACCGAACATCACTTTGAAATATCCAATCAGATGGTTTTCATGAGTCAAGAAATCAACCAAGTAAATAGTGAGCTTGCTAGGAAATTGGAAGACATTGGTGAACTAAGGGAAGAAAATGAAAGACTAAAGAATGAAGTGAAGATACAAAAACAACATAATGAGATGATTAAGAAAAATGAAGAAAGTACCAAAAGGATGGATGAGTTCCTAAATAGTTAGAGAAGGCTCGACATCACTATTGGTTTAGGTTACACCGAGCAGGGAGAGTCATAAAAATAAGTTGAATAATAGAATTCCTATGAAAATCCAAGGCCAAAGAAACTCTCATTCTATCACTATGGAAAAATAGGCCACACATCAAATGTCTGCAGAAGTAAAGAAAAAGGTATTCCTAAATCTACTCCTAAATATGATGGTTATTGTTATAATTGCAACAAGTATGGACATCAAGCACATGAGTATAGATCAAAGATAAAAAAAAGTCACCTAAGAGACATCACATGGAAAAGAACTATCCTACTTGGAACATGCATGGACATATATCACAGGAATGCAGGGTAAAGATGAAACAAGTCTAGAAACTAAAAGGACAAAACAAGACATATCAACAAAGAAGACAAGGTAATGCCTACACTTGGGATTACAACACTTGGGTTAATTGCACAATATGTGGTAGATATAGTCATATTACAGAAAATTGTATGAGATTGCACTGGAGAGGAAAATATAGAAATTGGACAAACTATGGAACGTCATGTTTGCACTATCACAAGGTCATTCATTTAAGTAAATATTGTAGAGACGGAACACTAGAATTAAGTATTAATGGACATGAGAACACCATATAAGGAATCATAAGGATAAGGAACCAAATGTGGAGAAGAGAAAAAAATGATAATGCAAGAGCAAGCACAACAGTTCGTGACACCTCATCCTTTGGGTTAGGTGATCTCACCACCTCCACCTAAGAAAATCAAGTAAGTGTGGGAAATGAATTTTAATCAGTTATATCTTACAACATCTCCTTATATCTATTGCATGAATACCAAATTAGAATGAAATAAGATGCACTAGCTAGTTATATGTTATGAACATGAAATGTGTATAGTCAGTAAAAGCATGACCAAGTGAAAGTTTGTTAGTCAGTGAAAGTGTTATGGTTAACTTAGTTCAAGAGTCAACTGAGCCATGTTAGTGTTAACGGAGCTAAAGTTTCAAAGGTGATAACTGAATGATTATTGTTAACTGAGTTGTGGTTGGTGAAGCTTTTAATGTAAAACTTTGAGCAGGAAAATATTTTTAGGTATAAATAAGCATCATGACATCACATTTCTTCACACAGCAAACCACAATGAACTAGAGCGAATTGAGCAGGATTTGAGAAAAGCTTTTTTGAGCTTTTCAAAAAGATTTAAGAAGATCACAAATAGTTTGAAATTGATTCAAGTAAGTTCTAAGAAAACTGAGTTATTTTTTAAATAGTTTTTGTAAAGCCCTAAATTTATTGAAATAATGGCATCCTCATCAAAGACTGCACAATCCAAGACCAAAAATAAGAAGAATATTACATTGATCAAGTCTAAAACCTATGAAGAACTAAATTATAAGTTACACCCCGAGGTCGCATCACAAGTTGATGAGAAAGGAACATTTTCAAGCATACCGCCTAGGGTTTTGTTGGTTCAGGACATACAATCATACATTCACTACAAGATAAGTGAAATAGGAGATTTTGAGCTACAATCCATATACCAAGAGTTATGCTAGGACAAAAGGCTGAAGGATGAACACACACACTTGGAGATCAAGGGTTTAACTAATGCCCTTCACTTCCTGAAGGAGTTCAAGATAGAGTGGATTAGGGTTGTACTCAACCGAGTACACAAGAAAAAAATATGGTTGGATGAACCTATCAAAATTACAAAAGATGTTATTCACATGTTTACCAGTTATCCAATGAGTGACAAAGAAAAATCCCTAAGGCACCCACCAAGGAGTGAGACTAAGAAATTAACAGGAGCTGAGTGGGATGGAAGAGGCATGAGGATAAATAAAACTACTGATCCTGAAACTAGATTTGGAGCTTATGTCATTTCTTACAAGATATTCCATTCTATCAGGCCCAGCAGTGTTCCTTGTGGAGCAGTCGACATGGCATACAAGGTTGTAAAGAAGGGTTTATAGCTAGACCTTGCTGAGCTGATGCTAAAGAAACTGGAAGAAAATATGAGGACTATTCATGTTACCAAGACCAACACATGTAAGTTTGGATCACTTTTAGTGTGTATCTTTTTCTATCTACAAAATTCATTTCCATTAGTCGATAATGTACAATGGGATGTTAACAAACCGATCATCATACAAATCAATGAATTAATAAAGAATCTAGGATAGAATTTTGATGTAGTAATGGATGATTACTTTGGTAAATTCAAGGAAAGAATATAGAAAATAACTAGGATTCTTGCACAACTAGTCGAGAAATATAAGGATGATATTTTCTTTCTAGTAGACATCGACACCACTTTGATAAAGGAAGTCAAACGAAGGACTGCATGGCTACCTTATATGGAGTATGAGATTGATATTGACTAAGCCACAAAATTAATAAAGGCTTTACTTGCAGACCCTAAAGACTAGAAGGCAAAAAATGGTCAAAATTTTGAATAAACAATTAGGTGTTGTAGAAGAAGCTGAGAAGCTAGTTGAAGAAGCAACTGAGGAACAACTACTGATTGATAATAGTGAACATTAAGAAGAAGCTGAGTCAAATAGAGAAATTCAAGTTGCACTGGTGATGGAAAAAGGAAAGAGGAAATAGGATGAGACCTCCACAAGAGCAAGGACATGATCTTCTATAGGTGTTTCCCAATGTTTAAAACATAGAATAGTAAAAATCACAAGGCCAACATTGAAAAAGACCTACCAAAAGAAAAAGAGAGTTACTTAAGCCTCTAATGAACCACCTAAGAAGAAGAGGAAGCTAATAAGAGGTAAAGATGATATTTATTCCGATGAAGAAGATGATAGTAGTCAATTCAAAGTAGTTGTAAATAAATCTCAAACAATTGATGAAATAGAAAAAAACATAAAGGAGGCAGGTAGACTAGGTCTCCCTAAAATGAATCGGTATGTACATATGTCAACCAAGGATCAGGAAAAACTGGAGAAAACAATCATCAGCATGATGATTAAGTTTAAAAGATTACCACTTGAATTCTAAAACTATATTCCCAAAGATCTATATGAGAAGGTATCAGAAAGATGGACCTATTCCTTGCATACTGAGAAGGAAATGCGAGAAGGCTCATTAATTTTGGCACTGCCTAATTTATCTATAACAGGAACTGATGATTTGATGAAACAATATGCCAATAGATTCTTGATGAAGAGAAGAGCATTGAAAATACTACAAGGAAAACTTGAAGATTTTGATGAAGATAGTAAACTTTTATGGACAAAGATTTTGAATTCAAAGGTTGAAGTAGAAGAAATTACACTTGCAGTTGTCCTAGAGAAAAGTGTCACAGGACGTGGAAAAGGTATACACTCAGATGATGAAGATCTTATTTCACCTAGGCCAACTGAAGATCCTATTCATATATCTTACACTAAACAACCAAATGATGAAACTTATGCAGAAGTCTTCTATCCGGGTGGCTATAGCGAGGAATAAAAACAAGATACTCTCGAGTAGCTAATTATAATCGGGAATGAAGAAGTGATACTTGAAGACATCATTGAAGGAGATCCTGATGATGAGGAAAAAGATGATGAAGATGTTACCATTACTACTGCTAAGAACATGAAAGAAGATAAAATTATTGAGGTAGCTAAAATAAATATACTAGATAATTTACCTATTTTGGTGCAAGCCATTGAAATTACTACTCTAGAGAAACCCAAGGAGCATACACCGAAGAAAAAAATGGACACCATCGAAGGACGGGGTGAAGAAGAAAACAAGGAGATAAATGAGCTTGCAAAAAAAGAGGCATAAAATAAAGGAGAAAAAACTGAGACAAATGTAGATGATTTTATAACTAGTACAAGGCCAAAATCCCAAGGACCTTAGACCAAGGGAATAGTAAAAGGGAAAGACAAGGAGGATAGTGTCTCCATCAAGAAACCAAAGTCTACTATAGAGACTAAAGCTCTAGTACCTTATGGGAAATCCCCCACATCCAACACATAGGGGAAGAAAAAGAAGAAGAAACATGGTAAAGTTCTAGTCACCTTATATTAAATCATTGAAATACCTACATGTAACCTGAGAACCTTAGACCTTGAAGCACTAAGGAGATATGGAGAATTGTGCACAAGAAAAGTAGTACAAGAAAATATAAGACAAGAGAGTAAGCATAAATAGGTATTATAATATGTGTGAGAGATACTAATGTAGGTTGTACCTGATGTCAATGTTGATGAGGCAACTCCCATCATTGACTAGCTTGAAACTTTAACTGGGCACATCAACTCTCTCAATGTTGATGCAGAAAAAAGAATAGAAGAAAGAGATGAATCAAAGATACAATTAAAAATTGCAGAGAAAATCAGTCAAGCAATGGAAATAAATAAGGTGAAATTATCTAAAACCATCAATAAGATTTAAAATATTATTCAGCAGATAATCACTACATTGCCAAAGCTTTGCACTACCAAGTTCTTCACTACAGAGAAAACCAAAAAGCTAAAGAAATTAGATGAAGAGCTACAAAAGAGTGCAAAAAGCTTGCTCACATACCTGAATGCATTCAAAGAACATTATGCCAAGGTCAAGCATATACATGGGTTGAGGAATTAGATGAGAAGAGAAGTAGACTGAATACAGGATCAAACAATAGAGCTTAACGAAGATTTGCTACCATACGTTGAGGTGATGATAAGGATTATAAAGAAAGCTAAAGATCTAGTAGCTACTCTCAAGCTATGTGTCATAGATCATATATTTGATATGCATGCACAAGTTGGTCTAGAGTAGATTTCCTTAGACAGTTTGAAAGAGGAATGTGAAAACCTCTTCACCAACTTGAAGAAAACCCATCAATCCATTTTTGATAAGCTGTAAGTCTATACAATTTTTGGCATTATTCCAAAAAGGGGCAAAAAATATGTATAGATATGTATTCTTACAAAAGAGAAGTTATATATAAATAGTTTGTATACTTATCGAAACACATACAACTTGGAGGAGTTTATAGTTTTGCATATACATTTTTTGAAATTTTTCTTAAGGTATACATATCTTTTTTTGTAACTAATGAAAAAGGGGGAGAATGTTAGTTATATGTTGTCATTAGTGTCACACATATAGTTGGTAAAGGAGGCAAACATGCTAGTCAATCAACACACCAAGAATGGATATCGAGAAGAGCACAAGGCATAAAATTACATTAACCAAACACAGTCTTGATTGAGCACTCATACTGAGCTTAACGATTACCAAGCACCGAGCATAGTTTAACTAAGCATTCTTATATACCGAGTGCTAATTAATTATCGAGTGATGAATGCAGTGTATACTAAGTAAACCAGGAAATGACATAGCAATTTTTAATGGCACAAACTACAAGGTAAATAGTTTACACTGAGCTACAAAATGTTTTACCAACATCAAGGTGACGATTAAATATGAATGTAATCATTTAATTATTTATGATCATTATGTACTGACGTTTAGGTTATTCATTTGGATCATTGATCTTAGGTTTTCTAAGATGTTGCCATAACACTAATTAGGTCAAAATCCTTTGTTATAAGAATTGTAAAGATGTCATTTTGACAAGTATCACACATAAAGTAGCCACACATACAAACATCTGAAGATCAAACAAGATTGTGAAGATGAAGCATTGACAAAGTATTCAAGGACTAAATCAGATATTAGATCAGAAGGCTACCCAACATAATTCAAAGAAGAGATCTATCATAGCAAGGTGATAACAACTAAGTACTTATCAGATATCAAATCAAGAAAAGTTAGTTGCTATGTACAAATCAATTTCACTATTACTTTCTAACAATTGTGGAAGAACTTAAATATCTTAACAGAGTGGACCTAAAAGTCTTTTTGTAAATCTCTTAACTGAGTGCACACTTAATTGTGTTGCTAAAATCCTTTAGCCAGGTAGATCCTCATAGATATTTTTGTTACTCCTAACAGGGTAAGATCATCAGAAGTGATCAATCTTTGTAGCCTTAAATGACAAACTTTATTTACTAAAGTTAGTGAAGCTTTGTGGGTGTCATCCCCACCATAGTTTTTACCTTCTAACAAGGGTTTCTGCAATACCAAAATACTAATGTTATGTGTATAAAGTCTCATGATTTCTTATTTGATTAGATTAGAAGTATTTGTACTTTTAAGTTATGTTATTGAATGTATGGAGACATTAAATGCTACAGTGGGTTAATGAATTTCTTTGTTACAAGGATTGAGATAAAAAATTTTAGGGTTATTGATTGACCCCTCCCCTTGCAGTAACTCACCTTTCCATAATTCTAACACCACGCTCTTGACAATTTCATTTGGCCTTTATAGATATATGGTATATATTTTTGTACTTAGACATTTACATGTTTAACATGTATACATGCTTTTTATTTAAATTATGATTAATTAAATTATATAGTAATCAACATTTTTATCTTATTTTAGTGTTGTTGGATGCACCTAGTGTGAGGGAGGTGTAGGGGCACCCACTAATAAGGTGAATGTAATTAAGATTTTAAATAAATTAGAATGATTATGCATGCCAACATAGATATTATAAAACTTGTAATTTCACAGTGCATTTTATTTTAAATGAATGTTTATAAGAGATAACTTATTACGATTGTTTGAGGAGACATGACATAGGTGTAACACCCCACCCTCTCAACCATTTCATTTGGACTTGATAGTTGCATGATATATATTTTTACACTTGGTCATTTACATTTTTTGTTGTATACATGCTTGGCATCTAAATTGTCATTAATTTAAACATATATTATACAAAATTTGTATCTTATTTAACTCTTGTAGGAAGAAACCAATGCAAGAGAGGTTAAGTGTCAACTTGGAGGTGCACATGTACCCATTGAAAAGGAAAAGATAATTGGATGCAAATCTAATTGAATTAAGAGTTTAAAGAACTTAGAATGATTAAATACATGTCGTAGATTGATAGTTTCACATTGTTTTTGTTTTGATGTACAAGAAATTAGGAGATTTACATCCTTTCTAACTACATTGACATTAGTAGAATTAGAGATTCCTACATAGGTACTTGATTTTATTTAAATTTATGTTTATTAAATATGTTACTATCACCAATAGTTGTAGGATAACTTATATATATTTTATACTTGTGAAGATATATAGGTTGACTTTGGTAATGTTATTGACATCCCTTTGCTAGCAAAAATATATTCTATGACTTCTGATCATAAATTAAGAGACATAGACTTGACATAATCAAGAATTCAATTTTAAAGTTCAATTATAACTCAATGTATATTAATATTTCTATTAATCTTCTTATTTTAAATTATATAATTTAACTCTCTTGCGGTTTTAATTATTTTTGTGTATGGTCCTCCAGAGCCAAAGACTTCTTTGAAGAGGCTCCATTGATTCAAATTAGTAGTTTAGGATGTTGTAGATGCCCAAAATTGTTCTTTACAAATTTATTAAATTCATATTGGTATACCTCTTGTAATTAATTGAATATTTATTTAATTAATTACCCAGCCGTATAATATAATTAATTATAATTAATTATATTATTTTTGTCCTTTCTATCCTATAATAAAATTAATCTGAATCAAGTAATTATATTATTCACTCCGTACTTTTAGCTTGATAATCTAATTAATTTTAATTATATTATTCCCCTATCTTCAAATAATAATATTATTATTTGGATGTCATAATCCCAAGATTTAATTAATCTTAGATTAATTAAGCTAATTTCTTGATTCCTATAAAAATTAACATTTCTCCCTAATTAAAATTATCTCACATGTATGTGTGAGCACATCTCCAAAATTTGAACAATTTGAACAACCAACCTTCCATAAATACCCATCTTTTCTCTTACACACTTGTCTCATAGTCACCTTGAGCATTCAACTCTTACAGTTTTCTTCTACTTGGCATGTATTTCCCATCCACCCAAGTTTTCCAACACATGTGTGAGAAACGTATCATATTGCATGGCCAACTACCCCTTCCTACATGGATTCCACATGGCCTTGACCTCATCAATGCATATGCATCATAGCCCTTCATTCTAAATTTGAATCTCAACCATCCATTTCCTTCCATTTCCTATAAATAGCAGCCTATTCTTATGCATTTAATCAATGAGCTATCACTTGCATTATTATTATGCCATAATTTTCTTAGAGCTCTTAGTGTCCATTATGGAATCTATCAATCTTCATTAGAATATTATTTTCATAGTAGCAATCATAACACGTTTAGTTAGTCCTTACATGAAAATCCAATAGTTTTCATCTAGTTTCTCATCTAGATTGTATAATAGCATTATCATCTAATCCATCTAGCATTTAGGAATCATTTAGGGATTTATATGTGTTTGGAGAGAAATACCCACTTTTAGTCATTGAATAAGAAAATTAATGGAGTAACATACTTCTATTCTAGTCAATGAGAGATATGATTAGGATTTGTTAGTTTTATCCTTTTTTTTGTGTTTATTTTCATTTTCTGACCAAAAATTCTAATCATATACATCTTGGAAGACTTGGTAGGACCCATATCACTTTGAATTTGACATCATTTTTAGTACACAATAATGAGAAAAATCCCAATATACATATATTTACCTAATATGCTAGATCACATTATTAGGATTACACATCACATGGGTGAGGAGAGGTTACAATTATAGAACATATTTTAGCACTCCAAGGTATAGCATGTAATTATAATAAAGAACCAAGGCCCCCAAATTCAATACTCTCTAAACCAATATTAATAACACAAGTTCACTACTAGAAGGTACTTAATGAAACATCGACATAGGCATCATCATATTCATAGGGAAAAACACTAGCACACAAAACAACATTATTACACCTTTATTACTTTTTACAATCATGAAACTATTTCATCCAAAACCTTACAGATACTCAAACTTTTCTTTTAATTTATTGTTTAGGTCACTACATAGTTCTTTAAACAATCCTTTAAAAGACACAAAATAAATAAAATCCCTTTTTATAAAGCAAGGGTTATTTCTTCTCATTAAGATATCTACACTAACATATGAGAATATGCACTAACATAAGAATGTACATATAGGGGATAAATACATATTTATTTTCAAGAAATATAGTTAAAAACATATTTTATAAATTTATTATAACAGATATTAATATTTGATCACAAGACAATATCTATAGTCATAAAATTATTTTGTACTATCGTAGGAAATGGTGAGAGGAAGGAGAGGTGTGTCTAGGGTTTCACCTAGGATTTCATGTGGAAGAATGATGAATAATAAGCTCCTAGTGAAGAAGATCATGATGGAAAAGGTGATGGAGAACCATGTTTTTGTTGTTGGGTTTGGGATCTTGTTTGGTTATTGCTTCCTTTTGATCATGGGGGCTTTTTTTTGTAGTAGCCGCAAGAGGCCTTTCTTCCAACTTTTTGTGTCACTTTGGAGTTATGGAGCCTTGGTTGTGATGGAAATAAAGGAAAGGTTTTTGTGCCCTATTTGTATTCAGACTCTTTTATGGCTTTAGTTTCTACTGCCACCCCTATTTTGGGCTTGTGTGAAGAGAATAGTTTGTGATGGGATTTTTCAAGCCACCATTTTTATCCTGGGTTCAAATTGGTGGATTTGGCCCTTTCGTTTCTAGTAGATTGTCTATAGATAGTTTAGCAATCTCCCTTTTAGATCTATTCTTCCCTGTAGTATGGGTTATAGTTTGTGCATTTTCTAGTGAAGGTTGAGTAAGGTGGTGGGATTTGTATCCCTAGTGAAATTGGTTTCTTCTCTTGATATGATCATTTTTATAGTCTATGTCAGATAGAACAACTGTGGGTGTGGTCTATTTGGTTTTTTCATAGAGGACTATGTGGTTTTTACCTCTTGGATCTCTTCTCTTGATGTCTTTGAGGTTTTTGTCTCTCTCTTGGACTTTCAAACTACTTCTTATATATGGAAGTTGTGGTTTTCTAGAGTTTCTATTATATTTTATGGTGGTGGATTCTTGGTTCTAGAGTTGTTAGAGCATATTTGGGCTGATTTTATTCTAGGTAAGTGCTTCCATGATCTTGACCCATTTTCCCTCCCATCTTTTTTTTGGGACTTATTTTCTTTGAAGGCATATTGTTCTAGTGTTGGTGCTATCTCTAGGGTATTTGATACCCTTGAAGCTTGGACCTCTCATTTCTCTTTTTATTTTTCTTATGTTAAATGGGAGAAATGTTATTTGTTTGGTTTTGAGTTTGGGTTTCTAATTCTTGGGTTCTTGGTTCTAGAGTTGTTGGAGGTTGTTGGAGTTGGTTTCCTTTTCGGGAATAGCTTTCTTGATTCTAATCATTTTTATCTCCTCTCTCTTTTATGGGTTTGTCATTCCTTGAAGCCCTCTTGTTTTAGTTGTGGTGTTGTTTTGTGGTCTAGTTTCTTGGGAGGCCTTCTTTATTGGGAATTTTATATCCTATTTTTTTAGTTGGGGAAGTTGGGTGATGTTAGTTTACCTAAGGGAATGTAATTTGATGATCTCACACTATCCACTTTCTTACTTCTAATTTGGGTATCTTTTTTAACTGAGGTGCTCTCTCTTAGTGTTGGTATTTCGTGATCTCTAGGTACAATATGGTTGGAGGTGGATGGCTGTTTACATATTAAGATAGTGGGATTTACTGTGCATTGGATCATCTTCCACCAACTCCCTTGTTTGGGGTCTTCTACCCTACGGTGTGGTTGTTCTTTTTTGGGTGTTTAGTTTCTTGTTGTATTTATTTTGGTATGTTTTCTTAAGGGACATAACTTTGATGATTTCATCCCTTTTGATTTCCTCCTTTTGAACTTGATTCCTCGCACCTTATTGGTCCTTAGAGTAGGGATGGTTTTTTTCATGATTGAGGTGGTGTTGAGCAAGGCTAGGGGTGCAAATTTTGAGAGGGAGGAATTTGATATGCTTATCCTATTGCCCACCCTCTCTCTTAGATGGGTCCCTATTTCTTTTCTTGTTTTCTTTCTAACAACTGCTTGGATCTTGGTTGCAGGGTTGTGGGGTGTGGAAGGTTCTGGGTGGATTTAGAGGTTAGGATTTATTGTTCTCATTTCCTTTCATCACCCCTTTCATTTATGGGATTTATTTTCCTTGTTGGGTCTCTTTGGTGTAGGCGGTGGTTGGTTTTTGGTGGAATCAGTTGTGGTGTCATTAGTGTGTGATTCTTTTAAGGATTTCAATGTTGATGTCCTTTCCACCTTTCATTACCTTCTACTACATTGCTTGATCCTTCTACTTTTTTGGTGTTATTTTCCTTGGCTATGTCTCCTATTGAGTTGGAGGGAATTCCTTTTGAGGTGGATTTCTATATGGCCAAGAAGATATGTTTTCTTCTTGGTTTATCTTTACATATCTTTCCTATTGAGGTGGTGTTGAATTATATTGAGGTGGAGTTCAGCGATGATGGTGAAGGTTTCTTTTCAAGAAAATATTATTTTATGAAGGTTGGGAGAGCCTTTCAAAACCCCTTGTTTAATGCTTTAGGTTACAGGAGCCTGTTAAAACCCTTCCAAGGTTACAGATTCTTCCAATGGGATTTTTGATGAACTACAACTGATTGAATACCTAAATTACTTGAAGATTAGAGATTAGAGATCGCCGAGTTACTGAAATGATATGTAAGATGATTAAATAAGTCATTATGTTGTCATTGATGTCAACTAGCTTTGACAATACTTATCATGTAAGTTACAAACATTTGAACATCTGTAAAAAGAGAGAAAAGATGAAGAACTGAGATATCTACATGGAGAAAGATGGATATGACAAATGAGGATAAGGAATACTTTGGGTAACTTATTGATGAGTCTATGATCTGATATTGTTGACTTGATTATGTTGCACTAATCTATTATGAAGAAGGAATCAAAATTGTACAAGACAATGTGGTCGGTAAATGAAGACTTTGGTATACACCGAGTGTGTACTGTATACCGAGAAATAGTATTAACTGAGCTTGTATTCACTGATGCATTTCTTTGTTAACTGAGTATGGATGAAAGTATTAAATGCTTAGTTTAGCCGATAGAAAATGATGAGCAAGAAATTGTTATGATTTTGAGATCGAGGATAAATTTTGTTATGAGATCCACAACTGACAAAATTCAGAGAAGATATAAAGGATAGAATTGAAATGTGTTATTGACACAATTGCCGAGGAAGGTTTAAGAGGCAAAATCAATGAAGAAGAATAAGCAAAAAAATATGATGGTTGATATGAAGATGGTTTATCTATCTATATAAGAGATATGATTTTCTTTATTGAAACATGCCGAAAGAAAGAAGCATGCATGCCTGATCAGACTGGTTGAAGGAGAACCAAATTGCAAAACATTACCAAGCATCATAGTGTTAGAAATAGGAAATACTAAGAGGGGGGGTGAATCAGTATTACACAAACTTTTTCTTTTTCCCACTTATGGATATAACAGATTACTTTAGTGCATACAAAGATTATCAAGTTGATTAACAAACATAGCAGTAAATAGAAAGAACTCATAACAGATGATATGTTCTCGAGGAAACCCTGGCCAAGGGAAAACCCCCGTGGGGATGGCACCCACAAAGATCACTAATCAAAAGTATCCTGTTAGGGATATTGGACCTTGTTAGGAGTCAATTTACAATATATAGTAGATTTTTCCTGGTTAAAGGACTTTAGGCCTTGTTAGAAGCCTTAACCCTGTTAGGAGTTAGATTACAAAACCTGATCACCAGCTGAGCTCACTGCCCAAACAGGTAATACAAATTGTTTCTGACTGTATTATGGTACTTCTTACAACTTCGCATCAATATCCTTTGCTGCTATCACAATATACAACTATTGCAAGTTATCCTTTTCTTTCTTTTTACACATCACATATATTTTCACTACATTTCAAGTATGCCTAATATATGAGTTATTAGAGCTAATAACTTTATATGGTCAGCTTCCAAAATCTTTATCCAAGAGTAAAAATCTAGGATGTCATCCCTTAATAATGTTAAGTCATTATTTTGACAATCAAAAATAATCCCTTAACTCTTTCGCTAATACTGTCTCCAAAATTATTCTGTCTGAAAAAATTGTCTTCGGTAAACTTTGAATAACTTTGTCTGTACTGCTCCAAACTTTATGCGCACTGAGATGGGGTATCCTCATACTCTATAGAAGCTTCATTTAACTGTGCAAACAAAAATATTTCTCTAGTGGATATCGCCAACTAAATCTTCATCGGGTGCTCTGTCAGGATCACTGTATCCATACTTAGACAATTTCTTCCTTCAACTTGCCATACTTGCATTCTAGATTCTATGCTCTCAATAGAGATCATATGTTGCCATAATGACAACATCTATGCATCCACATTAGCCAAATTGCCAACAATCTCCCCCTTTGTCATTGGTGGCAACATATGGGAAAATTGGCTAAGTGTGCAAACAAAACTTCAAAGTAGTTACACAAAATTGTGGCCAAATGTTATACAACACATATACAATATTGTACTCCATAGAATAGCTCCCCCTATAAATATCCTTCCTCAACATATTATCAATTTTCTTCTATCTCTCCCCCTTTGACAACAATGACAAAGATAGGGTGTACAAAAATTGTCAAAAAAAAAATTGATACCTTGTTATCAGCTATTGCAAAGCTGGTAGGCTTGCAACACAGTCACCAAACTCTGACTTCCATGATTCAAAATCTTTCTCCCATATCTTTCTGATGGATTCAACAACATTGAGTAGAGTACTCAATCTGTATGCTACTGTCTGACAAGCTTGCAGGGAATTAAAGCTAAACTTCTGAAAAGATGTCTTTGTTGAAAGACACTGCTCAATTTGGTCTTCAACAACTGAGGTCTTGATTGAGGTATGCTCTCTCAAGATGTTAATCCTGATCATCTTTCTATTCTTCTCCTCTGCTAACATTCTAATTTCATCATTTAACTTCCTTATGTTCTTCTCTACAGAACTTATCTTTACATTTGGGCTTGTCAAGGTGTTTGTTTCAACTATAATTGCATCTATCTTCTCTCTAATCTTCTTATCTTCTTCAGCTGTTAGGATTTCTGATTTTGTGCATTGTATATACAAACTCTTTCCAGTCTCAAAATGTTTCCTCAAATTCTTTATGCATACATCCAAATTACCAATATCATTTTGAATATTTACACTTAAATTTTGTTGCATTTCTGCTTCAAAGTCTTCCTGAACTTTTATTCTAGCAATATCCTTTAAGTTAGAAAATTCAGAGTCAAAAGAGTTTATTACTGTTTTAGCTTTCTCAAGTGGATCCGATTCAAATACCTTAGTGTTGTTCACACTCTCAAGTTTCTCTATCAAAACTCTAACTTTTCCTTCAAGGTCCTTCACCTTCTTATTCTTTCCAATAATTTTATTAAGAGATGTGATGAACTCAAGCTGATCATCATCTTCAACTTCTTTTCCAAGGTCTTCAAAGATTGAAACAATTTGTCTCTTCTTACTGTCATGTGCACTAGGGGTAGTGACCTCTGTCAAAATTTGTTTACCTTTAACTATCTGCTCTCCTGGAATTGATTCTGATACTACTGGTGCTTCCACTGCCTCTGTATCCTTTTCTGATTCTGTAATCTTCTCTTGCTCTTCTAAAGCCAAATTGTCAACAATGTTTCCTAGATCATGAAATACTGCATCATCTGACTCTAGTGTCACTTTGGTTCCTTCAATGTCCATTGATTCTTTGCCAATATTGATATGTGAAGTAGATGGGACTTCTTCAATACCAACTTCCTCTGCATGCGGTTCCTCTGATTGCTTCTGTTGAGGGTCTGATTCAACATGCTTTCTTGCAACTATGTCTGCAAGAACTTGCATTACTGCTTGCTCAGTCTCTTTCTATACTTCCTCCTTTTGCCTCCCATTATAAGGATTGTTCTTCTCTTAGTTCTCAATAAAGTTCCAAGAGGCTTCAAGAATTTCTTCAAATGATCTTCATCCTTAACTTCACAGAACTGTCTGATTACATGTTCTCTCATCTTTATGTCCTCTTCTTGTGCTCTCTATTTTCTATTCACAAGTCTGTTATACAAATCTTCTGGGATCTTACCATGAATAGTGCTAAGTTTCTTATCTATCACAATCATATGTGTAATCATTGCATTTTCAAAATTCAATCTGTCAAATGATCCATATAGATCATACAAATTTATTTAACTTAGTGAATTCTCCATGCTTCAATATACCTTCATTAACTCTTTCAATTCTTGGTTTCCAAGTTTTCTTCTTGATTGAAACTTCATCATCATCTTTAATTACTGCTACTTTTCTAGGTACAGGTGGTACAATCACTTTCTGTCTCTTGCCAGGTCCTGTTGCACTCACTTTTACTCTTTTGCTAGGAATAGGAGAAAAAGATTTATCTCCTTCATCTTTTTCGGGTACTTCAACTTTTACCTTTACTGCAATAGGATCAACAGGGTTTTCACTAGATGCCTCAGGTGGAATTACAAGATTTTCACTTTGCTTCAAGGCTTCTATAGTCTTCTTAGCTATGTCAAACTCATGACTTGACATACCTGATTCTTTCAGTATTTTCTTCATAGTAGATTCAACTCTCCTACTAGATTGCTTCTTTTCTCTCAAACTTATTGTAGAGTTGAAATTATCTTCATAGGTTTCAAACCTATTTGCATGACCATCCAACTCACACTTTAATAATCTATTCACATATCCTACTATTTCTTCTTCAGATACTTCATAGCCAAGAGGGTCTATGAATTCCATTCTAGGCTCAACTACTTCAATGTAGGTGAAATCAGTGTCTACCATAAAACAAATGTCATCTTTATGCTTTTCAACTAAGGATTGAGGAATCCTTGATTTGTTCTTAACAATATTCTTAAAAGTCTTCAGTACAAGCTTCACACTGTCATTGACTTTATCAATTAGGTGCTTCATGTAAACTGAGTTTATTCTTTACATTGTGTTCACATTTTCACTCCAATCAACTGTGTAAGGAAATCTTCTCAAAATATGGAAAAACATATAGGTTATCAGAGATGAAAACCCAAACTGTGTGTACTTAGCCTTCTTAATCTTTTCTAAGTTCTCAAATAACTGAATTTTCAAAATTTCACATAGGTCTACTTGTTTCTTCTCAATACACATAAGATAAGCTACATGAACCATTCCTACAACCATGTCATCTTCCCTTGAACTACCATAGAATTTAGTTGTTAGGATCTTGCAAAGGTACCTAACATCATCTTGCTTAATCTTACTTATCACAATTCCTCTACCATTATAACTAGATCCAATGTTGTCTAAAACAATCTTTCTCATGTTCTTTTCATTCAATGGAATCTCTCCAACTTTTGATAATCTAGTAACATCATGAATTAGGTCGGCAGTTATATCAATAACTCTATCCTCCATCCAGAATTTCCCATTGTGGATTCTACTTAAAATGATCTTGGTACATTCCTCATCATTAAATTCATACTTCATGGAATAATTGATAATTTCATTGTTCTCTAGGTGCCCATAAGCTGGTTTAATTGACATGTCTTGATTATACAATTTCTTGTAATCATCACTAAAATTTGCATCTCCCAAAGTTTCAAACTTGCAACCTAAATATCCTTTAACATTCTCAATGTGTAATACTCCATCTGGTACGGATGATAGTGCTAGACTATCATCAATTTCAGCTGGTTCTACTAGTTCTTTCTTAATCTTAGGTCTATTCTTATCCTTAACATTATGAACCATAGAAATATCCATCTTATCAACTGATTAAACATCAAAAAATACCTCAACTTTGCAAATCTAGGGTTTCAGTATGATCGTCGCTGAAAACTGCTTCCAAACTTTTCAAATCATCCTCAACTTGCTCTTTCTTCTTTCAAATCTCTTTTCAATTGCTTTGTAATCATGATAACTTCGATTTCGACCTTATAACACTTCACATTAACTCGATCTGATATCGCATTCATTCATTTTGCCGCTAAAACCTCAAAAAGCTGATTCTGCAAACCTGCAACCATAAAACTTTTTGCGACCTTGCAAAACATAATATTTTCTTTTGCGCACTTAACCATAGCATTAGTACAACATAAAAACCTATATCTAACTGTGCAAAACTTAACTCATTCAAATTCCTAATCTACACTAATCCTAAGTCCTAAACTATAGAAACTTACATAATTTAAGTACTTAAAGAAGGGTTAGGTAAAGATTCATTCTTACCATTAGTTACATTACCTTCCTGACTACTTTTAGTGCTTAATATACCTCCTTCATCTATGCCTTTATCAAATTTTACTTCATCTTTATTACTACAGCAACCTTTCTCTTTATTTCCTGCATTTTCATTCCTTCTTGCATTGTTCCTAGGGTTAGGGTTATAATGATAACCTCCATTGTTCATTCTGCAAACTCTTGTTGAGTGTCCAAACTTGTTGCATATCTGACAAATGATTCCATTGTTTCCAAATCTCTATCCTTGCTGGTTAATCTATGACCTGCAATTTCTAGCAATATGTCCTACTTTGTTGCATCTAAAACATACTACCACTTTTCTTTGATTCATTTCTTCAATAGATTTCTTATCTGCATTGTTAGTATTCCCAATCATTCTATCATAATTATTCAAAATTACTTTAGTTCTTCTACATTCGTTAGCTCTATGTCCAAAACTATGAGAATTATAACAATGTCCATTAAGAGGTTTAAATTGCTTACCTGTGCAATCTCTCTTCATGTGTCCAAGAGTATTACAAGCAAAACATCTACCTTTGAATTCTCTTTGCATACCTTTAGATGATTCTTCCTATTTTGATTCTTCTTGCTTTGATTCTTCTTTCTCTCTAGGTGGTTCTTCTTTAGGTGGATCTTCCAAAGTGTTCTCATCTACCTCCACACTTTTAGATGTCTTCAGATCTGGCTTCTTACTTTCATGGATTGTTCTAAACATACTAAATCCAAATCCAGTCCTATCAAAGAATGATTCTTCAAAATAAGTTTGTTTTTTAGTCTTATCACTATTTGAATATAGCCTTTCAAGTTGTTGTTTAGATTGAGTTAATTCACCTTTCACAATTTTATTATACTTCTCAAGTTCCACATACTGCACTTTTACTTTTTCAGATTTAGATGTTTCCTTTTCAAGTCTTGATCTCAGATCTTCATTCTCAATTTTCAATTTTTCATTATCAGATCTCAAATTTCCATCTTTCATACTAAGCTTCAGATTTACTATCTTTAGTTCATGCTTAAGGATCTCATTTTCTTTTTCTAATTCATCACAATCTTCAACAAGCATATCAGATTTCTTTTCAGATTTCAGATCTTCTATCTTACCTTTTAATTTGTCAATAGCATTCTTTGCATCTTCATACTTTCTTCTTAAGGAGTTTCTTTCATCAATAAGAATATCAATCTATTCAAGAGCTTCTTCAAGATTCTTCTGAAGTTGATCCATATCCATAGAGATCTTACTCAAGCTGCTAAGCTTTCCTTGAATGTTCCTTCTCCGAGTAACTGTGCTCTGATACCAATTGTTAGAAATAGGAAATACTGAGAGGGGGGGTGAATCGGTATTTCACAAACTTTTTCTTTTGCCCACTTATGGATATAACAGATTACTTTAGTGCATACAAAGATTATCAAGCTGATTAACAAACATAGCAGTAAATAGAAAGAACTCATAACACATGATATGTTCTCAAGGAAACCCTAGCCAAGGGAAAACCCTTGTGGGGATGGTACCCACAAAGATCACTAATCAAAAGTATCTTGTTAGGGATATTGGACCCTATTAGGAGTCAATTTACAATATATAGTAGATCTGTCCTGGTTAAAGGACTTTAGGCCTTGTTAGAAGCCTTAACCCTGTTAGGAGTTAGATTACAAAACCTGATCACCAGCTGAGCTCACTGCCCAAACAGGTAATACAAAATGTTTCTGACTATAGTATGGTACTGCTTACAACTTCACGTCAATAGCCTTTGTTGCTATCACAATATACAACTATTGCAAGTTATCCTTTTCTTTCTTTTTACACATCACATATATTTTCATTACATTTCAAGTATGCCTAATATATGAGTTATTAGAGCTAATAAATTTATATGGTCAGCTTCCAAAATCTTTATCCAAGAGTAAACATCTAGGATGTCATCCCTTAATAATGTTAAGTCATTATTTTGACAATAAAAAATAATCCCTTAGCTCTTTCGCTAATACTGTCTCCAAAACTATTCTGTCTACAAAAACTATCTTCGGTAAACTTCAAATAACTTCGTCTGTACTAATCCAAACTTTATGCGCACTGAGATGGGGTATCCTCATACTCTGTAGAAGCTTTAGTTAACTGCGCAAACAAAAATATTGATCTAGTGGATGTCGCCAACTAAATCTTCATCAGGTGCTCTGTCAGGATCATTGTATCCATACTTAGACAATTTCTTCCTTCAACTTGCCATACTTGCATTCCAGATTCTGCGCTCTCAATAGAGATCATATGTTGCCATAATCAAAACATCTATGCATCCACATTAGCCAAATTGCCAACACATAGATCTATTATCGAGTGAAAGTAAGTTGAGGAAGTGAATTGAAATATTGATCAGAGGATTTGTATGGGCTTAGAATAGATCTGAACATCTGAAAATTGAATTGTATTGTAATCAAATCAACTTCTATTTTAGTTTAACCATTGATACAAAAAATCTCCTAACCAAGTGGACTTAACCGTCTTATGTTATGCCCTTATGTCATTCAAGGAATGTACATTGTTATCTTATTGACCCCATAGTGAATGTTGGTTGAAAGATAATTGTTAGTCTTAAATTCTCTAACAAGGTCACACCTAACAGTGTGTTTGTAACCTTTAACAAGGTTGGCTCTTCACCGAGCTCACTTTAGAAGAGTGAAAATTATTTTGGGTTACGGGTCCCAGGTGGTTTTTCTCTTAGTAGGGTTTCCACATTAAATCATTGTGTTATGTGTTTCTGTGATGATTGTTTTATTGTCATACTTTACATACTGCATATTTGATTTGGTCGGTAATCATAGTGACATAATTAACTAGTAATCGATAAAAGGCACAAATAGTTTAATAGTTTATGTTACCGAGTTGCAGAATTTATTGAAGTTATTTTGAGAGTTACATCTTTTTATTTGGGACTATAAGATAATTGATTTAATTGATTCACCCCACCTCTTAGTTATTCTAACAATTACTATCAGAGCTAACTGGTTGCTTTGACAGATGTTTTAAGGACTTAAGTAGAAGGATTACAAAATGTATAAGAGGGAAGTACCGAACTTGAACAAGGACAACTTTAGTACATGGAAAAGTCAGAAGAGACTTCTTCTATCTAGAATTATAGAATCTACTATACCTTTACTGGACAATGGCTATTTACAACCACCTGGTCCTTTGACTCTTGATCAGTTAAGAGACCAACGTGAACACAACATCACTATGATAGAGATAGTTGTTGCTCTTACTGATGTTGAATTTCAAGACATCAAGGACTACACTACTTCAAAGGAAATGTGGGATAAACTTTCCCTAGTACATGGTGGTGATGCAAATGTGATGAGAGTCAGAGCTAAAATCTTGAGTGGCAGATTTGATGAGATGAAAATGAAGGAAGGAGAAAACATAGTACAATACTCAAACCTAATTAAAGAGGTTGTCAATGCTATTCATGGAGCTAGTGGTATAATTGAGGAGGATACTGTGGTAAGTAAAATTTTGAGAACACTTTTTCCTATCTATGCAATCAGAATATCTACAATTCATGAAATGAGGTCTACACCTAATAGCACACTTACTCTTGATATTCTTATTGGAAAGTTAACCACTTTTGAGCTGAACAATTATGATAACAGTGTTGTACCAACTATTGAGTATTCTTTTATGTCTTCTCTTAAGATTTTTAAATCTAGTAGTAAGCACAATATAAGGAATGAAAGTGATAGCAATACCAATGAAGAGATTGATGAACTAGAAGCACTAATGTCCTAGAGACTGCAGAAAGGTAAAGGAAGGTATAAGGTTAAATTACCTTGAGCTTGTTTTAATTGCAAAGAAGTTGGTCATATTGCTACTAGATGCCCAATCAAGAAAGAAGATGAGAATGACAGAGACAGATCCAGAGGTGGAAGCTATGGTAGAAGGAACAATAGAGATAACTAACAGTACAACACAGACAACTGAGATCACAAAGATAAAGGTAAAAAGGTATGTTACATTGTTGAAGAATGACACCAACACCGACACAAAAGATGACATTAAGGTGGTGTTTGTTGCAATGAAAGATGATTCAGAGGAAGAGGAAAGGTATGTAGAAACAACACTCATTTCTAAAGTTAGTAAAAATGATACTTGGATCATTGATAGTGGTTGTACACATCACATGACTGGTGATGAAGATAAGTTTGATCATCTTAAGCATTATAATGGAGGATAAGTAAAAAAGGATAATGACACACCTTGCATGGTTAAAGGAAAAGGATCTTTACTGATAAATGATAAAATCATATGTGATAATGCTTATTGGGTAAAAGGACTGAATTACAATTTTCTAAGTGTAGCATAGCTTAACAACTCAGGTCACCGAGTGGCATTTGAAAGCAAGAAGGTGAGAATCTATGATGAAAGTGGAAAGCTTGTCGGAACAAGATGACAATCAAAAGGTAACTTATTTTATCTTGACAATGTTGAGACTTCTTGTTTACTAGTGAAAAATGAAGATGCGTGGTTATGGCATAAAATTTTATGGCATGTAAATTTTGATAACATGATTAAGTTCAATAGAAAAAGAAAAGTTAGAGGACTGCCTAGCCTAACTAAAACTGATCATGTTATGTGTCATCAATGTCAAATTTAGGAAAGATGAAAAAATCTAGTTTTAAAAGTAAAGACTATTCAACAAAAAGAATCTTGGAGTTAGTTCACACCGATCTATGTGGTCCCATGAGAACTCAAAGCTACTATGGTGATAGATACTTTATTTTTTTTGTTGATGATTATACTAGATTGATGTCTGTCATGTTTTTAAAAGAAAAAACTGAGGCATTTAAAATGTTTAAATGGTACAAGGCTAAAGTAGAAAAAGAAACTGGAAAGGAACTGAAATGCTTAAGGTTAGATAGAGGTGGTGAGTTTATTTTTGATGAATTCACTAACTATTGTAATGAGCATGGCATCAAAAGATAGGTTTTTGCACCTAGAACACTGCAACAAAATGGGATTGCTGAAAGGAGAAATAGATCTATTTTTGATTTTGCAAGAACACTAATGATAAATAAAAGTGTTTCATAGATGTATTGGAGAGAAGTAGTTAGCACAGCTATAAATGTCCTGAACCAAGTTTAACTAAAGAAAGACACAAACAAGACATTGATGTAGTCAAGGCTGGTGGATCCAATTAAGTAACCGACCTTGCATCCAAACCAATATGTAGTGAAAATACACAAAAACAACAACAAATCTATAATACAACAGAGGTCTTTATTCATCAAATCACAGATTACATGCAATGTGTCAGGCTGTAAGGCCTTCCTGGTTATGGCTAGGTACAAAGCAAATAACAGTCTACAAGATTTCACATGATCCAATTTTTTTCCACAACATCAGTATTCAGCTAGCCCAAGTCTACAACATACACCACATTGGTAGGCACCTAGGAAAGATCTAAACTTGTACTCAAACTTCCAAGCAATCTTCCTACTCCTAAGCTAGCAGGCTACTAACCTTTCTTCCAACCATCTTCTGTCCCTAAAAAATTACCCAAGCATCCCATAAATACTGATTCCCAACCACAAGTCAGCTGATGAAACAATAAACCCATACAAACCAATATTAAATGCTAAAACATCAGTCAGCTCTCACATAGCCTTACAAAATAAATAAACTCTAAAAAATGGCCCCAACGGTCATCAGATCCATATAGAAGAATGCAGAACACCAGATCTAGGTCCCCACACATCCAATGGTCAATCCATAACTCAAGGAGCATGACCTAAATCAATGGAACTAGTCGGCCAAGCCGATCCATCCAAACAATCCAGTCAGTAAGCAAGAACATCGAGCAACAGGGGAAATAACTAAGCACCAGTTGACTAACCATGCCAAGCATGACCAAGCAATGTTTTTATCGCCAAGCGCCAGTGAATCGACACCTTCAGTTTCTGAGCATTCTTCAAAGACTGAGAACCCTGGTAACCACATAAACCAAGCAACCAGTCTCCCAAATCGAGAAACTACTCCACCAAACCAAGATTAAAACTAATAATCTACCTTCAAAGACAAACATATTTCTGGTTGATACAGGATTGCCAAGAATCCTAGGATGCTCCTGCATCAGACACCTCAGGTAAGAAAGATTTTCTCATAAGGAAATCAAGAACTCTTCAAGGGAATCAAAATAGGTATATCAGATCTATTCTTCACCCACATCTCTTCTTGTCCTTCATCCCAAGTAGTCTTCACTTCATTCACTATCTCATGCAGAAATTCCTTCTTCTTTCCACTTTGCTTATCCTTCCGGTCGGCAACTGATAGCAACTGATTCTAACCACTACTGACCACATCAATGCCTCGGTAAGGTTCATCCTCTCTAGACTCCTCAACCAACTCAATATCATATGCATCTCTCTGTGTCACAAATGTCACCATCTGCTATACCATCTCTGCTAGCAAGACCATCTATTTCTTCATCTCAACCAACTCTTCAGATATATCATTCTTCTTCTCCTTCAAACTAGGCTTTGTAGGAATAGGTCCATTAATCCTCTACTCTTGAGGTTTGTCATATGGACAACACCTAATAACTCCACATCCCTTAACCCCTTTTTCCTATAAAGTTATCAATTTATGCCGAGCTCCTTCATGCCTAACCACATAGGTATTAGCATGACCATCAAACAAAAAATTAATGTCAAACTACCAAGGTCTAACGAGCAACATATGACAAGCATCCATAGGCAATACATCACACAATATCTCATCATGGTAAGATCCAAACTAAAATTTAACCAATCATTGTTCTTCAATCCTAACCTTAGACACATCTTGTATCCAACTAATCTGATAAGGATTAGGATGCTTCCTTCTTTCCAAACTCAACTTACTAACCATTTCATCTAAAACAAAGTTCTTAGAATTGTCATCATCAACTATGAAATTACATACCTTATCCTTGCACTTACATCTAGTTCTAAAAAAATTCCTTCTTTGCATCGGTTCATGGACACATGCAGCTAATCTCCTAGTGATAAGTGTCTCACCTTTTTCTGCAACATTCACAATATCTTCTTCAGCAGTCAGTGCCACTCTTTTCTTAGGACAATAAAAACTTATGTGACCAGCTTCACCATAGTTATAACAAGTACCAATGAACTCATTCTTCCACCTTCCTCTTTTTCCAACATTCTTCATAACTTGACCACTACTAGATCCCACATCAAACCTAGGATTCTTTGTCACACTACTCTCAACAACTACTTCACCAGTTTTACCACCTCAGTTCCTATTGTTCTATTTTCCTTCATACTTTTTATTCAGCTTCTCTTCAATCTTCAATGCCATCTGATAAGCATCCAATTTTTGTCATCCACACAATAAGTAACTCTTCCTAAATACTAGGTCTCAAACCATAGACATATCTAGCAACCTTCTTTTTATCAGCTTCAGAATGATCAGTCCTAATCAGGATTCTATAAAACTCCTTGGTATACTCCTGCACCAATTTGTTAGTCTGCTTCAAAGCTTCCATCTTCTTAAACATGTCCAATTCATAATCCACCAGAATGAATTGCTTCTTCAACTTTTCAACCATTTGGTTCCACTTAGTGATCTTTTCTTTTCCTCTTCTATCTCTTTCCAACTGAACTTCTCTCCACCAAATATTTGCATGACCTTTCAACTTAGTCTTTGCAAATCTAACCCTATCAAGATCTTCTATTTCTTCATACTCAAATTACTCATCAATCTCATTGTTCCAATCAATCAATTCTTCTAGCCTAAGACTTCCAAAAAATGCAAAAACTTCAATCTTAGGTTGGTTCCCAATCTGAGACATAGCTTTCAGAATTTGATTCTCCTCGGGATCTCTAGCTTCTTCGACAGCTTCTTCAAAATGATCTTCCTCATATTCATCATCACTATCCTCTTTCAAGTTAGGCTTCTTATTTCTCAACTCCTCTTGTAAGTCTTGCACTTGTTTTTGTAAAGCCCTAAAATCATCAAGACTGAATTCTCCAGTAGTTTCTTCTTCCTCTGAGATCTCACGATTTCTCCTCAGAGGCATCTTCAAATCAAGATCTAGACATGAACACACAAGATCCACTCGGCTCCAAAAGGAATAGACTTTTCTCAAATAGGAACAAACTTCACTTTGATACCACCTGATGCATTCAAGGCTAGTGGATCCAATTAAGGACTGACTGACCTTGCAACCAAACCAATATGTAGCAGAAATACATAACAACAATAGATCTGTAATACACCAGAGGTCTTTATTCATCAAATCACCGATTACATGCAATGTGTCAAGCTGTAAGGCCTTCCCGGTTATAGCAAGGTACAAAGAAAATAATAGTCTACAAGATCTTGTAGGATCCAAATCTTTTCCACAACATCAGTATTCAGCTAGCCCAGGTCTGCAACATACATCACACTGGTAGGCACCCAGGAAAGATTTAAACTTGTACTCATACTTCCAAACAATCTTCCTGCTCCTAAGCTTGCAGGCTACTAACATTTCTTCCAACCATCTTTTGTCCCTAAACAACCACCCAAGCATCCCATAAATACTAACTCCCAACCACAAGTCAACTAATGAAACAATAAACCCTTACAAACCAATATTAAATGCTAAAACATTAGTCGGCTCTCACATAGCCTTACAAAATAAATAAACTCTCAAAGATGGCCCCAATGGTCATCAAATCTGCATAGAAGAATGTAACACACTAGATCTAGGTCCCCACATGTCCAACAGTCAATCCATAACTCGAGGAGTGTGACCCAAATCAACAGAACCAGTCGGCAAAGCCGATCCATCCAAACAATCCAGTCGGTAAGCAAGAACAGTGAGAAATAGAGGAAATAACTTAGCACCAATCGACCGACCATGCCAAGCATGACTGAGAAATGCTATTATCATTGAGCACTAGTGAACCAACACCTCAACACCTTTAGTTACCAAGCATTCTTCAGAGACCAAACACCTCGGTAACCACATAAACTGAGCAACCAGTCTCCCAAACTGAGCAAGTACTCCACCAAACCAAGATCAAAACTAACAATCTACCTTCAAAGACAAACATATTTTTGGTTGATACATGATTGCCAAGAATACTAGGATGCTCCTGCATTAGACACCCTATGAGTTATGGTTTGGATACACACCGAGTGTAAGCTACTTCAGAATTTTTGGTAGAAAATGTTTTATTCTAAAAGATGATAGGAATGGGAAATTTGACTCTAAAGTTGATGAGGGAATATTCCTTGGATATTCTACTAAAAGTAAGGCTTACAAGTATTTGAATAAGGTTACTAATAAGATGATTGAAAGTTCTAATGTTAGAGTTGATGAATTTGCTGATAAAAATGATGAAGAAAGCATTAAGGAGCCAGAAGACTATGGTAGATTTGTTTATGTTGAACATCTAGAGTACCTACCGAAGCCACAAGCTGAGTCGACCGAGCATCAAGAAAATAACACCAAAGAACAGGAAAGGGAAACCGAGGATCAAGAAGAAGCTGCCGAGAAAGGAAATGAACCTGAACAAAATGAAGAACAAAGAAGACATCAAGTGCTAGCAAGATTTGTTAGAAGACATCAACTTGAGAATAAAATCATTGGAGATAAGCAAGTAGGCATGATGACAAGAAGTAAGTTAAGACAAAATGTATGCTTAGTTTGTGAGTTTGAACCTAAGAATGTTAAGGTTGCACTTGAGAATGATGAATGGATCAATTCTATGAATGAAGAGATTGAACAAATTGAGAAAAATAAGACATGGACTTTAGTACCTAGGCCGAAAGATAAAAATGTTATTGGTACTAAATGGATTTTTAGAAATAAAATAAATTAAAATGGAGAGGTTACAAGGAATAAAGCTAGACTTGTTTGCAAGGGATATGCATAAGAAGAAGGTATTGATTATGGTGAAACTTTTGCACCTATTGCTAAACTAGGAGTCTACATGTTACTTGCATATGTTGCACATAAGAAATTTAAGGTATATCAAATGGATGTTAAGTCAGCTTTTCTGAATGGAATACTAGAAGAGAAGGTCTACATAGAACAACCAGAAGGATTTGTTGATCCGAATTAGAAAGACATGGTATGTAGACTGCATAAAGCTTAAAATGGATTGAAGTAGGCACTGAGAGCATGGTATGAAAGGTTACATACTTATCTTTTAAGTATTGGTTTTGTAAGAACTAGTGAAAACATCAATTTGTAAATGAAAGGAGGATCTGATGATACTATTTTGATTGCTGAAATATTTGTGGATGATATAATTTTTGGAGGACAAGATCATATTTGTAAATATTTTTCTGATGAGATGAGAAAGGAATTTGAAATGTCAACTAGGCTTCCAGGTTATTTGGTAGAATGATAGAATTTTCATCACACAATCAAATTACATTAAGTATTGAGAACATTTGACATGGAAGATGCTAAACTAGTAGGAAAATTTATGGTTATAGGCTACAAATTCACAAAAGATGATGAATCTATAGAGGTAAATCAAACATTGTATAGATCTATGATTGGTAAACTGATTTATGTTGTACACAGTAGGCCTGATATTGCACATGCAGTGGGGATTGTGGCTAGATTTTTTGCCAATCCAAAGGATTCACATATGGTTGTAGTGAAAATAATCTTGAGATACCTAAAGAAAATAGAGTATTATGGTTTATGGTACCCTAAGGAAGGAAAATTAGAACTAAGAGTTTACACCAACGTAGATTGGGCTGGAAATATAGATGACAGAAAAAGCACAATCGGAGGAGCATTTTTCTTTGGTGAAAGACTTGTAACTTGGACAAGTAAGAAACAACCTTGTAATTCTTAGTCTACTATTAAAGCAAAATATGTTGCTACTGCTACAAACTATTCAAACATTGCTTATATCAAACAAGTGTTGGAAGGGATGAATGAGGTAATCACTGAGTCGGTGATTATATATTATGACAACACTAGTGCTATAAATATTTCTAAGAATCCTGTAATGCATTCAAAGACAAAGCATATATCAATTAAGTATCAGTACTTAAGAGAACAAGTATAGGAGAAGCAAGTCAAATTGGAATATGTTACATCAAAGGAGCAACATGTTGATATTTTTACCAAGCCTCTACCGAAGGACACTTTTGAATACATGAGGACTAGACTCGGGGTCCGTCCCCTATCTACTAGTCACTAATGTGATCTAGAGGTTGCATCAACCTATTCTTAATAGAAGATCATTCATATTGATGCAACATAGCTCACACTTTGGATTATATCTAAGGTTGTGAAAGATTTGAGGAGCTAGAATAGAGAATTTGCATATCAGTATACAGAGATACATTGTCTGCACTGAACAACAAAGATTTACTTGGCTATTGCATAGCTGTATGTTTTATGTTTTTCTTTGGCATTTTTGTCAAAGGGAGAGATAAATAGTAGGAGAGATAAACATAAAGATCAATGAAATATCTATCTAAGGGAGAGATAACCTAAGAAAGTCAAAAAGTTAGGGAGAGATTTGAATATTTTTTGCTAAGAATACAAGGAATCTAAGAGCTAAAAAGATCAAATCCACAGAGGAGATTCTGCACTTGTAATGTTGTTATGTAACGTAGTGATTAAACATATTAAATATCAAGCTAGGGATAGCTTACCAAGCTACAACATTTACTTACATAGTTATGGAATACATGTTTGGTATGTGTATGGAATATTTCAAATTGCTTGTATTGCCATCAACGCCAAAGGGAGAGATTGATGAACTACAACTGATTGAATACCTGAATGACTTGAAGATCAGTGATTAGAGATCACTGAGTTACTGAAATGATATGTAAGATAATTAAATTAGTCATTATGTTGTCATTGATGTCAACTAGCTTTGACAATACTTATCATGTAAGTTACAAACATCTGAACATCTATAAAAAGAGAGAAAAGATGAAGAAATGAGATATCTACATGGAGAAAGATGGATATGATAGATGAGGATAAGGAATACTTTGCGTAACTTATTGATGAGTCTATGATCTCATATTGTTGACTTGATTATGTTGCATTAATCTATTATGAAGAAGGAAGAAAAATTGTACAAGATAATGTGGTCGGTACATGAAGACTTCAGTATACACTAAGCCAGTGTAGTGTATACCAAGTGATAGTATTAACTGAGCTTGTATTTGCCGATGCATTTCTTTGTTAATCGAGTATGGATGAAAGTATTAAATGCTTAGTTTAAACAAAAGAAAATAATGAGATGGAAATTGTTATGATTTCAAGATTGAGGATAAAGTTTGTTATGAGATCCACGGTTGATGAAATTCGGAGAAGATCTAAAGGATGAAATTGAAATGTGTTATTGACACAACTGTCGAGGAAGGTTTAAGAGGAAAAATCAATTAAGAAGAATAAGTGGCAAAAGTTGATGATTGATATAAAAATGTTTATCTATCTATATAAGAGATATGAGTTTCTTTATTAAAACATGTCAGAAGAGAGAAGACTGCAAAGATTTCAAGTGAATACAATTTCTTGCATGCCAGATCAGACTGGTTGAAGGAGAACCAAACTGCAGAACATTACCGAGCATCAGAGAGCTATTACTGAGTGAAAGTAAGTTGAGGAAGTGAATTGAAATATTGATCAAAGGATTTGTATGGGCCTAGAATAGATCTAAAAATCTGCAAATTGAGTTGTATTGTAATTAGATCAACTACTGTTTCAGTTTAACCATTGATACGGAAAATATCCTAATCGAGTGGACTTAACCATCTTATGTTATGCCCCTATGTCATTCAAGGAATGTACATTGTTATCTTATTGACCCCATAGTGAATGTTGGTTGAAAGATAACTGTTAGTCTTGAATCTTATAACAAGGTCACACCTAACAGTGTGTTTGTAACCTTTAACAGGGTTGGATCTTCACCGAGCTTACTTCAGAAGAGTGAAAATTATTTTGGGTTACCGGTCCTAGGTGGTTTTTCCCTTAGCAGGGTTTACACGTTAAATCATTGTGTTATGTGTTTCTATGATGATTTTTTTATTGTCATACTTTAAATACTACATATTTGATTTGGTCGGTAATCAGAGTGAGATAATTAACTGGTAATCAGTAAAAGGCACAGACAGTTCAATAGTTTATGTTTCCGAGCTGCAAAATTTATTAAAATTGTTTTGAGTGTTACATCTTTGTATTTGGGACTATAGGATAAGTGATCTAACTAATTATCCCCCCCTCTTAGGTATTCTAATAGTTTTACCCTTTCTTTAGTCAGGCTATGGGTACCTAGTAAAACCCATAATTTGTTTCTTTTAAGGTTAAGGTAACCTTTGAAATTCTCATTGAATAAGCTATAAGGCTTTGGTTTGTTATTTTTTTAGCTTGTACTATTTTTTTAATATCGTTTTAGGTTTTTGTTGTGCTGCTAGTTAGATGCGATACTAAATTTATTATATTTTTGTAGCTGTTTGTTGTTTTTAGGTTCCAGATCCCTTCTAAAATTTGTTTGTAATTAGGTTTTAGAGCCCCATTGAAACCTAGTTTCCTTGAATAAAAACCATCCATACTCATAAAAATAAACCTAGAAATCAAAATTTTATTTAACCGCTAGTCATCAAATTAGGATAACATTCCAAGTTTCATTTCACAAACTAATTATATTGCTACTTACATATCCCAAAAATTCACATGTCAAGCACTTTTCATTAAAATCATACTTAATCCCAATCAATCTAAGGGTATCAATTTTTAATAGGGACATGGAGAGTTAATTCTAAATTTTATTGCATTTAGTAAAAATTGTAAATCATAATAATAGAAGTAGAAACATTTTACTACTAATAATTTCTCCTAATTCAAACATATCGTTCACTTTTATGATCAAGGTATATTAAATTTTATCAAGGAAAGATAGGTAGTTTCCCTTATTGAACAAGGACTCAAAGAAATAGTCATAGATTCATACAACACATTATTTCATCATTCAACCAAAGATAATTTACTCATAAGATTGTCTATTTTATCAATGTAATTGACTTATTATAATAATGATGCAACCTATTTATGATGAAACTTTGGAGACATAGGTCTTTTACCCAAAGGATTCACTCTAATTAAGCATGCATGCACTTTCAACAAAACATTTAATGACACATTTATTTTTCCTAAATAATTTAGTCTTTTAAAAATTTATTTCTCAAGAAGGGAGAGAGAGAGATGCATTTTTTTTACAAAAGTAATTAGTCCTTTCTTTTCATTACACACTTCAAGAAGAGAGAGAGAGAGAGAGAGAGCACTCACCATCAACAATATCCACAAAAATTACTTAATTTTTAAACATACCTATTACATATTACATCTGTAAATGAATTTATTTACACTTACACATAAGTTTCTAATTTCTCCTTCTACAAGGCATGGAATTTTTGTTATCTACCCATATACATTTTAACTCGCGATGATTTATTTTACCAATTTGATTTTCATCCACTTGTCAAGAGACAAGGGAAAATGAAAGAGAGAATTAGTTTATAATTTTCAACTAGGACATGATATGAAATTTTTACTCTGCTTAAGTAAGAACTACAAAAACATACTTCATTAATCATGAGAACAAAATATTATCCTTCCAACCTTATAGAAACATGAAAGTGAGTGCTACCTATAATCACATCTTAATTAGTAGTAGAAACATAAGGACACTTGCAATGACTTTCTTTGCATTTTACCTCTTGCCCTCTTATAATTATCAAGCATATTATTGATGGTCACTTTACAAAGAACACAATTATAGCCAGAACATAACAAAAAAAGATGGAACATGAAGTCAACTTAGCATTTATTGACAAATAGAGTGCATAATAATTCATACCACTCAGTAGAACTCACAAGAAAAGGATATAACACAGAAAGAATAATGAATTAAATTTGGAAACTACTATCAATTAATGTACAAAGAAAGATCCTCCTAAAATTTTGAGTTTTAAAGAAATGAGTACTTTTGCAACAAAGCATTTGAAAAAAAGGCTTAAATGATAAATTTTAGACTCACTAACCTATCTCCAATATGGAAAAAATAAAACACCCCACTAACACATAATTCTAAGGCATTAGCCATGTGCAAAAAGGGAAAATGAGTCCTAGAGTGTCTAGTGTGGAAACTTAGGGCTCTTATACCAGATGTAGTACCTCGCTAGAGAACCCGAGAGGAAACACTATTCTAACCTCAAAATAGATGCAATAAATATATTTTTGAATACAAATGAAAATCCTCTAAACACAATTGCTTCATCTACTCGACATTAACTATATTAATCATTTACAAAGTACCCAAGTTGAAAATGGAAGTAACAATGCATTAACACTTTCCTAAATGCACATTTCCATAAATACAATATTAAACTCTCTTAACATAAATCCTCTCAAGATTGCCTAATGTCACTACTAGAAGAAACAACTAAACCATAACTAATCATTCATCATTTAACAATTTTTAATGCAACATGAGAAATATATAACATATCATCCATTAGGTTAGATTCATTTTAAATCTCCAAAACTAATGTTCCCCAATTCCTTCTTTCTTAAACATATATTTAACATGAAATCATTTAAGACATCCACTCCATATATCATTGGTACAATCATTTCCTTTTTATCAATATAATTAATCAAATGGACATAACTTTAGTTGTAATCTTTTATTCCCTTATTAAGAGTACATTCAAAAGTAACCTTTCATACCATTTGTCTTATACATAGTAGCCCATTAAGTGATCAAGTTGGACTAATAATATATTCAATCCTAATCTAAAAATTCAACTCATTTTTTTATCTCATCATATCCTATTTCATATTAGAAAATCATATTTACATCATGTTACATACATACTAGTAATTCCACTATATTTTTATTTTAAGCATATCCTAGAGAATATCATAAGTCCATCTTAGAAAAAGTACAAATTCATATTCATAAATAGAAACATGTTTATATTAAGTTAACACCATACACAACAATAATTTATCATTCATTTACCCTTTCCATTATCATATATTTACAAACAATGTAGGATGGACTAATCTTCCTAGATGACAATATGGTCAAAGTAAACTAGTCTCTATACCGAGATGAAATGGCAATGATGACGATATGGGCTATCCTAGACAATTCTTAGTCAAAGGGGAAGCCTTGGAAATAAGTGTTTGATTAAGATGTAAGTAAATGAAAATTAAAGGACATGATCTCAAGTGTGGATCAATGTTTTATATTTTTATATTTTTGGATTATTTTGATTTTTTGTTGGATTAGGGTTTAACTTCTAGATGAAGTGCAAATGGGACTTTAATCTATGCACAAGATGGTGAAGATGGGAATTGTAATATAATACTTAATGAAAAATCTTATGTATTGGAAAAATATGGCATGTTTGCAAGAGAAGGTACTTTAGATCAATTGATTATGTGTTGGTTGGGCCCAGACCCTACTAGCTTGATTTTGACTAAAAATCCTCTCAATAAAGGTTATCAAAGATGATGTTTAAATTTTATTTTTCTTGATAACCTATAATAATATTATGATACTACTTCAAAGGGGTTTTCCCCAGCCTATGGGAAATAGTTTCTTTAGGTTTCACTATGTGCTCAAAGTCTTTATTGATTCATTTTTGTTCTTTCTTTCTCCTATATTCAAGTGCACACTTTACAATAACTTTTTCCTTCATTGTTTCAAACATTTTTCAAGCATATGTGTTGTGCCTAGGGATGATAATCAAGGTAGACAATAATAATGACCTTATGGGGTTGATGACAAAGAATACAGTTTCACAAGTGTAATCTCACTAGAGTTTACAGGTGCTCCTGTCAAAGTTTCTAAAGGATTTTTATAGGTGATACCTTAAGAGTTTATATGAATTCCTATGAGAGTTGGATAGTAATTTATGGAGGGGTTCTAAATAGAATGAAAAAAATAGGAGATGACTTTGCTGATTTTGGGAGCCAATCCCGATGGACATTGGCAATGATCCTATAGTCCAATTTATAATGGTGGTGACTATGATAAGTTCACCGATGTTAAACTTTTGATCAAAATTCCCATTGAAGTTTGATATGACTAATTTTAACTGACATTCTCATGGATCTAATATAGTTATCCTATGGGAGTTTGGGTAGATTTCTATTGTGGATCCCATGAGAGATCAAAGAAAATTGCATATGATAGTGTTTAATAATTTTTTTGGACTTGTTCAAACTAATTTTGATAGAAATTTTTTACCTTTTGGATTTTGTTTAAAACTTTTTTATTTTGGGAAAAGATCTGCGTGAACAAATACATCAAACACAAAGTTTTTGTAACCAATCACTTCACAACTTTGGTTGGTGAGGATGATAACTATTAAATCCCCTTCCAATAAGATAATTGTTTCAACCAGATAGGTAGATGCTTGGAGGCACTGGCTCCCCCTAACACATTACACACTTCATGAGCACAACAATCATTGAATTTGTAAATATCCAAAAATATTAAGAAATTTTCTATCTCAAGTTGAAGGGTACATGATGATGTCTTAGAGATACACATATCAAAATCCCCAGGTGAACAAGTAGAAGGATTTTTTGTTTTACAATAATTGACTTGTAGTATGAACATCCATTCAAAAAGATATGCTTGTAGTGGATAAGGGGATTTTCTAGCCTATAGAAGTTATGTTTTGAAGGTTTTAATGTACCATGTGTGTGATAAGGGAGATATTCATTTAGACATAGCATCACTTTTGGGTATTGACATTAATTACAACCATATTTTAATATAGCAATTCAAAGTGTCTTAGCTTTAGCCTGTTATTGCTTGGGTTGTTCTCTCTCACTAGTACTAATCACATAGGAGGTAGGCCCTCTAAAAATGCAAGGCATGGTGTTTATTTTAGACCCAAATAAAAATTCTTAATTAAATCAAGAACATGGAAGCATGAAACATTTAGCTTAGACTCAAAGAGAGATTAATTTTAAGCCCAAAGAAAGGTTCCTATTTAGTTTGTGTTTGTAAAATGATAACCTCCCTACAAAAAATACCAAACTGGGGCCTTGGAAAATCAAATATGCATAAATGTTAGAAAAGAGAAGAAAATAAAAATGAGATTTAGTAGGTTAGCCAAAATATAAATTAGATAAAAATATCGTGAAACATAAGAAATAGAAAACCCACAAGAATGCACACCATTCTTGTAGGATAAAAAATATATTGTCAATCTTGGTGAAGTTTCTTGTCAGTCCCAATAGAGTTTCCCATCATTCTCGTTGAATGTATATGTCACAGATTAACAAAACATAAATAAAATGTTCACATGAGGTATTAATAATTCTTGCAAGAGTTAGTAATTTTTGATAAAAATAAAAAAACTAAGAAGAAACAAAAAAAATTACCCTAGAATTTTGTTGATTGCACTCCTGCAAAAGTTTTCTTGTGCTCCAATGGAACCTAAAAAGAACATAAAATATAAAAAATATAATTTTTTAAAGAATTTGGACATAAATATGGTTTATTGTCCTTTTTCTGATTCTACTACCGATCTTTCTAGCCTAGATAAGACTCTGCTGGAAAAAAATAGGAGCTAACCCTATGGATATTAGTGAGAAGGGTAATATGCACCATTTTGATGCATGCTCGTCCACTTTGAAATTCCTTAACAAAGCCAAAGCTAAAGATGATGTCTCTCTTTATCTGAATCAATGGATTTATAATGAGGTTCATGGGCTCTAGAGTAAGACTGGAAGGTTGGAAGCCCAGTTGGATGAGGAAATCAAAGCCAGGAAGATCCTGGAAGAAATATCTAGAAAAATCCTGGAGTATATAAAGATTTATGAGGATGGGTTAAAAAAAATTTTGCATGATAGTAATGGAAAAATATCCTCCTCCATTCATAAGATCAAGGTGTTGGCATTAAGCAGAATTGCCACTAGTGACAACACTTATTTGCATTCTGGGTGCAAACCGAGTAGACAGTGCAAACCGAGCAGACAGTGCAAACCGAACAGGACAGTGTAAACTGAGTAACATCATGTCTACCGAGTCACCAGTATTTACCAAGTTCAAAACCTACCGAGTGATCAGTATGAACCATGCCTTCACTTCTACCGAGTGCATGACGATGCCGAGTAATGCAGTGGACGCCGAGTATCAGAAAGTCACCGAGTTAGTTTGAAGAAACCGTGTAACCATACTTGGGCCGACTTAGTAGCACTTATGTTTATTTGTCAAGCCAACTTTGTAATTGTAATTGTAATTAATTGTTTAAGACTTGTATATAAACAATGTTGTAAAAATGTCAAGAGCAATGTAAGAAGTATATATGTGAAAAAGAAAAAAAAGGCAGAGATAAGCGAATTACAAAGGGCTTCAGCAGTATAAGGAACAAAAAAGACAAATTCATCACAGAAGGTGATCAGTACATCAGCGAATCTCAATCAGCAATCCAGTTGCAAAGCAAGAGATCTACTATTTCATCCTAATAGGTGAATCAGTACTAAATCCTTTAACCGGGTAGACTTAACAGTCTTTTGTAAAATCTCTTTACCGAGTGCATACTTCATTGTATGTTTGTAAATCCTTTAACAGGGTGGATTTAGCAATCCTTATTGCTCCTAACAGGGCAGATCATCAGAAGTGATCAAATTGTAAGCCTTAACTGGCCAACTTTATTCTGCAGTATTAAAGCTTTGTGGGTTTCATCCCCACCCCAGTTTTACTTTCTTTTTGGAAGGTTTCTGGGTAACCAAATCTATGTGTCATTATTGTGAATGCTCTTAAGTTTCATGCTTTCTGTATGCAAAGGTTAAAGTAAATTACATGTTAATACATCTGTAATTGAAAGAAAATTTGGAGTTACTGATTCACCCCTCCCCTCTTAGTAACTCGGTTAATTCCTGAATATTTCCAACAATTGGTATCAGAGCTGCATTGGTTCTCAAGACAAAGCTTAACTAGCTTGAGCAAAGATCCAGGACAATGGAGGTATTCAAACTGAACAAGGTAATTGAAAATGAAAAGCTAGATCTAGAAATGGCCATAGCTAAACTCAAAGAAGCAAAAGAACATCTTTCCCAATCCCTAAGAAGAAGGAAGGAACTTGCAAATCAGATGAATGATCAGAATTACATTGAAGAAAAGATTGAAGATCTTTTTCCCTCAAATAACTCAGATGAAGCAAACAATGCTGTCAAAGAACTCCTAGAAAAGAATGGGTCTCTGCAGGAAGAAGTGAGAAAATTAAAAAGAGAACAAGAGCTACACTCTACAAGATTCTGTGAGATCTTGGAACAAAGAAACAAGTTGAAAGATGAATTAGATGGAAGGAACATTGAAGTCCAAAATAAAACCCTTCAGCTAGAAAGCCTAATTGATCAGATCTCTCATACAAATGAGGAAATCCTGAATCTAAGATCAGAAATAGAAAGCACAAGAGAAGAACTAAGATCTGAAAAGGAAATCAATCTAAGATTGGTGGATGACCTAAACGCTGAAAAACAAATCAATGAAGGAATGCTGAAAAGTCAAGAAGACTTGAATCAGCTGTATGAGCGAAATCTTCATAGGCAAAAGGAAAAGCAGGACTTGGATACAAAGGAGAAGGTGAATCCTCTAAGAAAGGTACTCAAAGAAATCAAAAACCTACTTGTAATCATTGTGGTAAAATAGGACATACTTCAAATAAATGTTGGAACAATGAAAAAGCAGAATTCAATGGAAAATGTTAAAGCTGCAATCAACCTGGTCACAAAGCAAATGAATGCAGGGAAAAACCAAGATTCAGAGGTAATTGTCACAAGTGCAACAAACAAGGTCACAAGGCATCCGAGTGCAGATCCAAGACATTTAATCCAGCAGAACAAATTATGAAAGCAATGTTTGGATGGGACTACAACACCTGGTGTAGATGTCATTACTGTGGAGAATATGGACACATTGGCATGAATTGCATAAAACATCATCTAAGGAAAAGAGATACTACCATAAGATGCTTCAAATGCACTAAACTCGGTCACATAGCCAGAAACTGCATGAATTCTAGTGAAGTTGAAGATGGAAAGAAGAATGAAGCAACTAAGGTCAGGAAATAGGTGAGACAAAAATGGATTCCTAAATCTACCGAGCAATCCAGTCCAAGTAATGGAATGGATGGCTCTACCGACTCAAACTAAATTTCCAAGAAAGCACTGGAACTATATTCTCATAGACCAATCTCAAGCAGTTCCAGAACCGAATTAAAAGAAAGATCTAAATCAGCATACAAGATGCAGTAAGATCACAGGGAGGTCGGTATCAGTCTTTACCGAGCAAGGTCGGTACCCGTCTTTACCGAGCGAGGTCGGAGCAATATGAATTCTCGAGTTCACCGAGTTGCGAAGTCTTTACCAAGCAATTAATTCTTAGTGGGTGACAGTCTATCGGAATTCATACCCTAATTTGTACTGAGCATTAATGACAGAGTTGTAAATAAAAAGCAAGTAATCGAACTCATGCTTCACCGCGAACCTTTAGCACTTTGAGAGCAGAAAATTTCAAGAGCAACCCAGCGATTCAATACTTTTGTGAAAGGAATTTTCTGTGAGCTACCATGGCATCATCCAGCACTTCAGTGAAGAAAGGATCTGATATGTTAGTCCAAGGGGAATGGAAAGCACCAGATTTCAAGATCGTGCCCGCAATTGCAGCAGCCCTAGATCTGAACGGAGCTCAATCTCAGATTCCTCCTAAGGTACTGCTTATTAACGATATCCGCAATCATTTCAACTGTTCAATTCATGAAATGGGGAACCTAGAATTAGATACTGTGCATGAAGAACTGTGTGTGGATGGTATTCTGAAACCCGAGCACAAACATCTGGAAGATAAAGGTTTAGTTCACATTGCACATCTACCTCAAAACTTTTGAGACAAATGGGTTAGATACATTCTCAGCCGTGTACATGATGGAAAGATTTGGCTTGAGCAACCTATAGAGATCACAAAGAAGATGATTCATCAAATCACCGATCTTCCCATGTTGATCAAAGAAAAAACTACCAAAACCCTAGGTCGGACGGAACTAGAGAAGAAAACCCTAGCCGAGTGGGACGGTAGAGGCATGAAAGTTAGCAGCATTACCGATGCTGAACTGAAGTTTGGTACACACATTATTGCCCATAAGATTTACAGTTCTAGTTGACAGAATAGTGTCTCCTGTGAAGCTATCGACCTAGCATACAAAGTGGTCAAGAATAACTTAACATTTGACCTAGCAGACTTATTGTTAAAGCAGTTTAACAAAAACATGGAAAGCATTCAAACTTCCAAAAACAATCCATGTAATTTTGGATCCTTATTGGTCTGTTTATTCTTCTATGTTCAGAAATTCTTCCCTTCTAAAGGAAAAGTTGTATGGAGAAAAGATGTGCCAGCACTTTATGAAATAAATGAATACATCTCAGAAATGGGTGAAAATTTTGAAAGCATCATGGATAATTATTTTGAGTCTTTCAAAGAGAAAATGAATGACAGATTCTGGATTCCACAGAAGTTGGTGGAAGATTACAAAGATGACATTTGTTTTATGGTGGATTGTGATAATGTATATATTCAAGTAGCTAAACCGAGGACTGTATATGTAAAACCTCTTCCTTATGAGGTAAATATTGATGAAACCAAGAATATCATTGAAGCTCTTCTTAATCAGCCTGTCAATCCCAAAGCTCCGTATTTTGGAACATATGATGAAGCTAAGGTGAGAATTGAACCAAGCATAAAGCTTCCACAGGCGGTAAACAAAGGAAAGAAGAGGATAGCCAAAATGCAAATGATAACCGAGGACAAAGAAGAAAAAGATGAAGAAGAAGAGGAAAAGGATGAGAAAACAGAGGAACCAGAACCTACAAAGAAGAAAGGAAAGGTATTCATCACTAAGGCACCTAAGCCTCCCACTGCTGTATTTACAAGGAGAAATGCAAGAGGCAAGGCAGACAAGGCAGATAAAGACATAGTATTCAAAAGGCCTCCTCTAAACTTTCAAGAAAAGATCAAACTCTTTAGAGACGGATCAGGATCTGGAGTAAGTAACATAAAATCTTTTAAATATGAAACCAGATTAGAAACAGAATAGAAGGAAATAGAAGATGCTGTTATTGAAAAGATGGGACAGTGGAAATACTCTCCTGAAGAAATAGCCCCACAGGTTCTAGCAGTTTTATTAAATCCAATAAAAATGAGATGGAGCAATGCAAAGCAAACTGTGATAGACATATTTGATCAAACCCTGAGACAGTTAATGCCGAGCTTGAAAAATGATGAAGTAAAGAAGGCATTAAAAGAAAATGAAAGTAAGATGACATTAAAGTTCAATACTTGTTTGATTTTGATCAACAATATTGAATCGGTTGTGAAGGCTGCAAATGCCACATGGAAGAACATATACCACCTTCACCAACCGAGTATTGAAACAGTAATAATAAAAGATATTGAGGATGACAGTGATGAACAAGAAGAAGACACTGAGGTAGATGATACTGTGAGGATAGCAGCAGAAGTCATTGCATCCCTTCCTACCTCTCCAGTAAAAGTTTCTACATCCAGCCCGGAGACACCTTCAAGCATGGTTGTGACAACTTCAACATTTGTCCAATCATCTTTTGCAACAACAGAAGCAACTACCATTTCTTCTACCGAGTTGCAGTCTCCCACATCATCAAGTTTTCCAGCAGTAAGTTTTCCAGTTTTTGAATCTTCAAGTGTAAATATTTTAAGTTCTCCAGTAGAAAGTATACTAGTCTCTATAGCCAGCCCTACTATATCTACTGTCACTACTACCAAGGCATTAAGTACAGATAAGCCTAAGGCTCTACTGAGTATAAAATTTTTGGGTAAGAATGTAGTAGAGGATATAGACCTAGATGAACAGATAGAGATTCCAACATTGGATTTTGCAAATCTATCAGCGGACCAAATGCAAAATATAGGTGAGATCCTCCAAAGGAAAGCAAAACAAAAGAAGCTTAAAGAGGAGAGAGACAAGGAATATCAAATCATCAAGGATGTGTAATACCACAAAAATGGGCTATAAGTTCATTAATCTCCTACATCGACAATTCGAACAAAATCGACTTCAAAGTCCTAATCTAAGGCACATCTAAACATCATCGAATCATAATTGATTATCTTAAATTTTGCATCGGGGAATATTCCTAGTAATATTCCTAATTATCTTAATTATCTTTAATTTTATAATTATTTGGCAATAAATCACATTTATCCTAAAGTTTGATTAATTGAATATTTTCATATTTAATTAATTAGATTTAATATTTGCCACTTAATTATGTAATTAAATTTAATTATATCTATTATTAATTGTATTATTTAATTTTGACAATAAATCTAATATCATATGAATAATTGATTAAATTCTTATTTAATTAATTAAAGCAAGTTGTCATTATTTAATAATATAATTTTTAATAAAAGTTTGATTAAATAATTGATTAACCCATAAATCAATTGTTTTATTTTTAAAAAAGCAGTTAAGTTGGAAATAAATCACTTTATTATTAAATTAATTCATAAATAAAACATGCACAATCATAAAAGCAAACAACTATCAATTATCAATTAAAGCTAAACTCTATTTTGAGTTAAAACTTAGCTTTTGCATGTTTTTGTGAGTTAATTATCTTTTATTTAAAAATAACTCAAAAATTAAGTTGAGTTATTTGAGTGATTTATGGCTTTTTCCCATGCACCTCCAAAGCCCTGGATTTCTATAAATTAAGGCTTTAGCTCTTCACAAATCATCTCATATTTTGCACAATCACGCTGGAGAATTGGAATTGAAGAATCAAAGCTCTTGTGAATCGACATCTTTGTGAGATCAATCTTATTTTTGCATTCATAGTTTTCATATCATTGTTAGAATCTTCATTGTTAGATCATTTAGCATTCATTTCATATCAAGTTTTCATTCTTATTGCATAGAAAATATCAAAAATATAGATTAATTGCATTCAATTTCATATCCATCTTTTGCATTCAAATCCTTCATTTAGGTGTCGTCTAGGTCACTGATCTCGATTACAATCTGAGAACATTAATCTCGCACCTATTAGAAGGCAGTAAATCGCTTGGTTAGATAGCTTTCAATTTTGCACGATTTTGATTATAGCTAACCTCTAATGTTTTACTGAGTGTTGTGTCTACAGATCAGGTATAATTTTCACACACACATTTCTGGCGCCCACCGTGGGGCAACCCACCTTTGCATGCTGGTTTTGATTTTTTTGGGAGCTAAAACCCCAAAGTTTTAAAGATTTAATTTTATCTCCCAAACGGCTTGGAATTTTGATCTGAAATTTTTTTTTCAGGTTGGTGACATATTATGAAAGCTACAGTAAAAAATTTAGAATTTTCTAAGATGTTTTGAATTTTTAATAATTTTTTTCTTGAAATTCCGGAAAAAATTAATATCTGACGCAAATCAGCATATTTTTCGAAAATTTTTATATTTTCGGAAAGCTCTTTAAATTCTACAGGGGGTCCATTCTTTGTGTTTTAAATTTGGACATGATATCATAGCTCAAATAGTCAATTTACAAAAACTGGTCTGTATTGATAAAATGGGTCTCTAAGGCACAAATGAAGAGGTTTTTCTAAAATTTTTGCATTTTTGGAAAGCTCTCTATTTTTTAGCAGGGGTCTCTATTCTGAATTTCTATTTTTGTGGCCAAAATAATATCAAAAAAATTAGATCTTGTTGACTAGGTCAAATGCAGCAAAAAAAAATAAAGTTTTGTGATGGGTATGCACTTATTTTTTTACATGGTTCAATGAATGATATGAGTTGTCATTTGGGTTAATTGCTGGTTATTATTACTGATAATAATTGATTTTTAGAGCTAACCCTATGGTTTTCATAAGTTGAATATATTTTGCATATCTTGTTTGCCTGTTTGCTTGTTAGAGAGTTCGTCACTTGCTTGCATGGAAAAGCTCAACAAAAATTGCTAAAAATCAAGTAAAATATACTAAGCACGTTGCAAGGATCCCAGGTATTCTCCTTCATCTAATAATATTTTGAATTGGGACTTAAAATAAATCTCTTATGTGTCAAGCTTGTGTGCATCTTTTTATGCTTTTGATCTATTTCTACACACTTGCATAATTGATACTAGGTTGTGAACCCTTAAGGATTAATTAAGTAGTCTTAGAATACTTGTGATTGATCTTGATTGCTATCTTGGGTTATTGGACTCGCTAATCCGCCGGCCCCTCATTTCCACCCCGTGGTTGCAATCTCAGCGCCATAAAGGGGAGGGGTCAACAGGACAGAAGCGTTAAATGTTCCACTTGGCAACCCTTTTGTGCTTTTAGGAACTCACTTATTTTCTAAGTTGGGGACTCATTTTCAGCTTGTGTGAGGTGTTAAGTGTTCCACCTTGTGGACTCATCTCATATTTGCTTTAAGCGTTAAGTGTTCCTCTTTCTACTTTTTGGGTACTTTTGGTAGATTTACTTTTGGAACATACATCTGTGCTCACATAGTAATTAGGCCCTATGAACACTATTCGTGATTCTTGAGAGATTTGATTCCCAGCAAAATCCTTCTTGACGACAGAATCCTTGTAGGTAGGGAGGATACTTAGTGCGTTTCACATTCAACTTGGTTAGTGAGTCTTCTCTTATTGATCGACACATTCTCTCTCCGGAGAGGTTGATAGATCACGTGGGGTTGATATCACGAGCTTTGGTGAATCAAAATTGGTTAGTGCATCTTCTCTTATTGATTGATACATTCTCTCCCTGGAGAGGTTGATAGATCACGTGGAGTTGATATCACAGACCTTGGTGGAACAAAACTTTGTCTTAGCGTGTCGGATTAATCTGCTTGCTTTGTTTGGGTTAAAAGTGAAGAGGTGTCAAAACCTTGAATCTGGAGCCAAGTCCCCTTGTGGTATACTATTGTGAGTCATCTTTAGAGAGGGTTAACCGTAGCGGACAATCCCTTCACAGGGCAAACTGCGTTGACGGAACCTCAAGCGGTAATAGCCATTTTTGCCATGGTAGTGACAGCCGCTATATAAATGTCCTTGTGGAAGAAATCTCCATGGGTATGGTTCATTGTTGGGTTGTCAGATCTCCCTAGCAGCTCTTGAAGATTAAGTTCTCAGACTGTGTCAAAACCCTGGTGCGCCAGGATTGGAGTTCACCCCTTTGAATCATAAAAGTTGCAGAGTCAAACCATTACTAAAAACCTTAGAGAGGCCAATTTTTCATTCTCAGGTATATGTGTGTTATTGCAAAACTTTTCAGAACATACACAATTAGTACTCTCAGGGATTAGCACAATTTGGTCACTTGATTGTTCATGCGCAAGGTTGCTTTTGCCCTTGTTCATTGTTTTCAGACATGCTTGGAATCACTTGCTTTCTATTCTACGTGCTTGTTTATCTACTTAGCTATTAAAAATGATCAAATCTGGTATAACCTTCAAAATTTGGACAGTACAATTTGCAAACAATCCAAAACTGAAGACCTTAAATTTTGCAAAAATTGATGTAAAATCTTTCTGGAGTCAAAAGTTATTTTAGGAAGTCAAAAGTCGTACGAGTTTTATCAAGTGTTGTTTCAGTATTACCCAACTATCATACGAGTTTAGCAACTATCGTTTCATAGACTACCCAGTGTCGTATGAGTCTGCAGAGTGTCGTTTGGAAAAATTTGAGAGAGTTGTCAGAAATTGTCAAATTGCAAGATATCCAATGTTTCCAGCCTAGTTCCAAAATCTGTCAAAAATATCATTGTGTCAAGAACAAATCAGTAGCTATTGAGAATCAGTACACATGTCTCAAAGAATCAGTAAACAAGAGGAAGAAGCTCTGATTGCCGCTATAATGAAACAGATACATGTTATGCAGGTCCAGCTTGACAAACTTGAGAAAGAAAAGGAACCTCTATACTCTTTTCCATTTGATAAAGACTTGTACATGCCACCATGCCCCCGAAAAAAAATTGAGCAATATGATACCTCTTCCACGGAGAGTGACACATCTAGCTTTGGAGACTATGATGACTATGATGATAGACAATGTAATGATACCTATGACACCTCTGTTCCTAAGAGTCCTCCTCGTCGTTCGTTCCTACTTACTACAAATGGGCCATCACATTGGATAGATCAGGAGAGTGATCCATATGATTCTGATTATCAAAGAGACTTTGATGATTTCTATGCACAATACCTAGATGATCCATCTATTTCACTTGAGGAAGAGAAAGTTTACCACGCTGATTATAAACATGCATACTATAAGGATCTCTCCTCTAAGAACTCTCAGGCTGAAAATAAAGATTACACTCTCAAGCAAGATCGTGTTAATGTTGGACCTTTGTCTTGTGATGGTTCCCTTCTATCCCCTACTTCCTCCAATACCCATACATTTCCTAAAGCTTCTGAGTCTTTCACATCTTTCACAGAACCTTCATCTGACACAAGCCCTGATACTTTTCATGTGGTTCCCTATAGTTATCCCCCAGGGCTACCTCTTAAAGAAACTCAAGCTAACCTTCACTTGGCTGCAAAGACTTTCAATAATGATAAACCTAAAGAGCCTAAGCCTTCATATGCTATAATCCCTACTTCAACTAGTGCTCCACCATCTCTTCCAAAGTCATCCATACAATCCCAACATGCTTCCTTGTCCTTAGAAGTGGTTCCATGTCAAGAGGACTCTAAAAATGATAAAGAGAAGAACATAAAGAAAGATCAAGATCAAGAACCCTCCATGTCATCCACTCCTTTTTCTGATGTCTCTTATCCACCTCAGGGTTCTTTTGATCCTATACCCCCTTTTTCATGCATTCCACCATGTCTTCAGTCTTCGCCTAAGCAAGATCAAGCTACTACTTACACTGTTGAGCTTATTGACAATCAAAATAACCTTACTACGCTTGCGCTTTCCAAAGATGATACTTCCATTAAGGTTGGTAAAAATAGTGTTCCTTCCAATGTTAAGCCTATTGAAAATCAAAAGAAAAATTATGTGCTTGTGCTATCCAAAGATCCTTGTCAAGATCAAAGTCTTCCATCTTCTTGTTCTACCACTCCATGTTCACTTCCACTTTCTACTCTTCCTAAGTCTTTGCAAGCTTTGAACAATCCTATCAAAAAAGGTGCTCATATTCAAGATGTCCACGATTCTATTAAAAATTCTAATGCTCACTCTGAAGATGCTGATATCCTTGGTTGTCATATAGATGCTGATGAACTTATTGATTATCCTTTTGCATCTTCCACTTCCATCCTTGGACCTCTTCCACCACTACAAAGATCTTCACACCTTCCTTCCATCTTGGGTCCTTATGTCCCTTCACTTTCCTCTCCTAACTCTCCTGATTCGCCATCCATCTTGGGTCTTTACATACCTCCATCTCCCATCTTTCCTCAAGATCAACATAGATGCATACCCTTGAATCCTTTTCATCCACCCACCCATCTAAACCAGTCATATCCTCCCTCTTCCACAAATCTCAAGTCTTTTGGAAGTAACTTGAATGTTCAATACAAGAAAAAGAAGCAATACAAGAATCCATCAAAAAAAGATCACCATGTCTCCTCTAATAGACATGGAAACATAAAGTCAAAAGAGATATCTAAGAAAGAAACTACAAGACAAGTATGGGTTCCAAAATCTATCATTGAAGATATTATCTCTAGATCATCAAAAGGAAATAAAAAGCCTACGGCTATATGGATTCCAAAGTCTCTCTTGAAAGAGTCTGGTGTTGAGAAAAAGGTGAAATTGACATTCAAGCTTCCAAAGGCTTCCACTTCATCTCCCTCCAAACATATTCTTCCATTTCATGCGCCTAAACCTCAACCTCTGCTATCCATTTGCCATATTCCTTCACGTATTCCCTCATTCACATTTCCTCCACCCTCTCGCCACCCTTCAAGGTGTGTGTTTACGTTGATCTTGCCTTGCTTTCCATCTACCCTTTCACAATCCTTCCATTCATTAACCTTCTACATTCTATCCTTTTTCCTCATTTGCCTATTCCTCCTATCTTCCAACCTCACTCGCTTTACATAAAACTTTATCCTCCATTTTTCACTTCCATCTCCCTTTCCCTATCAGCATCTTTGAGCATATCATTTTGAATCCTTGGCATATCATGGTTTATCCTTTCAAGGAGCATTATCTAAAAGCTTGCCTTCTTCCAAAAAAATAAATAAATAAATAAATAAAAATTGAAAATGTGCCCTAGTGAAAACCTGGAAACAGGCACCTTGGTAGCAAAAGTAAAGAGAAATAAATTCATCCTATGGTGAAAACCACTTCCTTGTGGCACCTTGGATAAGTACCATGATGAAAACCTAGCAATCAGGCATCATGCATAGTTCTTCTACATATTTCATCCATTCCATCTTCTCTCTTTGATCTTGACAATGTTGATCTATACACGAATATTTGGCTATTTTGTGAGCTATCTTACGGTGATCTTGCTTTCATTCCTTCCATGTTTAGCCTTCATATCCATCTTCCTCCATTCATTTTCGCCTATCGCTATCATTTTTCCCATTGGTCTTGATTTAATAAAAAAAAGAAAGAAAGAGTAAAACACAGTGCTATGAAGCCTCTTGACATGTCTACTCCTTTGGATTGCATCCTTTCCTGCTCTTCCATTATGATTTTGTGACTTATCCTATGCTAGCCTTTCATTGCTTGTCCAAATGTGCTTTACATGACAATTTTTCCCTAGCTTGGGTACCCTTGAGGAGTTTTCCCTTGAGGATTTCTTCCCTTCATTCTCCTTCATTCTCTTGTCTTCCATCTCATCCACCAGCTTGCTAATCCCTCTTGTTCTCCACCTTGCTAGACATTGGGACTGCACGATATGATCTTGCTTGGGAGTTTGCAATGGAAAAAGATGCTATCAAGTATATCAAGTATCAGAACAATTATCAGAATCAGTATCAAAATCAGTATTAGAACTAGTATCAGAACAATTATCAAAATCAGTATCAGAATCAGTATCAGAAAAAGTATCAGAATAATTATCAGAATCAGTATCGAAACAATTATCAGAACCAGTATCAGAACAATTATCAAAATCAGTATCAGAATCAATATCAGAACCAGTATCAGAACAATTATCAGAACAAGTATCAGAATCAGTATCAAAACAAGTATCAGAACCAGTATCAGAACAAGTATCAGAATGGGCCTACAAAACAAGTATCAGAACACCTACTGGGGCTACACCTTTCGCTTTAGTTTATGGGTCTGAAGTGGTACTACCTATTGAGGTTGAAATCCCATCACTCAGAATCAGAATGCATGGACTTGTCACTAATGAAGACTACAGAGTGTCGAGGTTACAAGAACTTGAACTACTAGATGAGCGCAGACAAGCAGCGTATGATCATCTCAGAGTGTATCAGAAAAGAATGTCTAGAGGCTACAACAAGAAAGTCAGACATAGAGAATTTCAGGTTGGCGATCTAGTGTTGAGAGAAAATCCTAAAAATCAATCACATCGAGAACGCAAGGGGAAGTTCGAACCCAATTGGTTGGGTCCCTTTGTAATCACTGCTACTTTTGGCTCTAGTGCCTATCAACTCTCAACCACTGAAGGAGAACAGCTCCGAGAACCAATCAACGTTCTCCATCTAAAGAAATTCTATGCCTAAGGCATTTAGTGCTTGGTAAAATGTCCTGAAAAAAATCTTAAAAATCGGAAAAAGTCCTGAAAAAATGAACATCTTGGTGAAAACCTAGCAATAGGCACCTTGATGATTCACAAAAAAATCAAAAAAATATCAAAAATAAAAAAAAATTGAAAAAATAAAAAAATACAAAAAAATGAAAAAAGAAAAAGAAAAAGTGCCTTGGTGAAAACCTGGAAACAGGCACCTCGGTAGCAAAAATAGAATCTCTACCAAGATGGTGAAAACCTAGCAAATAGGCGCCACTTGTTCCAAATGCTCCATCTATCAGCACAATCTTGGTCTTTCCCAGCTTTCAGTCTTGCTTTAGTTTGTACATATCTCCCGATTTGTTCCTGCATTTCCAGTTTTCAATAAGTCGGCCTGTACACCAACCAGCTCAAGCGTTTGCATCCTATCAATGTTCACACTTGGGGGCAATCAATGTCATATCCTATGGTCTCCCATGTATCTTAGACGTGTCATATCCACTCAGATGCATTAGGTATTAAAGTAGACTCCTCCCAACATGTTTTGCTACAATTAGCAGAAGCAGTTAATAAATACAATGAGGATTCATCTGGGATAGAAAAGTTAGTTGAAAGAGCTGAGAAGAGATTCAACAATAAAGTGCTTGAGCACATTGCTCAGCACATAGCTATTAACCAAGTAGAATTGTCTTCAGTTTTGTCAAACATTGAATCTATCTATTCGAATGCTACCTCTCTTTTGGCCAGATTGTGCAATATTGCCGAGTTCACAAAGGATGTTAAGGATAAAATGAATAAAATGGATGAGGATATGAAGATTAGCATACAGAAGCTGCAACTTGAACCAAGTTCAAGCTCTGCTCATCACATGAAAATCTCACACCTATCAAACATGCAGTCTGATCTACTGAAAGAAGACACAAGGATCCGGTCCACACTACTAGACATCCAACACATGATCCTTCCCATCATGAATACAATGTATAAGCACATTGAACATTCCAAAACATTGATTCATGACAATCAGTTCTCTATAGCAGATCACATGATTGAACTCTCTGCAGAAGTCCAAATTGCAATACAAACATGTAAGATTCTGCAAGAAAGTTGGGACAGAACCCTGGCACTAATAATGAAGGTACATTCTGAGTTTCTATCAAATTTTGGATTCTCTCTGTAAATAACTTGTATATACACCTTTGGCATTATCGTCAAAAAGGGGGAGATATGTATAGAGGGAGATATATGTATAGAAGAAGATTTGTATAGAAACAGTTAGCACATTGAAAGGGGGAGACAATGTATAAAGCTCTATAACAAAGACAAATTTTTAAAAATCAAAATAAAACTCAGCATGATTCATGTATATAAGTTTTGGCCAATAAGTGTTTTTGTCACTAATGCCAAAGGGGGAGATTGTTGGCATTAAGCAGAATTGCCACTAGTGACAACACTTATTTGCATTCTGGGTGCAAACCGAGTAGATAGTGCAAACCGAGCAGACAGTGCAAACTGAACAGGACAGTGTAAACCGAGTAACATCATGTCTACCGAGTCACCAGTATTTACCGAGTTCAAAACCTACCGAGTGATCAGTATGAACCGTGCCTTCACTTCTACCGAGTGCATGACGATGCCGAGTAATACACTGGACGCTGAGTATCAAAAAGTCACCGAGTTAGTTTGAAGAAACCGTGTAACCATACTTGGGCCGACTTAGTAGCACTTATGTTTATTTGTCAAGCCAACTTTGTAATTGTAATTGTAATTAATTATTTAAGACTTGTATATAAACAATGTTGTAAAAATGTCAAGAGCAATGTAAGAAGTATATATGTGAAAAAGAAAAAAAAGGCAGAGATAAGCGAATTACAAAGGGCTTCAGCAGTATAAAGAACAGCAAAGACAAATTCATCATAGAAGGTGATCAGTACATCAGCGAATCTCAATCAGAAATCCAGTTGCAAAGCAAGAGATCTACTGTTTCATCCTAACAGGTGAATCAGTACTAAATCCTTTAACCGGGTAGACTTAACAGTCTTTTGTAAAATCTCTTTACCGAGTGCATACTTCATTGTATGTTTGTAAATCCTTTAACAAGGTGGATTTAGCAATCTTTATTGCTCCTAACAGGGCAGATCATCAGAAGTGATCAAATTGTAAGCCTTAACCGGCCAACTTTATTCTGCAGTATTAAAGCTTTGTGGGTTTCATCCCCACCCCAGTTTTACTTTCTTTTTGGAAGGTTTCTGGGTAACCAAATCTATGTGTCATTATTGTGAATGCTCTTAAGTTTCATGCTTTCTGTATGCAAAGGTTAAAGTAAATTACATGTTAATACATCTATAATTGAAAGAAAATTTGGAGTTACTGATTCACCCCTCCCCTCTCAGTAACTCGGTTAATTCTTGAATATTTCCAACACAAGGACTTCATAGGAAAGATGGAGATGAAGGGTATTATGCTATATGTCGACCTTGGTGGTCAAAGAATGGTTTCTACAGAAGCTGCTAAAGATGGTTCAGGGACAAGAACTAGGGCTAGCCTGAACAAAAAAGATGCAACTTCTTCTAATGTCATCCAACATCTTCAATGTACACCATGGAAGAGGTGACCATGATTGGGAATCATATTTCTAAAGCTCTAAAGGATCTTTCTTAATTCTATTTTTCTTTTATGCATGTATTTCTTGTCTAATGTTTTGCTTCTCTATGTTTTGATGGTTTTTTTTCTGGTTCTGGTTCTAGTTGTTGGTTCTATGGTTGTGTGTTATCTAGCCAGTAATGTCTCTTACTTTGGGTCTCTTTTGAATATCTTTTGTAACTTGATGTAAGGGGTTTCGGGTCCCTGTTAAACCCCATTCTCCTTAATCCAAAAGAAATATAAATTTTTTGATAGGATCATGATCCCACGAACTATGCATGTGAACCCATGAGAGAACAGAGCATTCTCGTATCTCCCTAAAATATTCAATCCCACAATTCTAGTGGGACATGTTAGAAAAAATAAATAAAACAAAAAATGCTAGGGAGTTAATTCAAAATGACCCATGGAGTATGCCCCACTAAACATGCCAAAATGTGTGCAAGAAAAAGTAATACATAACATGAATGCAATAATAAATTAGAACACTCAACTGTACTAATCAAAGAAACATCTAGCTAAGACTAAAAGAGAGAATAAAAATAAAATAAATGTGGAAACCAACACATAAACCAAATGAACTCGCTTGATATGTATCTTTGTCCAATGATGAAGATTTATGCTCACAATGATTTCTCATGTTTCGAAGATTTGGAATAGCTTTGGCATGCTAAGGGTGTGATATAAATAGATTTGAACTCAATTTGGACTAATGAATTTTCTCTCAAAGGTGAGTGTTAACATAGGGAAAGATTCCTCAATTTATAGGATTGGAGAGGATTAAATGGATGGCTAAGATCAAAAGTTCGTAAAGGGAAAAGATGCTCTTTGAGAGAAGAACATGGATTGTGCTTTCTCAAACTTATAGCATTGTAAAAAAAATTTACAATGGGATAATTTGAGAATAAAATGGGGGTGGAGTAGATTTTCCATAAATACATTTCTTATCAAATGCCCCATACGCCAAAGTTGGAAAATATGACTATTTTGGAAAGTGTGGAGGGCTTTGGAGAACCGGGAAGAAGGAAAAAACTATTTCCTAGAAAGGAAAAAGATGTAAAATTATTTAAGATTGACAAGAGGCATGGATCCACTATGAAAAGTAATCTTTTTTATTGGGAATGTGGAAATGATCAAGGAGAGGATTAGGCTTGGATTAGGATTAATTAGTTGGCTAGTGGGCTAGGTTGGATTAGAATCATGGGTTAGGTAGTTGGAGTGAGGTTAGGTGAGGGTTAAAGTTAGGAGCCATGTGCTCACATTAAATTAAATAGATTATTTAATTCCAAGTGGAGAAAAGAGGAAAATATTAATTTAAATATAAAGTACATTTATTTAAATTAATAGAAGATGACAGTTTTTATTAATTAAATGGTTATGGGTTTCCATTAGATTAATTGGACTATAGATAATTATTTAAATTAATTAAGCTAGAAGGATAATATTAAAATAATTAAATAATTCATAATTATATAACTAAAAATGTAAAGGGGAACTAGATTTAATTAGAATAGTTAATTAAATTTAAGTGTCTACCAGTAATAGTATATTTTTTAATTGTCGGTAATAACTTGATTGTCGGTAATTGTCATATGAACTTGATAGATAATTGGGGACTCTTTCAAATGTTCTACCATATTAGTATGTCTCCTTGGACAAATTAGTTTTATATGCTCTACATAGGCTTATTGTACTGTATCACCTTCTAAAGCCACGTCTTTTGGTCTTTCCAATGGTTCCAAATGGCGAAGATGATAAGGGAAAGTCCTAAGTTGTGTATGCTTTAACTTCTCATAAGCTCCCTTCCATCGTTGTTGTTCCTACTCTTGTGGAAGATCTCAAAGATAAAGGTATTGAAGGACCTTCTAGCCCTCTAAAAGAAGAAGTTGGAAACAATTCTCATATCTTGTTTAAATTTTTATTCTATTAAACTTTCATAGATTTTTTTTGTAACTCAACTTGTAGTCTTCCATAAGGTGTATTTAATGGAAGACATTATGTCTTTAGGTCCTTATTTTTCTACCTTTAGGTGGTACTTAATAGTTTCAATTGGTTTACCAGTCAGTTTGGTCATGGCCTATGTACAAATGATGCATTTTTTCTTTTATCGTAATGAAATGTTCAAGCTTCTGGGGTTTTAGCTAGAAAAGAAAAATAGTATATTTTTTAAGATGCAAGATTTTGCATGTCCAAGATTTTGAGATATTTAATAATCTAAACTTTATAATTAATATTTTCTATCAACTTATGTTTTTAAATATTTTAAAAGGAAACCAAAATTTCTATCAAATGCTTTCATACTAAAGAAACAAGCTATTGAATTAGTTGACATTACATGATAAAAATATGCCTCAAACCCTTTACATATCAAATGTTATATTTACATATGAATTCATTTAAATTTACTTATTCTAACAGGTTTTCTAAAGACTAGAGATGTCCTATGGACTTTGGAAGTACGCCTGTCAAATTGATTGTGTCTAAAGCGAGGGATTTTAAATTTTGGAGGTTCCCTATAGCCTCAGGAATTAATTGTGTTTGGAATTAATTGATTGGCTATGCAAGTCCAAGCAATAACTACAACACTATTTCAAGATACTTCATTTTCATGTGCTAATTTCAATACTCTATTTCATCTGTTAGGCGTTGCATTGATATTTTAAAGAAATTGTCACTTATGACTTATGGACTTTTATGCATGACCTTATTCTTTCTAATTTATTATGAAATAAGAAAATCCAATTGCACCATGTTCTTATCGTAATTTTTTCTAATTTATTATTAAATAAGACAATGCAATTGCATCATGTTCTTGTCATAATATTTTCTTGTATTGCTCTAAATTGCAATTAGAATATTAGAATTTTGATATCCTTAAATCATAAATTAGAGTTCTTTGAATAATAATTGTAATAACAATATAATAAATATTTTAACAAATAGTAATGAGAAAATTTTAACATTGAATCATTTACATGTACATGTTAAAACATAAATGTTTTTCTTAGTAAGCAAAAAAAAGATGCATTGCATCTAATTCCTCTCAATTAGTAAAATCTATAACATATTGCATAGTTAAACTACATTGTAACAATAATTATTTATGTGTGTAACAAAAAATTGATATGTATATAGTAATGGTTTTGCAAAGAATAGAATATGAAATTAGAATTAAAGCTACATATTCAATAATTTTTAGTAAATAAAAATGAGATTACGTATGCAAGCACATAATGTCAATGTTGGCGTAGCATTGATATTATTATTAGCTAGCAATTTTACTATTATTTGCCGCTAATGAAAGGTCAATGTACATGATTAAATAGAGACATTGACATGGTAAAAAATACATTGACAAGTTCATAGATGAAGTCACTAAGAATTGATGGGAGATATCTTACCATTGTGGAGGGAGTGCTTTAGGAGACATAAGGAAGATAATCGAAGAGATGTGGGGTTGTAGACAATGAGTAGGGAGATATAAAGAGAACCAATGTTCTGAGTGATGGAGAGATAATGATCATGGAGGATTAAGGAGTTAAAGAAAGATAAGGAGGCACTCAATAAATCAAATTGATAAAGAGGATAATGTAGAAATCAACATGAGACAAATCCAAGAGGTGTTAATGCCTTAGCACTTACCCATACCACCATAATACCCCAAAATTGGCATCTTGCAACCCTAACCAATTTTGCTACATTTAGTCTCATACTATCAACTTTCTGAATCATCAGAGTCCTATTGTACTAGGCAATTCTTATTTTTGACTAACTCTACTTGACTTAAATGTCAAATGTAGAAAACCCTAAATCTGCATCAATCACATATTATATTTAATTCCTAAATATCAACTACAATTGGCTAAATAAACCTTATGATTGATTTAATTTAATTATAAAGTCCTAGCACTTCAATTAAATTAAGTTCACCCTTTTAGCTAAAACACATGAAAAGGAATCAAATAATATTTGATTTTTGAATAAATATCCTCATTTCAGTAATTTAATTTAACCATTCAAACAATTGAGAAAGTTCATTTATGAGGTCATATTTTATTTATTTAATCAAATATTCTCTCCAAAATCCTCACTTTAGCTCAGAAAAGGAAATTCTGAGTTAACTACAAATTTGAAAGTGTAACAAACCAGTTAACTGCTCCACTCACTCCAAAAGAAACCAATTTACTCTCTCTCTATAGGAAACTTACCATTCTGAACTGGACTTCCTTTTAATCTCCACTATTCATCTCATTCAATCTTGACCGTTGATTGATTCTTGGATTCTATAAAAGAAACCTCTTATTTCTCATTCAGAAGGATACAATTTTTGAGTATTGAATCGTTGTTGAATTGTTACCTCAACTTGTGTGCATTCAAGATTTTTCTATTGTCACTTTGCATTTCTAGATTAATATCATTTCTTTGATTGACAATGCATTACACCATAGCTTAATTTATTTTGATTGTTCTTAGATTACTGTTCATCTTTCATTATTCTAGATTAATCTTGTATCTTCATTCTAGAATAAACTGCATTTGCATTCTAGATCAAACCCCTCCATTCTAGAGTCAGTCTATGGTTGTTGGGTTCTTGATTTTGAGAGCTTCTCAAAACCCCATCTAAATAGGAGGCAACAGGTCAGCTCATCTAGGCATGCAGGATGAATGATCTCATATTCATTCATGTGTGTGACTAATGAATAAGGACCATGTTAAAGTGTATGGCTAAGATTGAGGCCCACTTTTAGAGTATACATTTCTGGCGCCCGCCATGGGCCGAGCTATCCCATGGGAGGAGCTCATTAGAGAGTACGGGCCCAAAAATAGATTGGTCATAGAATCGCTCTCAGTGCCACAGTCCCTGCCCAAGGTTGTATGTCATACACGATGTGTGGCCCATGAAATGGAATCCGCAAAATCCTGTAGATATCCTCAGGGGTGACTATCAACTCGCCCTGAGGAAGGTGGAAGGTGTTCGTCTCTGAATGGAAATACTCCACCAAAGATCCTAGTAGACTGTGATTCACCTGAATATCAGGTACCTCACAGAGATGAGACAAACCAAGTGCATAGATGTGGGCCAACTCAATGGCATCCAACTGTCTAACTAGCCTGCTGATAGCTAGATGATGTGATCTAAATCCTATATCTGGGAATTTGACCTGCAACACAATCAAACAACAATGCACAATCAGTACTCAAATGAAATCATGACATCAAATCAATTTGCAAAATAGGAATATGAAGCTATACAAATATCCTAAACATGGCTACAAGACTACTTAATCCGCTAACTAGACAAAAATAAACTGGCAATGCTCTTAAATTGATCTCCTTTCTCCACACAAAGAAACAACATTCATGTGAAACCTCATGCAAAGAAGTCTATAATCCTGCGCAAAGTTTTGTTGTTGCGTGAACTTTTGCCATGGGTCATGCAAGAAAACCCTCTTTCTGAGGGCTTCTTGTGTGACACATGGCTGTCGCCCGCATGAGCTTGTGCATAGGTCTACACGAAAAAGTGCCTTTACAACACTTTCTCATGTGAACTTCCTTAGTCTCATGTGAAGAAACCAGTTCCTCACATGAGAACCTATGGATAAAATATTTTAAAAACATGAAAAAATGCTCCAAAAATTCATCGAAAGCATAAAAATTTGAATCAATACGGAGGTTGTCAAATGCTTACCGGTACTCCGTATAGTGTCAGCCAACTATGAGGCCTGGAACACTCGAAAAGATGAGAACTGACAGGGACCACCATTTTCGCTCATAGCTCCTCTCGCAAAAGTCAACGGTGCAAATGAATTGAAAAAGACCCTTTTGGCCTATATATAGGTTTTGACCTAATTTTCAAAAGTGCTCCATTTTGCACAAAAATTTCACCCTTGGCTAAATCAACCACTCTGAATTCATTTTCAGGATCGAAATTGAAACCCAACACTTCTATATAGTTAAAAATGCATTTTAATGTTTTGGGACTAATAGGATCGGACGCTTGTGCAGTCAACTTTTTGACGTCACCTTCTTGTCAAAATCATATCACATCAACATTTTCTTAAAATCTTTAAAAAATTTCATCAAAAGTCAAGTCTAGTCAACCTTTGTCAAACTTGGTCAACTAGACTTTGAAATCACCCCAAATTGCTTCTAAATCTCCTAGAATCTTTCGTAATTCATTATGAGTTCTTTTAGACCTTTGATTCTATCTCTATCTGCAATCTATTACTTTCAATCACCTTTATGATGTGTCATATTTCAATTTCACTCTTGAGGGGGCATGGTGATTACATCATTGAATTACATTGAATCAATTCCCTAATCAATCTGATCTGAATTCAAAAAGTCCTCATTGCTAGGGGCATCTCATCACTTGGGGCATGTTCAATTTTTGTACTTCATAATCAAAACTAGATATTCCACAATCTTGAATCACTAGGGGCATCTATGTTCCTTACATCTTGTCATCTCACTGTTAGGTATCTAAGCAATCTAACTCAGATCCCTGGGGATCAAGCTTCATTCTGGAGATGGTTCTCAAAATATCACTGCTGGGTATCGGGGCAATCTAACCCTGACTCCTAAAAATTTTGCCTCATTCTGGTGACAGTCTTATGAAAGATGATAACCTGACTGGTGTCTAGGTGACCAACCTAGATTTTGGAGAATCAAACTTCATTCTGGAGATGATTTTGAAACTTGACTTAACCGGAGTCTTAGAAATCTAACCTAGACTTCAAAGGGTTAAGTTTCACTCTGAAGATAACCCTAAAACCTTCATCAATCATCATATCAACAATTCTCATAATCAATTTCAACTATTCTCCTATGCTTCAAACATTAGACTATTCTTTGAATCAATGCGCTACTCACACATCAATTCAAAGAGGGGCAAAATGTAGTACCCCAAAATTGGCATCTTGCAATCCTAACCAATTTTGTTGCATTTAGTCTCATACTATCAACTTTCTGAATCATCAAAGTCCTATTGTACTAGGCAATTTTGATTTTCAACTGACTCTACTTGACTTAAATGTCAAATGCAGAAAACCCTAAATCTACATCAATCACATATTATATTTAATTCCTAAATATCAATTGCAATTGGCTAAATAAACCTTATGATTGATTTAATTTAATTACAAAGTCCTAGCACTTTAATTAAATTAAATTCGCCCTTTTAGCTAAAACACATGAAAATAAATTAAATAATATTTGGTTTTTGAATAAATATCCTCATTTCAATAATTGAATTTAATTATTCAAACAATTGAGAAAATTCATTTATGAGTTCATATTTCATTTATTTAATCAAATATTCTCTCCAAAATCTTCACTTCAGCTCAAAAAAGGAAATTCTAAGTTAACTACAAATTCGAAAGCACAACAAACCAGTTAATTGCTCCACTCACTCCAAAAGCAAATAGTTGAATGTCTCTCTACTAGAAACTTAACATTCTGAACTGGACTTCCTTTTAATTTCCACCATTCATCTCATTCAATCTTGACCATCGATTGATTATGGGATTCTATAAAAGAACCCTCTTGTTTCTCATTCAAGAGGATATAATTTTTTAGTATAGAATCGTTGCTGAATTGTTACCTCAACTTGTGTGCATTCAAGCTTTTGTTATTGTCACTTTTCATTTCTAGATTAATATCATTTCTTAGATTAACAATGTATTACACCATAGCTTAGTTTATTTTGATTGTTCTTAGATTACTATTCATCTTTCATTATTATAGATTAATCTTGTATCTTCATTCTATAATAAACTGCATTTCCATTCTAGATTAAAACCCTCCATTCTAGAGTCAGCCTATGGTTGTTGAGTTCTTGATTTTGAGAGCTTCTCAAAACCCCATCTAGATAGGAGGCAATAGGTCGGCTCATCTAGGCATGTAGGATGAATGATCTCATATTCATTATTGTGTGTGACTAATGGATAAGGACCATGTTGAAGTGTATGGCTATGATTGAGGCCCACTCTTAGTGTATACAACCACTATGAGGATGGGGTCCCCCCAATGTGACCCACTTGTTCATAGCTCTAGTCAAAAGTATTCATTGATAAAAAAAAAGCCTTATTATCATATTCATTATTAATAATATCTATTATTTAAAGTAATCATTCTTTTATTTATTATTAATAATTATATGATACAAAATATTAATTAAATTCAACTGGATATTTTTGAACTACTCAAATATAATAATAATTACGATAACAAGTATCAAATATAATTATACATGTAATAGTTGATTTGTATAATAACAAGCAAAACGACTAGGTGGAGTGGGGATTCACAATCTGCAAAAATGGAATAAAGAATTTGGAGGCAAGCTAGTATGAAAAATGTATACTAATCCCCACAACATTTGGTGTCAAATTATGCAGCATAAATATCTAGACAATGATAATCCAACCAGAATCCTTACTATTCTTGATCCCCCAAAAGGGTCAGCAATATAGGACTTCATGATGGCTTCAAGAGAGTTAGTCACCAATTATGTCTCTTGGGAAGTCAATGGTGGCTCACAAGTCAAATTCTAGCATGACTCATGGAATGGAGCACCTCCCCTCACCATCCTTGAAGGAATTGATGATATTGTTTCAGCTTCGGAAAATGTATGGGTCTCACTTAATAAATTTTGCTTCTGTAGTATGTGTATTCTCAAGAAGGGTGATATGGAAAGATCCTATAGAATTTCCCCTTCCACCCCTAGAATGTAAGCACTTGGAAATGATTCTTTCAGGAAAAGTGGTCTATTTGTTAGCCTTGGAAGATAAGGTGATTTGGGTGCCCAACAAAGAGGGTAACTTCAATATCAAAGATGGATATAATCTTATACAATAGCAGGAAATTATCAATCCACCCTCTCGAGATTTTACCTTCTGTTGGAGTCACTTCACACTCCCCAAAGCTGAATGCTTTTCGTGGTTAGCTTTAAAAAATAGGGCATTAACTAGTGACCAACTCCATAAACTAAAGATTGCACAACCTTTCAATTGCATACTGTGTGATCGAGAAAAGGAAAATGCGGATCATCTTTTTCTAAACTGTCCATTTGCCCAAGAATGTTGGACATATGTCTTGGGGAAACTACAATATTCTACACCTCTACAAAACAAATTATGGGACATGTTTTAGTCATGGCTAGAATTATACTCAAACTCCCTCTTCTCTACTCCATGGATATGTATTCCAGCCTTGGTTGTTTGGGTGATTCGGTGGGAGTGCAACAAAAGAATTTTTCGCAAAGTAATCACCCCAATCCAAGTAGTCCTCCCAAATCTGGAAAAGTCAATTTCTAAGGTGGTAAATTCTAGTCATTCAAAGCTTAAATGCAATCTTCATATGACATGCTAGGATAGTGTCGTAACATGGGAATTGAAGAACATTCATGTTCCAATTGGCTAGTGTCACCAATCATCCTCTTCAAACACTCAGGACCGACATCTAGTTCACTGGATTCCTCCTCCCCAGGGGATTGTTAAAATACATTTTGATGACTCTTTGAGAGGTAATCCAGGGGTATTAGGGGTAGGTGTGTGCATTCGAGACCACTAGGGCTCCATTTTGGGAATGAAATATTTCCCACTACCTCGTGGCACAAAAAATATGGCCGAGGCTTAGGGTTTACTTGCTAGTCTAGCTCTTGCAAGAGCAGGAAGATTCCACTATGTTCAAATAGAAGGCGATTCATTGGTAATAGTTAATGCTTGCATTAAAAGGGAAATACATAATTGACATCTCACATACATTTTTCAACAAGTTTGGCTCCCGCTTGATTCATTTCAAGAAGCGTACATATCTCATACTCTCTGTGAAGGTAATGCGGTAGCAGATCACCTTGCTAATATTGGCTATGATGGCCATGAAGTGACAACATTCTCCCCTAAAGAAGCTACTAGGTGGGATTATAAACTCCAAGAGCTGATTTTACAAGATGTAAAGGGACAGGGTAACCGTAACAATAACTAAAGCATCCAGTAGATTGCCAGGAAATTATCAGCATGGACAGAGTGGACATAAGTGTTTCTGGTCACGCTCGTGTCGACTATTCAGTTATTCACATAAATGGAGATCGGATAGATTGTGTTCCTCATGTCATTAACCAGTGTACTTATACTCTTGATAATGATGCAAGCATTAATATATGTAGCTTGTGTGCTGCCAATTTTTGGCTTCCTACCCTCTTGGCTCAAGTCACGCAAGTGAGTGATAAATTTGATGCTACAGATTTGTACATTTTATGGATATTTTTTTAAGATTCTCATTTTCCAAAGCTACAAATGGATTCTTATTAAGGGTGTACCTCTCACGAAATGCTTGCTACAAATATCTAGCCCCTACTAGATTCAGTTCATTCTATGTATGTTTTCTGTTATCAATTATGGAGTCAAGGGCACTTCAAATTTTGAAATGCAAACAATGTGGAAGGCACCATTATGAAGTCTTGCTGTGAAACTTTAGAATTCGGTTGCAAAGTATTCACTTGGAGGATGTTCTACCAGAGCATATTGATGTGGACACGTTTTCTTCCATGTTTATATGCCATTCACAAGTGACTAGGGCTATTGTTCAGACTATCATTGGAGAGGAAATCTTAGCTCCACATTCACGGCATTTAATTTTCCCATCGCAAGTTGTGTCCATTTTTTTGTCTAATGCCATGGACCTTACCCAATCAGTGACTCTAGTGTCATCCCTGGCCGCTAAGGTGGTTAATCCCAAATTCTTGCAAGATAACGCACTCATGCGGGCTATGCAGCAATATGACCTTTGGGAGGGTTTGGCTTTGGTTGGGGGCTTATTTTCACACCATGATTAACTAACCAATCATGACTACTTGCTAACTTATGAGAGTGTCAAACGTTCGTTGGGGTTGCAAGATGCTAGGTTTACTGAAAATGCCCTTTGCATTTCGGGTCGTAGACTAGGATTTCACATGGTGGACCGAGTTAAATCTTGAGTAAATGCTTTGTTGGACATTTTTGAGTTTCCAAATTCTCCTCCTCATCGAGCCAGTAATCTGCTACAGTCTCGTCCTACTAAAAGTGTTCATTCACCAAGAAATATTGCAAGTGTTCCAGACCTTAATGTTCATCCCGTAGGTTTGGTTGATGGGGTGCATTCTGGTTTGTTTCAGGGTCCCACTTATGGTCGATATGCTTCTTGCTTGTCATCTTTGCATGATATGTCCTCGGCACTGGCCTATCACTCAGTCTCTCTTAAGGATAGTAGTGATGTGTGCCTGATGGTGACTGGCTCGGTCCTTGGGGTGTTGTTGCCTTCTCCCGATTGGTCTCCGTTCCCTTCAATAGATCTCCCTGTTTCTAGTTGGGAAACAACTGGCATGGATGACTAAATGATGTATAGTATGGGAAATACTTTCTTTTTTGTAAGTTTTTGATACTCTTGATGCCAAATCAGTGTTGTATTGATAAATTATGATTTTGGCATCTACACTACTTTTGTATATCTTGTTTGGGGTTAGGTTAGGGACAAGGTTTTGTACGTCAATCTCTTTAACCTATCGGTTTGGGGAATTCAGATGTATAGCTTTCAGGGATTTAGGGGTTTTCTTACATAAAATCATATGTAATCAATCATACTAAATTCCATACATGTATATGACAATGATTCTAGGGTTTCTTCCTGATTCTTCCACAGAGGAGTCTTTGAATCAATTTATTAATATAATTCTCGTGGCTAGTCCACTTTGGCTTTAAAAAATAAAAAAATAAAAAAATAAAAATAATAATAATAATAACCTCTTATACTATTAGTTGTCCATAACACCTATTATTATTCCTAGTAATGGTTGTACTATTTATTATGAATAATTATATATTTAATAATAAGTATTAATTATACAATAATATTTAATGTACATATACTCAATGTATTATAATTATTTCGTTAATATGTATAAATTATATTACATTATTAGTTATTAGTTATTATGATTATCTTATAATTATATTTATTATAGAATAATATATAAGAAATTAGGATCTTATCATTAAAATAATAGATTAAATTTTTTAATGTTTGATATTTATAATTGTAGATATTTAGTAGATTATTTTCATAAAAAATCAAGTAATTTTATCACTCACACATTGCCAAACAAAATAGGACAAAAAGATATAATTGTATGTACTTGTAAAATTATTATTATTATAATAAACAAGTGATTTTATCATCTACATTTTGTCAAAAGAAATAGGATGAAATGGTTATTGTATAAAAATGAAAAAAAATGCAAACATAAGAAAAGTGTATCAATCTATTTTAATTTTTGCTTCTCATTGCTCAATGCTTTGAAATTTAAAACATTGATTAATCCTAATAAGACTATAGAGTAGTGTTAGAGTAGTCCTATCCAATAGAATTTGAGGTAAAACAATTTGTGCATTTGAAAAGAAATTTTAAAAAAGAACTTATTTTAATTATGATGGTGTTTGGTTGACACGTTGACATTTAATTGAATCTAGGGGAATGCATAAGTATTCCTACTTGTGGCAGAAACTAAAAATATAGGTTTGATCAATAAAAAATTATATTATAATTTTTTTTACAATGTTTTACATGTAATTAGTCGATAAGTTATTTAGTTAACAATTAGTGTTAAATTTTGTTTCATTGTTCAAGGGTTGAGTTTAATTGATTCAAGCATTGAATTATCATTGTGATAATTCAATTTTAAATCTCTAAGCGACATCTAATATGGAATTCTAAGTTGTAATATCTTGAAACATGGATAGAGCTATAATAAGACTTTATTATGCTTAGTAACAAGTATACATATAAAAAGAGGAGCAATATTTATTCAGCGCAATATACATGTTAGGCCAAACCATAAACCCAACTATATTATTTACCTTAACTTGTACCCAAACCTAAATTTAATAGAAACTTGACCATAACCCAAACCCTAAATGTAATCCTAATAATTAACCTAAGCCTAACCTTGATGTAAAACCTAACAGTAATTTTCAACCTAACCATAATCCTAACCCTAAAACTAGAAATAACAAAAATCCTAAAACTAACCCTAACCCTAATTGATAGCCTTAATCTAAATATGATGTAAACCCTAACTATAATTCTAACAATGACCCTTACCATAATCCTAACCATATCTCAACCCATAACCCTAAGCACAACCATGATATAAACTCTAACTCTAATGTAAACCTAATGATAACAAAAAATATGAATCCTAACCCTAATAGAAACCCTAACCATAATCTTATAGCCAAAAATAACTCTTATTTGATTTTAAATCATAACCTTATGTCTAATCATATATCTCAATTGATCCCTAACTATTATATTAAGTCTAATAGTAACCCAAACAATAATCTTATAGCCAACCCTAACACTTATTTTGTTTTCAATCATAACCCTATGTCTAACTATATTTCTATATCTAACCTTAATCATAACCCTAAAATTACCTCTAATACTAATATAATCTTGATAATAACCATATCCATAATCTTAAAGAAACCTCTAACTGTTATTCTATTTGTAATCATAATAGTATGCATAATCCTATTTCTATATCTAACCCTAGCACTAACCATGATATAAACCCTAAACCTTGAGCCTGACCCTGATGATAATACTAACCATGATGTAAACACTAACACTAACCATAATCCTAATCCAAAACCCTATCTTTAATCCCAACTTTAACCCTAATTGTAAGCCTTAACCCTAATCAAAATACTAATGCTAACCATAGTACTGGCCATGATGTACACTATTACCCTAAATGATAAACCATAATCCTTATCCTAACCCAAATATTAAACCATAATCCTAAACAATATCATAAGCCAAATGCTAAACTGAAACCTATCCCTAACCATGGTGTAAACCTAAACTCTTATCCAACCCTAGCCCTATTTAAACTCTTAACCCTAACTATAACCTTGAGCCTTACCCTAATGATAATACTAACCATTATGTAAGCACTAACCCTAACCATAATCCTAATCATAAACCTTGTCATTAATCCAAAATTTAACACTAACACTAAGTCTTGAGCCTAATCAAAATACTAATGCTAGGACTATAGTTCTAACCATGATGTACACCCTTACCCTAAATATAATCATAACCCTAAATGCTAAACCATAATCCTTATCCTAACCCAAGCATTAAACTATAATCCTAAACAAGATTGTAAGCTGTATTACCAAGTATGATACTAATCTTAACTCTAAACCCTACACCCCATCACTAACTACATGGGTGAACCCACAATAGTGGGTTACACTTTTTTGCCTGAACGGACACTGAACTCTACATTTTGAAAAAAACTTTCAGATTCGGATGCATATTTTTGTTAAACCATTTGAAATTAGAAGATGAAGTAAATTAGAGACTTTTAGTATTTTATATCTAGATTCTAAATATATCTTTTTTATTTATTTTTGAATTGATTTGAATGGTTTTTTATTTCTCCCACGAAAACTGGTATGTTGCTAAAAATGTCATTTTCAAAGAGTTACATTGTTTTCATAGATCATTAAAAAAAAATTTTAATAGATATCAATGTGCTTCTTTTGAATTTAGTTTTTTAAAATCCATACAGTGCTCATGCAACTGATTTGACGACATTATCATGTTTATTTGCATATTTTATTATCGTTTGAAGTTGACTAAATCATAATTTTGACATGCCTTGACTACATAACTTATAACTTGTCATGTATTTGTCCATTTTCATTTTATTTTTTATAGAAAGAGAAATTCAATACCTAGGGCATAGATATCTTTTAGAATTTTTTTCTATCATTTATTATTTTTCCATAAGCATCAAACATAGAGGTAGACATACAGTGAAATATCTATGTTTAGTAAAACTAAATATACAAAGTCATAATAAACTTAATATATATTAATATTATAATCATTGGAAAGATTTTTCTCAGTAGTACCTTACTACATAGATAGGTTTTTCAAATGGATTCATTTGATCTGCCAAAAGATAAAGTGGAAGTGATTTTTTGTCAGCATTTTAATAGGTGTGAAGGAGACTCCATTGTAGGTATGAATGAGGAGTATAGATGTTATATGAATGTTTTTTTTATCTAAGAGGCTTTGAGCTAGCCATTTGTAATTAATTACTTCAAATGGAACCTCTCAAGGATTAAATCATTGTATTTTTTTAAAAATGTGTAATTTCATAAAAAATCAACATGTCTAAAAAAGTGTAACCCACTATTGTGGGGTCACCCACATCCATAATCTTACTCTCACACAAACCCTAATATTAACGCTATAGCTAACACTATGTATGATTTAACCCAAGTATAAACTATACATCCTAACATTGCACACAACCTTAAACTAAGCCTAACCCTAACCCTTCATATAACACTACCCTATCAGGAAGAATCTAATATGAACCCAACCCTAACCCTACATGTAATACTACCTATGATACTAATCCTAAGTCTAAAGCCTACATGCTAACTCTAACCACACCGTAGACCTTAACATATTACTATTTATAACTCTAAATATTACACCCTAACACCAAACCTAATTTGACCATTGACCCTATTTGTCAAACTATCCTTAACCCATATTCTAACCCTAATACTAATTAGAACTCAACACTCTACATCCCATCATTAATCTCACTGTAGTTCCTTGATCGTGTTAGTAACCCTAGCCCCTTACCCTAATCTTAACCCTTAATGTTACACTAAATATGATACTAATCCCAACTGTAAACCTAACATCATATCCCAAACCACATCGTTAATCTCATTCTACCCCTACCCATAACCCTAACCCTTACCCCTCACCCTAACTCTAATTTTTATTGTTAACATTATACTACTCGTAACTTTAAACCATTCAAATTAATTGTAATTGTTTCCTTACCATTGACCCTAGGTGAAATGGTAAGGTTAAATGTGATACTATAACTAACTCTAACCCTAACCCTAACCCTAACTCTAAACCTAATACTAATCATTTTAATGATTTTTAACCATAACCATACTACTAAGTTTTAACTTGATTTTACAATATTGAACATAATTGTTACCCTAACATTAAACTTAACCGCAATCCTAGGACTAACATTAACTGTAATAATATCACTAACAATAACCTTAATACTAACCGTAATAGTAACCCTTACTACCATATATTTAAAGATTAAAAATGATAGATGTTTTCCATGTTACAAGGTGCAATAGGCACCTCAAGAAGGATTACTCTTGGTGTATTATATATATAAGTATATATAAACTAATTGTACTTAGTAAAAAAATATACATATGAAGAGAGGAGAAATATATATTCAACACAATATACATTTGTCATTTATACTAATTGAAGTTCAAAATGTGATAAAGCATTAAATATTAATTAACACTACATTCACAACAAGGTTTATTCGCCATCTTAGATGTACCAATACGCCTATACATTACAATGCTCTAGAGCATACTAAAGTTTGGACTCCACTCCAAACATAACTTGTTCGAATCTGTAAACAAAAAATCCTAAGAGCTTGTGGTAAGCATAACTAGTCATCCGACTGTATTGACTAGAATAAACTTGTAGGGCTCTCATATATGCTTTGCCAGCTATACACATTCAAAATATTTCACAACTTTAGTCAACATTACTTGCTATCCATACACATCCTTTCATAAACACTAAGGGCAAGTCCCCATGCCATTGCTTAGCTTATTTTGGCTAGCAGCCACTGCTCAATATTTTAAGGAGCATTTTGTGGAGCAAGTGGCCCCATGAATACTATTTTTTTCTACTTATATTTAAGTAGCTTAAAAATGGAGGTAAATTTGAAAATGAAAAAATGGAGGTAAATTTGGAAATGAAAAAATGGAGGGAAAATAATGAAAGTAAATGAAAAAAAAAGGATAGAAAATTTTCTATGCAGCCACTTGTCATTTTTTTAATATGCAGCTGCTGCTTATTTTGAGCCCCTCCTTTTTTGACAGCTTATTTATTTTTTATAAGCAGCAACTTCTCCATGAAAATAGGATAAGATTCCAAATTTTCCTTTACCAGTTATTAAAATATTACATGGGGACACTTACATAGCTTATTTTTATGCAGAAAATAGACTTAAGCAGCCGCATGGGGACATGGGGTAATGACGCTTCATGAAATTTGAAAATGTGGAGAGTATGTTCATAAATTTGGATGACTTTTGTCAACAACAACTCCCTTCCACAAAGAACCAGTACTTCCAGATTGCAATAACATCGCCCCAATCAATACGCTTAAAGTTTGCATGACTTTAGTTAATGCAATATGAGAAGCAATAAATTTTCTTGACTTTGGTGAACAAAATTTCCAAACATTGCTCTCCACAATGAGATTTTGAAGTACCTTCCCAAATGTTGGAGTTCCCATACACACTCCCTTAACATATGAATATTTATAGTCAATAAATAGGAAAGATATGATTTTCTCTACCGTTGAACCCAATATTAAATATTGTATTTATCATGTTTTCAAGTGGTAAAATTAAATCATTCTCCAAATTAAAATATATTTTTTCCTTTGCCCTTAAATTGTCAAATAATAAATTTAGATAGAATTTCAAGTTCTTGTTGGAAATGTAAATGGGAAAGTAGTACTGAGAGCGAGGCGGGTGAATCAGAAATTACTGACTTCTATCCTTTTAATCTGTTAGAACTTTATGCATCATTTGAGAAAAACTTGAACAATCTAAGTAACATATTTTTTTGTGCAGCATACATGAAATCACACATAACACAATAGATTTTGGTAACCCAGAAACCCTTGAAAGGTAAAACTGGGGTGGGGATGACACCCACAAATCTTCACTACTGTACATAATAAATTTTTCTTGTTAGGGCTACAAATTGTGATCAAAACATGATCTACCCTGTGAGAGGTCTACTCTGTTAAAAGCTAAGAGACTTATATAGTCTACCTTGTTAAAGGATTTACAAACTTACAATAAAGTAAGCACTTGGTAAAGAGATTTAAAAAAGTCTGCTAAGACTACTCGGTTAAGAGATTTACCCTGATACACTGGTCAAAATTTCTTTCGGTTTGCACTGATATGCTAATTACAGATCTTCTCTTTACTGTATGATTGTGATCTCTTCTATCTAATCTTTCTTGATTCTGTCCTTTCACTGCTTTGCTCGGTCACTGAACTCTGTTTGAATACTTTTCCTAATCATTTCCTCATACTCACAATATTCATTCGATCTCAATGTCTCCTTTTTTCTTTTCATTCACATGCATCTTTGATCTAGATCTTTCCCTTATATAGTAACAAAAATGTTTTACCGTTACAAGATCTACAGTTTAGATATTTTTCTATTGCCACCTAAACTATACAATTTTTTGATTGGCTCTAGGTTTTACATAGGGATCAATGATAAAAATATGGATGTGTAATCACCTCCATAATTACCTCAATAAAAAACATTATTATCACCAAAAATGGTTTACCTCGATCATTGTGCCATTCCAGACTTGTATGCCAATTCTAGCTAACTCGGCAAAATTTATTCCTAGCACTTGGCATCAACTGTGCTCGGCATCAGTTGAACTTCTCTGTCACTCAGTAATCATTGATATATGTAACTCGGCATTAATTATACACTCGGTATTTAAACATAATGTGACCATAACATTACTCAGAAGTACTACTGCTCGGTAAGTATAAGTATACAATACAAAACTTAGCCTTTACAAAATGACTCGGTCACAGTGATGACCGACCATCATTGCTTAGATATATGACTAAGTGTAAGACACTAATAGTCAACAAAATTATAGAGATCTACAGTTCTATTATTCTATAATTCTATTTTTTTCTCTTTATTTATAATATAGAGAAAAATGCATTGAATTCAATAACATAACATTAGATATTTAATATTGAATGTTAATTCTATCAAGATGAATGGATCCAGGAAGCAAGATACATTAAAGAATATACAAAAAGTACCTCTAAGGAGTAAATACTATCAGTATGTTATCTTACTATATAAACATTTTGAAGAAAAATGTCTCTTTATTAGACTCAATTATAGGATCAAATTGTACCATGATTTATCATAGTAGAAATAATATCTAAGATCTAGCAAGTGAGGTAGATAAATATAAAATAAAAGAGAAAGATAGAAGAAGTGTGCTATGCTAATGTAAATTTAATGGTCATTAGCTGGATATATATTGAAAATCTAAAGAAATTATAAAAACAAACCAATTATGAAACTCAATTTGGAAATGGAAATGAAGGAAAAATGATAAGTGAGAGAAAAAAATTTCCTCAACTAATAAAGAAAAATGCAAGTAAACATGACTCCCTAATGTGTAGAGGATAGGTGTAAACCAAAAGATATAAGGTAAATGAGTGTGAACAATAAGAGAGGTGTAGATAGAAAAGATAAAAATATAAGTTCCTATAGGGTGAATGAAATAAAGGATGTCCCAATGTACATGGCATTGTAAAAATTAAATTAAAAATAATAAAACAAGGAATAACCTATATGTTAAGAAAACATATTTTAAAACTTACTTTTGTCTTCACAATTTTATTAAGGCATTTTTGCATCATACATATGGTACTTGAGATCATTTAATGTTCATGCCACCCATGGTTCTACTAAAGCATGGCTTCATCCTAGGTTGATTTCATAGATTAGGTTATTTTCTATAAGAAAGTATGTATAATTAATGTAGTGCCTCTTTCGTTTGTGTCTTACATGCCATCTTGATTAATGTGACTTGTTTAATACCTCTCCTATAGTTGTCTTTTCATGTTCTTATTGGAAAACTCTTTTAGGTCACTTGTATGTGTGTGTTGGTTATTTATGTGATTTTTAGGTTATTGATGTATGACTTTACATTTGATTTGATATATGAGCCATTGGAATATGTGTGATATAATGTATTTACAGTTACATTTATGGTTATTTTCATGATGGTTCTCTATATGTTATGATGTTATTTATATTTATAGTTTTACTAACCCCATACTTGCATGTGTATGGTTAGCATGTATTTTTTATATTTTTGTTTCATCTACTTGGTGTGGTTGAGGGTCGAAGTTATAGTTACTTACTTACGAGATTCAAATGATCGGTTGATCCCCACCATTTTCTGTTATATATTTATGTATGTATGTACATGCTTGTCTTTTATGTAGGATTTCAAGTACCGAACATCAACTTCCCTGAATTGTCAGGATGAGCATGCCCTATCGTAATATCTCAATGGTAAGAAAGGAGAGATAAAAGACAAGTCCAAATCCCAATCCTAAGCCAATAATTATCCTGAAATAGTGGACAAGTATCTGTCTTACTACCCTTCAAATTCATCAAGGTGATGTGAATTTTTAAACCTTCCTTTATGTTTGATTTTAATGTTTTTTATGTAGTCAATTCTTCAGGTTTGCATGTTTGTGGTTTGATGTGATTTTGTCTTAAAATATATAAAATATTTTAAATTTAATTAAGTGATTTAATAATTAAATCCTATTGAATATAGAAATATTAATATGAGCCTATTCAATTAATGAGAATTACATTAGTTTAATTTAAAAGGCTTAGTTTTGGATTAAAGAAAAATTGGCTTTTGAAGGGGCCCCGCAACCCTTTACAATAAAAATAAAGGTAAAGCATTAAAGAACCCCAAGAAAACTAGACAACAAAAATCACAAATGCCCAGCAGAAAAGCCACTAGCTCCCCCGAACAAAGCTAGCACAAAAGCCAACGCAAACCCCCAAACAAACCCAACTCGAGACAAAAAAAAAATTGAGCACCACCTAAATCGTATTCTTGATAATTTCTCTTACCTCTTCACTTATTTCACCCATCTTCATAACTATCTCTCAAAGAACTGAGAAATCATTGGAAACAAAAGTTTCCTTCTTCTTCAGGCTCAACCTAGTACGCTTTCCCGAACCAAGGGGCTTGGTATCTCTATCATCATAATCCTTCACTACATCCACAATGGCTTTTGAGGGGTTGTTCCCTTCAAGATAGCTATCTAGGGTTTCTAGGTTTTTGACCAAGATCACCAAGCTCTCTTGGTAAACTTGGAGGGTTTTCCTCATCATTTCAACGTTGTTTTCCACCTTTTTGGCCAACTTAGTGACCTTTTTCTCCAAGTTTTCTAACCTACCCTTTTTTTTATTGCCCTCATCATGTATATTTTTAATTCATTCTTTCAAAATCTAATAAAACTCTTAATTTGATGGAAGACCCAGTGATCATACTTCAGAGAATATTTTGAAAAAGAAATAGCCAGCTAGATTTTAGAGTCATCAAAAGTGTTAGGGTACTCTGAATTTAGATCCACTAAGGTAAGGGAACCCTTCTGTGACACCAGGTTTTCATGCTCCATAGAGTCCTCATAGATAAGTAGATGTTCAGTGTAAAACCCTTCACCCAAATTGCCAACAACACAATGGGAGGGAGAATCCTTAGGCTCATTCAGTCTCGAGACCTTCTTTTTTTTATCCTCATCCTCTTTAAAGAGATTTAGTGATCTATAATCGGTGCTAAGCACCCTATTTTGAACATCCTCAAGATTATCACCACTAAGATTCACTTGGATACCAATTTCTTGCTTAGCTCCTTCACTATACTCCATATCCTGACCCTTATCAACACCCCTCTTATCTTGCTCATTACCATGCTCCTCACCCTTCTCCGACTCCAAGATCTAACCTTTTTCCTCTCCGTCCCTTTCTCTAGCTTCATCCTCACTTTCATCCCCCTCTTCAATTGTATCTATGCACTTAGCATCATCCCTATCAATTTCCTTATAAACTTTTACATTTTTCATCAGCATTTTGTCAAAATGACCCAAGATTTCCCCTTTCCCACTAGGAAAATTTTGTGGAGATATGAGGTGAGATGGAATTGGTTGGAAACTAATTGACTTAGGATAAGAAGAATTAAGGAGAATGAAATATATATTTATTAATTGAAGAATTTATATGTGAAGTAGAATAAATTAAAATCATTAATTAAATAGATTGTATTTAGTTAAATTTTATCCAAATCAATTGTTAAGTGTATAAAGATGGCAAACTAGAAAAAATAGAAGCTTCCACCATCCATTCTTTATTTATATTTTTTCTTTTGTGTTTGTTTCTTTTCATTTATAGGACATAGATTTAGTTATTTTTTAATTAGATTATTAAGTTGTTATTCAAAGAAATATGTATGTATATTTGAATTAGTTAATTTTTATACTTATATGATAGGTATACTTTAATTATTTGAATTATAGATTCAGACACTAAGAGGGGAGATACTTTTACTACAAACTCTTTTTCCATTTCATTTAGAATTTTAAATCTACTACAAAGTATTTTTAATCTGTAAAGGGCAATCAAAGTTGCAAAAGTTTTATTAATATGTTGATGAATATTTACATTGAAGCCATATAGAATTCCCATATAAATTTTGGCATGTAGAAAATCCACAACCCTCGACAAGCTTAACACAACCTAAATCCCACAAAATATAATTACACTTGAAATACCCCTAATTCTAATCTAGTTATAGTAATCACTTCAAAATATGAATGGTGGTATTTTGAATTGGACCAAACAAAAAACCAAAGCACAAAAGAAAGAAACTCCAACCTTGTGTTCATAATACCCCTCTTCCATCATGTCTTTGAAGAAGGGCTTCAAAAATTTCAAAAAAGAAGGTAGCTCTCCATCCCTTCATTCTTCATAGAAAGCTTCAGAGATGAAAATCTCTATAAATTCCTCCAGCCATTTTTAGACTTTCATTTCAACAATGAGAAATAATTTATAAAATAAATCCCTTTTGATTATGACCCACTTCATGTGTCGCACCATTTATTCATCATTCAAGTTCTTAATAAATGGTTGATGGGCCACATTTTGGCCTAGCTAGATGAGTTTGGGTATATCCCTTGGTCATGGGATCCACAGCCCTATTTTTTCCAAGGTGACAATATGAATGTGATCCCCTTTAGAGTCTTTTTTAAACACTTACTTTAGCATAAGTATTATCTCCATTTTTTCTCCTATAAGGTCTAAAAGAGAGGAAAACTATCAAGATGTAATGTCTTTATTCACTCTATATCTATCAATAGATACCATAAATTCCCATCCCAAAACAATTCTTGTAGCTTCATTTGTAAATAATCTAAACTCCCTACAAACTGAATGAAACCTATGGTATTTGATAAGGCCCAAAATGACTATATGTTTCTTCTCAGTTGTCAACTAGACTAGATTATCCATCTTCACCTAGTTACCATACAATGTCTACCCAAGGATAATGAAGAAGGAAAAGGCCTAAACCATGTATCGATAACCTAAACAACATTTCCCCATCTATTTTCATCTCTCAATAATTACTCCTTATTAATCCATTTGTCCTTTACAAAAGCCAAATGAAGCCATGTATATTTTTTGGTATTTAATGTGTTAAATCTTATATATATATATATATATATATATATATATATATATATATATATATATATATATATATATATATATATATATATATATATATATATATATATATATATATATATATATATATATATATATATATATATATATATATATATATATATTTCCCATAAAAGAAAGAGTGTGGGATGACATCATTCCATCATTACATCAAAGTGGACATCTTATACGAAACACACATGGGAATATCTATAAAAAAATCTAAAGGATGTATGATGAGACATTTATTTAGTGTCCATCACACATATCTAGTGATGATTAATAAATGATAATGCACAATAGTGCAACCTTTTCAACTATACATGTGTCCATATGTGGTTGATGTTTAAGGTTAGGGTGGAAGTCAAGTATGAGACCTACCAAATAGGTAACACAACTAGAAGGGGTTGGTTATTACAAATGGTTATGTGCTAAATATCTTTGTATCAAGTCTTAATAACTAATTCCAATCTCTTTCTCTTCCACTTATCTTGAAGAATTATGGATCATGTAACTCTTTTAATCATTCATTTTTCTTTAGGGTAGAAGATGAATTGTACCACTTACAATAAAAATCCATAAATTGTAAATTATTGTGAGGACTAGAATGTATGTGCCTCAATTGGATCCTTGTAGGTGCTACCCACAATTACGATCTAAAAGTTACACTTTGTGTTCTTTCCACTTTATGTATTTTTTCTCTTTTCTAACAATAAAGGATGTATGGTGCATCATATCCACTTTTAGTAATGTGACATATCCCTAAATTTGATAAAATTTCAAGTTTTCTAAAATCTTTCTAGAGAGGTTTTTAAGTGTTACAAAATCTTTGCAAATTAGTGCATTTCCCCCTAGCCTAGCTCGTAGTTTGACAAAGTATTTGTTTCCCCTTTCAAAATCTATTGAAATGAAGATTCAACTTCCAAAATGTTGAAGGTCTTGTCACAGGGTTCAAGGGGTCCCATACTTGTGAGACTTCCTGACTACCCTTATTTAGATGTAAACTTCCCAGAGACCAACAAATGATATTAGCACTAAAATCTTTAGTTAAAAATAAAGCTTTCATACATAATACTATTACAAATACCATGATATATTTTGTAATTTGAATATGTCATAGTAATCTAAGTCAATAGAATCAAAAAATTCATCAATTCTAACATTAGGAAAACCAAAAGTAGTGTTGATATCAAAAGGGATAAATTCACATCCATGTGCATCATTCATGAATTAGGAACCATCATTAGGAGCATCAATTTCATTTTGAATGTTCAAAGAGTGCTAATTGGAAAATAGACAATTCTCATTGCCTTTCTATCATATCACAATTATTGATTTGACTACACAAACATCCATATTATAATTTATCACTGATTTCACAACTTAACTCACAAATAGCAGCTTATAGCTCTATATCAAATTCAAGCTCCTTATATTCTATATAAGTTTTTTTTTAGAAAATAGTACAACATGAATTAATTGATATTTTCCACTTGATGACAATTGGCCAAAATCATTTATAATTTTACTTCGAACGTGATGATCATTTTAATTTTTTTTCTAATACAATATAGTTAAGGAAATTATTTCATTAGCCCAAGTATATTTTTTAAGCAGGCCTATCATGTCAAAATTTAAGATTCTTATTAATCTAAACTATCTAATTATTCTTTTGTTATAAACTTTTGACATTTTTAAATATCTCAAAATTAAACCAAAAAATGTGTTTAATACTTTTTAATACCAAAGAACTAGTTACTTCATGAAATTGACCTTACATGATCAAAAGTATACCTAAAAGCCTTTACATATAAAATGTTAAATTTACATATACATTCATTAAAATTTCTCTATTTATAAATTAGCTTATCATTAAATAAATATTTTTTTCACAAAAATGATCAATAAAGAGTCCCCTAAACTCAACACATACACAAACATACTATTCCTTTGTATCTTTTTTTATAACTAAACAAAAACTTCAAAATTGTATAAATTTTCAAATCAATAAAATATTGAAAATATTTATTTCTCATTTTTTCGTTAAATTCACTATAATAAAGTAAAATAAAAAATTATTATTGGGGTCAATCACATAGTATGATGATTAAGCAGATCCATTATTAACGATGGAACCAAGGTTCACATTGTGAAGATTAGATGTTGTGTGCAATTGGCAAGAGATGTGAGAATGGAACCCATCAGCCAGTTTGATTTCAAGTCCAGTTGGCCAAGCTGAGGTGGAATCCTTCCCATCAAAGAATTGCTGGAGAGATTCAAAACCTCTAGTAAAGAGAGGTTTCCTATGGATGGAGAAATGGTACCTTTCAATCTTAATTGAGGGATAATGATAGCGACCACCCTCTTGGTATGCTCCTGGTGGTAGAATTCGAGGTGGAAAGCGACTACATGGGATCAGCATTGAGTTGTTGGACAATGACTTATGTCATTTTCCATCTGATCAAATGCATTTTATTTTGTTGGTGTTATCGAAATGACATCACTAATCATTTTTGTATTGTCGTGCTTGACTTCAAATAATGTCGTGTTTGCCTAGAGTCTCTTTTAACAAATATTTACACATATTAGGTATTTGAAGTCTTTTAAGAAATTTCATTAGAATACTACCTACAAATTTTTATTGCAAGTTAGGCTAATAAAAAACATTTTAAATTATCATAAAATTATTGATAGTATATAAAATAATTTAGAATAATTATTTATTAAATTCATAATTTATTAGTTATTTTATGAAACATGGTCACCTAGTATTTAATTTATTAGTCAAGATAATTGATATTTTTCTACGAAACCAAGGGGTCAAAAAGAATCTCTCAACATGAATATGGTTTCACCATAAACAACACTTATATAAAATAAAGATCCAAAATCATGAGTTTCTAATGTCCAACATAGTTTCCATTGACAATATCCATCCATGAGAACTTTTACCAAAGGTATTAATGCAGGAGCATCTTGGGGTCGTTGGCAATCCTATATCAACCAAAAATATGTTTGTGTTTGGTTTTTGATTTCTATTGTATCTATGTTGAATACTTGAGATTCTCGATCTCTTTGTGTTAGTTCTAAGTTGTAAGCTTGTTTGGCTTCATCGATGGAGCTTGATGGTTGGTAGTCACTTTGATGGTTTTTCTCTTTTGGGAGTCTAGTTGGCTTCACTAATGGAATCGATGACTTGGTGTGTGGGTTCTTTGGTTGAGGAGTTCAATGGTTAGTTACCAACTGGGTCTCGGTGATATGTTCTGGTGCTTAGTGCTCTTGCTAACCGACTTGCTTGTTTGGATGAATTAGCTTGGCTGACTGGTGCATTTAATTTGGGTAGCACTCCTCGAGTTATGGATTGACTGTTGGAAGTGTGGGGACCTAAATCTAGTGTGTTGCATTCTTCTATGTGAATCTAATGACTTTTTGAAGGCTGACATGAAGAAATATATTTTATGAAGGCTATGTTGGGTATGTGCAGGATCATGGTATGCCAAAAAGTGGCGATGTGAAAAAAAATCCTGATTGATAGACTCTTTGAAAAAAAACTATAACTTTCAAACAGTATAACATTTTTTAAATCTGAAATATACATCACATTATATGCTTCGCCTAATACAATAATAATAATAATAAACAATTCTTTCAATTTGATAAAGTTTAGACTAAGTTAAGGTGGTCAGACATGAGAGTTTTTATATTCGGGAAAATTTATAGCAGAAAAATCATAATTAATTATTTACTTGGAAAAAAAATACAAAAAAATATACATCACATCTAGACATGAATCTACTACTTTTATATATAATCTTATAAAAAATATTATCATTTGATTTTGTTTAATGTGGTCAGACATACACCTACTTGTTATCTTTCTAGTCCTGATTGATAGACTTATTAAAAAATAGCTATAACTTTCAAACTGTATAACATTTATGAAATCAAAAATATGTGTCACATTCTATGATTTTCCTACTACAAGAAAAAAATTTTAAAAATCAATTTGATAAAGTTTAGACTAAGTTAAGGTGGTCAGACACAAGAGTTTTTGTATTCTGGAAATGTTGTCGAAGAAAAATCATAATAAATTATTCACTTGGAAAAAAATTACAAAAAACTATGTGTCACATCCAGACATGAGTCTACTACTTATATCTATAATCTTGTTAAAAAATATATCATTTGATTGTGTTTAAGGTGGTCAGACATACACCTACTTTTTTTTCCCAAAATTTTTGTACTACTACATTGAAATTTGAAATTTCCAACATATAGACTAATTATTTTTCAAAAAAGGCCTAGTATCATAAAAACTAAATTAAATTTTCTACAGATTCTCTTCTTACGTATTTTGATATAATATTTATAACGTGTTCAAATTTTTATGTCAACTTGCCTAAACCTGATTTTCTGAATTTCCATTGCCACTTAAGGGCCTAGTTTGGCATACCATGATCCTGCACATACCCTGTTGAGAGCCAACTGATGTTTTGTAATTAATTATTGTTGTAAACATGACTTGTGGCTGAGTAGTATATAAGGAAGGTATGGGTAGTGTTTAGGGAAAAAAGGGGGTAACAGAGGACATTCTGATGGTCCTGGCATCAGAAATAGCCACTCATCCGCCATTCAATGAGTTCTCATTTCTGACATCAACTTTCATTGGGAGCATTGAGATGGTGTCAAAATTGTGATGGGTTGTTTTATAAAAAAATTTGGCAGGGATGTCATCGTGAGTACATCATTCCTATCTCCGAGTGTCATTGGCCAAACTCAGCGGTCTTTGCAATTGCAACTGAAGTGCATAAACATTTTTAGGGGGATGTCTTCATGAGTACAACATTCTCATTGGACAGTATCATTGGTTGGCATTGCAATTGTGATGGTTATCAATAAATTTTTTATAAAAATATGGGTTATGACATTGACCTTCATTGTCCTATAACCACTTGAGGAAGTTGATGAGCTGCATGTGCCAAAATGAAGGCTTTGAAATAGGTTATTTACATCCATCAAATCATAGTAGCTAGGGGATTTTTGTTAGATATTATAGTTGGAAATAGTCTGATAGACATGCATGCAAAATGTACATTACAATACAATATGAACCTTCAAGCTTCATAGAAGATATACTCTCTCAATTCTAGAGGAATTGAGATAATATAACCTATCAGAGACATGGATATATATTATATATGAATATATAGAAATTAGAATATGCTCACCAAAATGTAGGGAAGACAAAGTGTTCCTTCTACTTTACTCAAATACTTTCTATTAATCTAAAATTTGTAATTACTCTTAAGAAATGAAAAGAGAAAGCAAGTAAATTGAAATGAGTCTAATTTGGTACTAAAGCTTTGTTGTAGTAAAAAAATTCTTTAAGAATAAATATACTGTATGAGTAAACTATAGGAAGGAAATTACTTTAAAAAGGAAAAAGGTAGAAGCAACATCTCTAGTTTGCTACTTGATAAATTGGAAGCCAAAACAATAGGGGTCTACATAAGATAGGTACCCAAGAAATCCCAATGAATTTTCATGTCGCAAATACACAAGTCTATGTTGCATTTTTCTGTGAACATTGACTTATTTTCTACTCCACAAACATTATGGGTTTTTATCGACCAAGGCATACATGTTCTTAAAAACCACCATATATTTTTGTCAACCAACATATATATGCTCTAAAAATTTGAAGTCTATACAATCCAATGATGCAACCTCAATTGTGAAGTCTCTACCAAAAACATAGAGACATTTGTTATTTCTAAACTTTCCAACCTACATTTTTAATAACTATGAGAAGCTTCAAGCTTCAACCTAAGACACCACCAAAAATATATTATTACTAGTTCATAATAGATAAGAATTCTCTAATTCCCCTTTTTAATTAATTTTTTGTATCTTATATATGCCCATCACATCAACTCTTGCATAGCAATCTCATCTATAGACTTGCATACATTGATCAAATATAACTATTTTTTTATTTTGGATCTTCTTGTACTTTCATCAAATCTCCTTGACCCTGGGTGGCTATTTCCATATCCAAAATCTTACATATGAGTCAATCCTTACATGTGTGGATATTAAGAGGCACATCAGAAAAACATTTTAATAGTTTTCCTAGGTGAAACTAGCAGACCCAATTATCCAACCAACTTTTTTTATGAGATCTATACAAAAAATTTCCAGCATTGTTGCTATCTTCTTTGCCTTGCTATTTGAATGTCTTGATTCTTCAAGTCCCAAAAAGTGATAGTTGGAGGGAATCCTTTACAAGTTTTGAATGAAAAATGTTATTTGAAACAATAAATACCCTAGTATGTTTGATCTAGTCCATTCATTGGCATTGACCAGTTTATCAAATAACCTATGCAAAATGATTGTAAATAGCATGGAAAGGTTGGCAGGTACCATGGTAAGTGCTTAATTGAGCATTTTTCCTAGTTTTTACTGCTAAAGTATTAAGGTTTTTACACATTAGTCTTACAAGAAACCTTTATTGATCCAACCTTATCATTCTTTTCTTTTGATAAACATTTATCTTTCATATACCGCACCCCCTATAAGAATGAGAAAAACCTTAAATAAAGCTCAACAAGAACTTTGGTAAAATACAATTGGCAATGCTATAGTATACATCTATGAGAAATGTGGAAACATGGACACTAGGCAGCGCACATGAACTCTCATTGAGAGAATGCCTCAAATGGAATAGCATCCAGCCAACCATCAAAGCATAATGGAAAGATTGGTTTTCTTACCTGTTGTAAGATATAAAAATATATGAAGATATATTTTTATATCATTAATGTATTTAATGTGTGTGGGGTTATGTGATGGAAAATATTGTGGACATATAAAATTTGATAAAACATAAACACTTATCTTGAAAGGTAGCAGATTCATAAATCACTATTTTCTGGTGTCTATACTTAGTTTCAAGAAATTTTGCAACTAGATCTAGCCTAGAAACACAAAGACAGAGAAAACCCAGAAACCTTTTGATTTTCTAAGAAAGGTTGACCTTGACCCCTTTATTTTGATCTTGTCCTGTGTTGCTTTGACAAAAATTCTATTCGCAGATCCTGGAAGTTTTTCGAAAAGGGTGTCCAAATCTATATTGTAAATTGTTGTTCCGCACCTGTTCCTGCAAGAAAAATGGTTTCGTTGTTTGGATGCGGATTTTGCCTTGGTCAAACCCCAGTTTGGAATCAACCTTAAAATGGAATTGAAATAGAGAATGCTAGCAAGTAGTAGAAGTAGATCTAAGAACAAAGCTATGATATTCTATTGTATTTGAAATGTAAACAAGTGTGTTGATATGAAAGCTTGGACTCAACACTAGCAAATGTAAATCAAAACCTCCATGATTGTATGCTTGGAATCCAACTTGAAGAAAGAATGAATAGATCTTGAAGATGGACAAAGGATCTTGAAGGAGGATCACACCACCATGATGGATAGATCTAGGGTTTGAATGATGAATCTTGAATGCTTGAATCAAATCCCTTCAAAGGCTTTAATTCTTGAATCCTTGATCTTCAATGGAGAACTTGAATGCTTGAATACTTGAATGTTGATGATTACTTGAATGCTTCCTTGATTGAGAATGCTTTCTTGATAATTCTTGATAGATAATTGATTTTTGATGGATGTTGCTTGAGTGAGAATGGATTGAAATGAGAGGAGAAGGTTTCCTTTTATACTATTCTAGGGAACAAACTTCTAGAGAGGCCTGCATAGGAGAATTAAATTCTAATTTAATCCTATACCCTTAGAAGTGGACCTAAATTAAATATAATTTAATATTTTACCATTTCGAAACCCGAAACAGCCAACCCGAAAGCGGGAAATAAATCTTTCTGAAATCAGACATCCGAAAACCTTCAAAATCTAAAATTTAAACCCTAGGTCGGGGTCAAGGTTGACCTTTACCCTAAGTTCAAGAACCTCAAATTCACAGAGCCAGGTGCTAGAAATAGGCTAGAAATTAGTGGAATACATAGCAGAACAGGGGAAAAAGATAGAAACAAGTCACAGACCTATTCATGGCATTTGACATGACCCCAAACCACCTACTCAGAGGGATAAACCAGTCCTAAATGGAAGTGCTTCCATTTTCCGATGCTACACCTATTATAATTGAAAAATTTATGCATAAAGAATCATTCATTGCCCCATTGTGAAGAATAATGTATTACTTTTTTAGATAGATTTTAGTGGAAAAAATCTTCATATGAAATTTCATAAGGACATGAGATTAATAAGATTGAACAATAGTAAATACCATATTTAATTGCAGCTACCAAAAAACAACAGTGATCATGAAATATATCCTTTCAAACTTGTTACCAAGTTACAACAATATTAAATAGCAAGAAGAAACTAGTCTACTAGCTAGTGAACTTCTAGAAGGTGTCCAGTGAGCTTGGACACATAGCTATGAAAAATGGCCCTTTTTTATTGATGCACCACATCTGCATGATGTATGCAAGCACTGAAATCACTATTCCTTGCATAAACAAAACCCCAAATAGACAACTATCATCCATATTTAACCAGTAAAAATTGTGTGGATTGTTCGTTATAACCATAGCTATAAACATGTGCATATAATTCATACAACATAGACTACAGTCAATAGTCAAAGATTCCATCCCAAATCCCAAGCTAATAGATTTCATTCAAAAATTAAGGCCACCACGTCTGATTGCAATGAGACAACAAAACACATTAACATTATCATGGGCATTTGAGATGGATACAACTTAATGATTTTAGTGTGCAAAATCAAGTATAATATATCAATGTTTATGTTACATATTGAATTAATTATTCTTTCTATAAAAAGATAAAAGTAGGGTTAAGATGAAAACCTAAAGATTAAACCATGCGTACCATGCAAAATAGGTGGTCATCATTAGAATGGAACCTTTTAACCAATCCTTATGAATTTTGTTTGGATGGTAATTCTTTTTATGAATAGGATTGTAATTTGATCTATATACATTTGATTTGTTCATGGAATGTGATCAAGATCCATTCACATATTGTGTTGGGTTCATATCTAGCCTAAGCCAATATCTAAAATATGTCAACAATTTTAATTGATGTTCTATGGTCTTGGAGGCTTGAAGGAAGTTTGGAGGGGAGAGTATAGAACATATTAAAGGTCTTGGAGAAGGCAAGGTGCCCAAGGGTAGGGCTAGACAAGTAAGGGTTCAAAGATTGGTCATGGTAGTCATCGTAGGATAGTGTCATGGTAAGTTTGTTTGTCTTAAATTTGGAAGTTGAGTTAATGAATCAAATGGATATGTGGGAATGTGGACGGGGCCTTAGGAGTTTCTAACATTCATTCATTCTTTCATCCATTAATAAAATCAACATGAGAATCATTAATAACCACCATCATTGGATTCCAAACAACATGAGAATCAACATAACCAAAACCCATAAACGGAATGCAAGCAACAATCTCATGATTATTGAAACTATATCAGTCATGGAAGCTTGCAAAAAATAGGGTATAAACTTCACAATGAAACAATGAACCAATGTGCCTTAACTTTATTTTGCCTATAAAGTATATCATTTGTCAAAATGAATGATTATTTCATGTCCACAAAGACCAACATAGTAATTTTCAATAATGTTGAGAAAATGATTAATGTCTCTTTCTAAAGTAAATGAAACTTCCATGTAATAATGATCTTGAACAACATCCTTATTATCCTTATAAGAAAATGTTTTTCACTAAAACACATCTTATAAGTTTTGCACTTTATACTATGCTATACATAAGTACCTGATAGTATATATATTCTTTTAAAGAATGTAACTAATGTCAAAGCTAGTGCTTGGTGATCTCTTTAAATATCAGCCATAATAATATTGACTTTGTGAGTAATAGTTTTCAAATGAGGCATAGTATCATAGGTACAAATAAATATGTTGAATAATATGTGAAATAGTTGTAGAAGATTATCAATAAATTGTAGAAAATTTAATCATGATATTCAAGATAAAGAAAATAACAAAATCATGTACCAATGTATCAAGTTTATGCCATTCCATAAAATCATGTACGCGTAAGCATATAATTTTAATATGCTATTAATATATGAACCAATAGTATAACATTCTTCTTACCAATTTGTTGATATCAAATATACCATAGTATTCAATATCACTAACATCAATAGAGAACCAACATAACCAAGTATTCATCTCATGTAAAGTTCTCAAGATCACTGATGGATAAATGATGCCAAGTAGAACCTAAAGGCACATATACCTGAATAAGAAGATCAAGTGCCAAGAAATAGGAACTATCATGTGAACCAAGTAATCCAAGATACTTGTGAGTGTGAAAGAGATGAAATTCTACACATATACTGAAAACATCAGTAGCACAATCAATATCAACACTATCCAATCTTAATGTGACTGCCATTCAATACCTTTTTGTCATCAAGGAAAAACACAAAGGGTCAACAACCACATATGTTACAAATTTATTTAACTTTAGTTGTACTTGATTAATGTTTGTCCTTTAGTGCATGTGTTTAATCAGCTTCTGATTTGATATTTGACTTTGTATCAATCTTTTGCATGGAAGAGCATGTTTGTATGTATTTAATAGAAAGTGGAAGCACACCAGTTGAACAAACTTATTGATGCAATGTAGCTAGATAATGGCTTCTATTTGTTTGATTTTGAAACTAATAATTTTCTTCTCACAAAGAATATGGACATTGTTTCTAGTGCTTCAAAAGGATTTTCAATATGTTGATTCTTCTCTACTATATTGAATTCATATTGACATCAAAAATATAACAAATGCGGGCATTACAAAGTCTAAAAGAAGTGTAGAACAACTTAGATCCTTTTGAGCAGGATTCTAAATATGAAATTAGTAAGTTGTAGGGGTCCATCATTGAATTGCAGTCCAAATTGTCAAAAACTCGTAGAAAATATGGAAGATATTGACAAGGCCTTAAATGGTGCAAACAAGGATCTAGCTTTATGTGGCAATTGGTCAACACATGCACATGTATGCACATGCACATATATGGAATGTTTTCATTTATGGAAACACTTATCATTTTTATGCTCGCACATATTAGATATGATTAATATGTTTGAATGCAGTTGTTGGATGGAAAAATGCCTAAGTCCACAGACTATTCCAGTAACCCAATTTGATAGAGAAGATTAGCGAGCTTCATAGATGTTTTATTAAGTCTTACAATCTTAATGAAATACTTGCATAACACTAATGAACACATGTGTGAGGTTGCACGTGTTAGTATTGAAGGATTGAAGAGATATGTTCAGTTTATTGGATGTGAAGAAGGTAAACAGAGCATAACATGTTAGTTATCATTGAGGCCAACCTTGTGAGTGTTTGGAAAGATATTTTTGGATGTTATATTATATTTGAGGCCGAATGAGGATGATAATAAAGCATACAATTGCACTTGAATTAATATGATGTTTAGATAGAGTAATGCCGACTAGCTTTTGTAATTATACTTCTAACAAGGTATAAGTATATAGATAGTTTGGTAAAAGTGAGTGATGATCAAGGATCTCGTTGCATACATCCCCTAACATGGATTTTCCTATATGTATTAATCAGCTCCTAACAGAGTTTCAAGATTCATAGTGCAAAATTTTGTAGGTACCATCCCCACCGGGGTTTTCCCTTGGACAGGGTTTCCTCAAAAACAAATATGGTATTATAAGTTCTTATATGTTTATCTTTGTTGCATCGTTATTCATTTTCTTCTATATCTTTATCTGTTGGTTAAGGAAGTCAAAGAAGTTTAAGAATTTAATTAAGTACTTTAACACTAATTCACCCCCCCTCTGAATGTTACCAAATCATAACAATTGGTATCAAAGCATCACACCCCTGAAAGAAAATCTTAACATCTTTGGGGAGGTCAAGATGGATTTGGAAAACTTGAAGAAGACTTATGAAATAGATTTGGAAGATTTGGACATTGCCAATATAGATAGAATGGGTCTAAAGTACAAGCTAAGGAAGGCAGATGACTTTATCAAGAAGTTGAGGTAGCAACTTGAACATGAGAGAAAGTTGAGAGATGATCTTATGGAAGCACAAATTGAAGAATTATCAGATCAAGAATAGATTGAGCATTTGAAGCATGAAAAGAATTCCTTGGAGATCACAATATTGAACCTGATGAAAGAACTAGATGTTGAAAAATAAGTAAATGGAAAATTACAAAATGAACTATCAAGTACAAAGGATAGGATGAAAACTTTTGAAAGTGAGTTGAATAAATTAAATAAAAAGTATGACAAGGTAGAGAAATAATGCATCACCATTATTGGTGAGCCTGATCAAACTAAAGGTCGCATAAAGAAACTTCATGAGAGAAAAAAGAAATTGGATGAGAAAATTGACATGTAGAAGCTTGTTGGAGATAAGACAGGAGTAGGATTTAATGACAATCTAGATAGAGTTGTAGTGAATCTTAACTCACCTAAGAAGTCTAAGTCTAAGTCTACAATACATCCTTGTAAATACAATGACAAGGATTGTAACCATGAAGATCAATCAAAGAAACAAACTTAAAAAGGTATTCCTAAGCCCAAGTTTACTTGTTTTTGTTTTAATTTCTACTTGTATGGACATAAGATAAGAGAATGTAGAAAACTAGATATGAGATCTAGCAAACCTACATATGATCACTTGGATGATTTCCTTATGAAGCAAAAGGATAAAATTTTGAATGAGAAAATGATTGAAAATGGTGAATGTAGTAAAGATACAGAACATAGACAACCTGAGGATAAGGAAATAATTAAAGAAAATGATATTATGCAAGATAATGTTTCTAATACTAGTATGGATGATGCCAACAAGATAGTTGAGGAAGTTAAGAAACCTATTTCTAGACCTAGAAACTGTGTGTGTTACAAATGCAATAACTGTGGTCATATTGCTAAGTATTACAAGTTGAAAATTGATTACAATCAATTGAAACCTAAGAAGAAGGTGACATGTTTCAAGTGTAAAAATGATGGACATGTAGTGAAGTATTGAAGATATACAAAACTAGTCAAGAAGTCCTTCAGGCCACTTGAAAAGGAAAAAAAGTTGAATAAAGAAGATAGAGAGCTAGTAGAGATAAAAGTAGAATTTAAGGAGAAATTGGTCAAATAGAATGAACCTATGGAATTTGAGGTTAAGAAAGATGATGAGAAGAAAGAGAATTTATAAGAGTCCTAAGAGCATTGTTGAATCATTTCTAGGGTGCATTTCCTCACCATCTTTATGATGGGAAATGTATTCCTTAGGGGGATCATGAAAGATTAACACCAGTCAGATACAGAGCCCCTATATGGATGATTTAAGTTCTGCAAACTTGAAGGCAGCTTAGTTACTATGTTGTGTGATCTTGGATAAGATTGTATCAGTATTGGAGATGTCTATGAGAATGTCTACTAGTTTGAGCCTGCTTTGGCTTCTTGCAGCTTTATGAGTAGTTTTTGGGACTTGTGCCAAATTGCTTATAAGGTTAATACTATGGATGAATTATCTACCATTTTCATAGAGATCAAAGAGAATAGAAGAGTCTAGAACATGAGTTGGATCTTGAAGTGTTTACAGTTGTGTTCGCAAAACCCTAACATGGTTGTGCGAGCTAGGTATTTGTAATTATCTCAAGAAAACTTTTTCAATTGCAGTAATAGAGTAATTAGTATGGATACACCTAAGGTTTTCAATGTACTTGAGAGGAATAGATACAAATTTAAGATTCATCCCTTCAAATCTACTGAAGAGGATCAAGAGGGTACGTTTTCTCATACTATGCTCAGTGTTCTTCATGTTGAAGACATCAGGGCATACATACACAATAAGATTGAATTCATAGGGACCTGTGAGATTTATAGTGAAATTCTAGGGTTATATAATGCAAACAAAGCCCTGAGAGAAGAATGTATAAAAGTGCACAAGTTTCCAGTGGTCAAATTCATGGAAAGATAAAATTTGATGAATTAGATTGGATTAAGATTGTATTAAGTAGAATACATGATGAATTCATATGGATTGGTGGAAATCTCACTAAGATTAGCAAAGAACCACTACATGAGATTACCGGATTACCTATGACATGTAAAATTCCTGCAACAGAGAAGAACATAAGGTTTGAAGTAGAGAAATTGATGAAAAACAAATAGAACAAAAGAGCTATGACTCTAAATGACATCGCACAAGAAGATGTCAAGCTAGTAGAAATGATATTGGGATACAAATTCCAATATAGAAGAATACTAATGTTCAATGTGTTAGCCAAGTTTTGTTCACATGGCATATAAAATGGTATTTGAGGATGAAGAGTATGACTTATGCAAGGTTCTAAGATAACAATTAATGGAAAATATTGCAGGAATTAAAAGGAGTAGGACAACACATTTTAGATTTGGATCATTGGTTATTTACATATTGCTTCATGTCATGAGAAGATTTCCTAACATGTACCTATGGAGATATGATAGATGTTCTATGTAGGTGATTAGTGATTGTTACAAGAGAAGTGATGAACAAAATAGGTATGCTGAAGTTGTAGGCATGATGAATCTCTTTCAAAAGAAAATGCATGAATGGGAAAAAATCCCTTGGAGATTAGTTGAATAATACAAAAATGACATATATTTCATGGTAGAAACTGACAACACATGCTTTGAAGTAGTGGAACCTAGAACTTCATGGGCTACACCCATGGGTTATGAAGCTGATTACACCATTTTGGAGCTTCACATGCAACATGTCTTGCAGTCCCCTAAAGACCCCAATGCTCCTAGATGGGGCACATATGAAGAAAAATATACAAAATTAAAGGAAGGAATGGTGAAGGGAAGAAGGGAGAAGAAATTTAAGTCCCTTGTTGATAAAATAGTAGGGCAGCATGGAATAACAAAAGAAGAGATGAAGAATGTCAGAGAAAAAGTAGCAAAACTTGGGAAAAAATACAATATTCCCCCTTCACAACCTAATATTGAGGCACCTCAAGTGGTGGAGAAGAAGGAGGAAAGGAAAAGGATGACACTCCTGCACCTACTAGGAGGACATCATAGAGGAAAAATGCATGAGCAACTACACAAGGAAAAACACCTCCTAAAGCTAGACCAAAGGTCATGGCTAGTGGACCAAGAAGAAAGAGGAAAACATTTAGTACTCCTCCATCTTCACATGGGAAGGATAAACAACATAAGATTGTCGAAGGACAAGAAAAAAAAAAGGAAATTCAAGTAATGGATACAGAGAAGACTGAGGAACAAAAGAAGAAGGAAAAAGAAGATGAAAAAGATAGAAAACTTCAAGAGGCCCACTTAAGGGAACTTGAAGTAGACAGGAATAAATAAGCAAAGGCAGAACAAAAGAAAGGCCAGGAAGCACAAAGGTATTTGTTCAAACCCTTCTTGAAAGTTCTAGAAAAGAGAGCAATAAATGATGGTAAACTTGCCTCTATTGAAAATTATTTTGATAGATATGATGAGGAAGATAAAAGTAAGATAGATAGAACATATAGTTGTGGAGCATATGCTCACCTTCAAAAAGAACTTGATTTAAATAGAAGGTCAAATCAGTAAGGACCTATTTGAGAGATTAGAGGAAAGAAAGAAGAGAGCCTTGGATGAAGACACTAAGATGAGACAGGATATCCTTGTACATAATATTCCCACCATGAAAGGGAGTGAGATGGAAAATTGGCTTGAGAAGTTAAGGCCAAAACTAAGGACCAAAACCAGAATCATCAAGTTTAAGGCCCATAAGTATGAAGAGGTTGAGAAAGAAACACGTGAAAAGGATGGACAACTACTCCTTGAGGAGTGACCTAATCTTGGAAAGTCTACAAGGACCCCAACCAAAGTGATCATCTCTATTGAACCTGAAATTCCCAAACTTGCCGAAGAGGTTGTAGTTCCTAAGGAGTCAGAGGTAAAAGATACTACCTTACCTAATTTTTTCATTGACAATGTTGGAATTTCACTGGACACAAAGCAAGATACATCTAATCGATTTTAGATAACTAAACAATTAGCCAATATTGATGCAATAATAAAGAATCTTGAGCCTCCCAAGATCGCTCAAGAAGAATCAGATGAGAAGGAGAAAACACAAGAAAAAGAGAAGGTAACAGAAGAAAAAGGTGAAGAAAAAGAAAAAAAAAGGGAGAAGGAACAAGAGAAGGGAGAGGAGTAGGCACTGAGCAGTCCTAGTGCAAATTGATTTCTACCTATCACTTCTTTTGATACACCTAGTTTGTTAGCAAGTGGACCCCAATCACTACCAACTAACCTAGAGGATATGGATGCAACAAATCTAATGCAATGGTCAACACTTGCTTTTGCTAAGGAAAAAGAGAAATATGAGAACAAGACTGATAAGATAGAAAAGACATTCTAATGATCCACACAAGTGTTAAGTTTTTTATTACACCTCTTGTAGCTATTGAAGATCCTATAAATAATCTAGATAATGTTCTAAGTATAGTAGAACAAAGTTTTGGTACATTAGTGGAAGCAGCAAGAATAAAAGTGGTGGATGATTTGAAGAGGTTAAGAATGAAAGCTAATCTTGATGGGATTAAGAGTGATTTTAATACATTGATTGTCACTAAAAGGGAAATCAAATCTTGTCTTAAGGATGGACAAGACCTCTATACACTTTACATGACTTCACATGAGCATGTAAAGAGTATATATCGGATATTATAGCACAGGATGAAGAGGCTTTGGCAAACCTCTCTAAAGATGTTGAAAATAAAAAAAATAGATATAAATAAGGAAGTCAATAGGATCATGGATAAAATGCATACCTTACAGTTGGAAAAGGATAGAGTTCAGAAAATATTCATAGAATTAAAGAGCTTTTTGACTCCAAAGATCAATGTCTTGGAGAGTATCCATGAGGACCTTCAACTTGGCCTCAAAACATTTCAAGAATTAATACCTACTGATGTAGAGGAAGAATTTGGTCTTAAAGGGATGATTAAGGTATCAGAGGCAATAAAAGCAGCTTGGGATGCTGACATGTAGATTTTGAAGAAAAATTACAGAGATGTACTACAGACAGTTAAGCAATAATTTTGTATATTGTATTTCTTTCTTTTTTTTGGTTGTTTTGATCACTGATTTTAACATTTTGGCACCCTTTTCCATTGATGTCAAAGGGGGAGAAATAGAATAAAAACAAAAAATGTAATGTGATAAAGAGAGCAAGTATGTGTGTGTAAAATGAAAATACAACAAACATAAATAAAGGAAAGTTTCTTTTGAAGCCTATGTGTTAAATTCTTATGTGTTTCATTTCTGTCCATATATTTCCTTTTACATTTCTTCTTTGATGATGCACTTAGTCATTTTTCCACTAAGTGTTGCCATAAATTCCAAAGGGGGAGATTGTTACCAAGTGGTCAACACATGCACACATATGCACATGCACATATATGGAATGTTGTCATTTATGGAAACACTTATTAGTTTTATGGTCGCACATATTAGATATTGATGCAGGGGCATTCTAGGGTACTTGGCAAATATGCATGGTGATGTGTTGATTTGGTTCTGTGTTACTTGATTGAAGCTTTAATTGAGTACCTCATTAATTGAAGGAAGCTTTTTCACTGAAGGAACTCAGTGAAACCTCTCGTGCTCAGTCGATGTGCTTGCTCAGTGACACGTGTGTTTCTCGGTGATGCTTGGCGTTGTTGGTTTCATTGGTGCTTGGTAGATCTGGTTTACTGACTAGAGTTCTTGGATATTTGGTTAGCCAACTTGGTGCATTTATTGTTGGTAGCTGGGTATGTGCAAGATCATGAGGGGCCAAACTATGCCCTTAAGTGGCAATGAAAAATCAGCAAATCAAGGTTTGTCAACTTGATGTGAAATTTGAATTAGCTATCAACCTAATACCAAAAAGTTGTAAGAATAGAATCTGTAGGAAATTGAATGTAGTTTCTAAACTACTAGGCCTTTTCTTTAAAAAAATTAATATAATTGGTGAAAAGTATAGATTTCAATACAGCAGTACAAAAATTTCAAGAAAAAAATAAGAAGTAGGTGTATGTCTGACCACCTTAATCATGATCAAATGATAAAAAAAATTTATAAGATTTTATATATAAGTAGTAGACTCATTCCTGGATGTGACGCATATTTTTTTGTAATTTTATTCTTAAAAAATAATTAATTATGAATTTTCTGCTACAACATTTTTAAAATAAAAAAACTCCCGTGTCTGACCACCTTAACTCATTCAAAACTTTCCAAAATTCAATTTTTAGTTTTTTTTCCTTATAGTAGGCGAAGCATAGAATGTAATGCATTTTTTGGATTTCAAAAATGTTATACCGTTTGAAAGTTATAGCCATTTTTCAATCAGTATATAAATCAACACTTTAGAGGTAACTCAATTAGAAAATAACTAATAATTACTTACCGAATTCAAAATTTGACAGCAATTATATCGATAGAAAGCTGATAATCTCCTTAAAATACCCTTTTCATTTCATCAAATTCGGGTGAAAAAAAATTTGTCAACTACATGGTCGAAGTCTGGAACTCAAAGAAACAGGGGAAAAATACGTTTTTGTGACATTTCAAGAGTTGACTAGGTAGGTTTGGTGCACAAAGCAATACCAAGCCAAATCGAGTACCCGATTTTTCCCAGCAGAATTTTGAATTTTAAATTTTCCCTCCCCTTTCTCCCTCTTAATTTATTTCCAAACCCTTTCTCCCTCCAATTTCTCCATAGTTCAATATATTATATATCAAAAATTATATATTAGATTATATATTATATATATTAAATATTACATAATATCTATTATATTTTAAATATTATATAATATACATTTTACATTAAATATTATATAATATATATTAATATTAAATGTTACATTATACATCATATATTATATATTATTTTATATGTATTATATATTAATATGTATTTTACAATATATCACATGATATCTTCATATTTAAATTGTATGTAATATATATTTTATATTATAATATTAATATATATATGTATGTATGTGTGTGTATGTATGTATTATTTATAAAATATTGTTGTATATATAATAAAATCAAGTATATAATATATATATATTATATAGGACATATTAATACATAGGTTAATTACACTAACATAAGGCATCCAAAAGGTTTCCAAAGGGGTCATAGAGGGTTCCTAAGGGTCCTAAGGCTTGAGAAAGTGTACTAGGACCCCTTAGGTCCCAGTGCAACCCCCGACAACACACTGGAGCACTCAATTGTGTCCCAAGGGGTCGTACGACCCCTTGGGACACACTTTAGTGTTAAAATATATCAAAAGGGGTCATGGGGACTTCATAGGGGTCGTAGTATGCCTTATCACACGTTAGGACCCCTAGGAAGTCCTCATGACCCCTTTTGACACATTTCAACACATAAGTTTGTCCCAAGGGGTCGTATGACCCCTTAGGACACACTTGAGTGTTCTCATGTGTCAAAAGGAGTCAGCAGAACTTCCTAAGGGTCCTAGTATGCCATATCATGCATTAGGACCCCTAGGAAGTCACGATGACTCCTTTTGACACATTTCAACACTCAAATATGTCCCAAGGGGTTGTATGACCCCTTATGACACACTTGAGACTTCTAATGTGTCAAAAGGGCTCATGGGGATTTTCTAGAGGTCCTAACATGTGATAAGGCATACTAGGACCCCTAAGAAGTCCCTATGACCCCTTTTGACATATTTCAAAATTTAAGTGTGTTCCAAGGGGTCGTATGACACCTTAGGACACACTTGAGTGCTCTAATGTGTCGAAAGGGGTCATGGGAAATTCCTAGGGGTCCTAGTATGTCTTATCACATTTTCAGACCCCTAGGTAGTCCCCATGACCCCTTTGGACACATATCAATAGTCAAGTGTGTCCCAAGGGATCGATGAATCCTTAGGACAAACTTGAGAGTTCTATTCTGTTGAAAAGGGTCATGGGGAATTCTTAGGGGTCCTAACACATAACAAGGCATACTAAGACCCCTCAGAAGTCCCCATGACCCCTCAAAACACACTTGAGCATTCCAATGTGTCAAAAAGGGTTCATGGGGACTTCCTAGGGGTCCTAACGCATGATAAGGCATACTAGCACCCCTAGGGAGTCCCCATGACCCCTTTTGACACATTGGAATGCTCAAGTGTGTCTTAAGGGGTCCTAGGATCCCTTAAGACACACTTGAGCATTCCAATGTGTCAAAAGGGGTCATGGGGACTCCCTAGGGGTCCTAACATGTGATAAGGCATATTAGGACCCCTAGGGAGTCCTCATGAAACCTTTTGACACATTGAAACGCTAAAGTGTGTCCCAAGGGGTCCTACGACCCCTTAAGACACACTTGAACATTCTAATGTGTCAAAAGGGGTCATTGGGACTCCCTAGGGGTCCTAACGCATGATAAGGCATACTAGGACCCCTAGTGAGTCCCCATGACCCCTTTTAACACATTGGAATGCTCAAGTGTGTTTTAAGAGGTTTTAGGACCCCTTAAGACATAGTTGAGCATTCCAATGTGTCAAAAGGGGTCATGGGGACTCCCTAGGGGTCCTAACACGTGATAAGGCATACTAGGACCCTTGGGGAGTCCACATGATCCCTTTTGACACATTGGAATGCTCAAGTGTGTCCAAACGGTTCCTAAGACCCTTAAGACACACTTGAGCATTCTAATGTGTCAAAAGGGGTCATTGGGAATCCCTAAGGGTCCTAATGCATGATAAGGTGTACTAGGGCCCCTTGGGAGTACCCATGACCCCTTTTGACACATTGGAACTCTCAAGTGTGTCCGACGGGGTCCTAGGACCCCTTAAGACACACTTGAACATTCCAATGTGTGAAAAGGCATCATTGGGACTCCCTAGGGGTCCTAACGCATGATAAGGCATATTAGGACCCTTAGGGAGTCCCCATGACCCTTTTAACATATTGGAATGCTCAAATGTGTCTTAATGGGTCTTAGGACCCATTAAGACACATTTGAGCATTCCAATGTGTCAAAAAGGGTCATGGGGACTCCCTAGGGGTCCTAACACATGATAAGGCATATTATGACCCCTAGGGAGTCCCCATGACCCCTTTTGACATATTGGAATGCTCAAGTGTGTCTTAAGGGGTCCTAGGACCCCTTAAGACACACTTGAGCATTCCAATGTGTCAAAAGGGGTTATGGGGACTTCCTAGGGGTCCTAATGCGTGATAAGGTGTATTAGGACCACTTCGGACACACTTGAGCATTCCATTGTGTCAAAAGAGGTCATTGGGACTCTCTAGGAGTTCTAACATGTGATAAGGTATACTAGGACCCCTAGGGACTCCCCATGACCCTTTTGATACATTGGAAAGCTCAATTGTGTCTTAAGGGGTCTTAGGACCCCTTAAGAAACATTTGAGCATTCCAATGTGTCAAAAGGGGTCATGGAGACTCCCTAGGGGTCCTAACACATGATAAGGCATACTGGGACCCCTAGGGAGTCTCCATGACCCCTTTTGACACATTGGAATGTTCAAGTGTGTCTTAAGGGGTTGTAGGACCCCTTAAGACACACTTGAGCATTCCAATATGTCAAAAAGGGTGACGGGGACTTCCTATAGGTCCTAACACGTGATAAAGCGTACTAGGACCCCTAGGGAGTCCCCATGACCCCTTTTGACACATTGGAATGCTCAAGTGTGTCTTAAGGGGTCCTACGATGCCTTAAGACACACCTGAGCATTACAATGTGTCAAAAGGATTCATGGGGACTTCCTAGGGGTCCTAACGTATGACAAGGCATACTATGACCCATAGGTAGTCCCCATGACCTCTTTTGACACATTGAAATGCTCAAGTGTGTCTTCAGTGGTTCTCGCACCCCTTAAAACACACTTGAGCATTCCAATGTGTCAAAAGGGGTCATTGGGACTTCCTAGGGGTCCTAACATGTGATAAGGCATACTAGGACCCCTAGGGAGTCCCCATGACCCCTGTTGACTCATTGGAATGACCAAGTGTGTCTTGAGGGGTCTTAGGACCCCTTAAGACACATTTGAGTGTTCTAATGTGTCAAAACGGGTCATGGGGACTCCCTAGGGGTCCTAACATGCGATAACATGTACTAGGACCCCTAGGGAGTCCCCATGACCCTTTTTGACACATTGAAACACTCAAGTGTGTCTTAAGGGGTCCTACGACCACTTAAGACATACTTGAGTGTTCCAATGTGTCAAAAGGGGTCATGGGGACTTCACAGGTGCCCTAATGCATGATAAGGCGTACTAGGACCCCTAGGGAGTCCCCATGACCCCTTTTGACACATTGGAATGCTAGAGTGTGTCTTAAAGGGTCCTAGGACCTCTTAAGACACACTTGAGCATTCCAATGTGTGAAAAGGGGTCATGGGGACTTCCTAGGGGTTCTAATGCGTGATAAGGCATATTAAGACCCATAGGGAGTCCCCATGACCTCTTTTGACATGTTAGAATGCTCAAGTGTGTCTTACGAGGTCCTAGGACCCCTTCAGGCACACTTGAGCATTCCAAGGTGTCAAAAGGGGTCATTGGGACTCCCTAGGGGTCCTACCGCATGATAAGGTGTACTAGGACACCTAGGGAGTCCCCATGACCCCTTTCAACACATTGGAATGCTCAAGTGTATCTTAAGGGGTCCTACGACCCCTTAAGACACACTTGACCATTCCAATGTGTCAAAAGGGGTCATGGGGACTTCTTAGGGGTCCTAACGCATGATAAGGCATACTAGGACCCTTATGGAGTCCCCATGGCACCTTTTGACACATTGGAATGTTAGAGTGTGTATTCAAGGGTCCTAGGACCCCTTAACACACACTTGAGCGTTCTAATGTGTCAAAAGGGATCATGGCGATTTCCTCGAGGTCCTAACATGTGATAAGGTATACTAGGACCCCTAGGGAGTCCCCATGACCCCTTTTGATACACTGGAACACTCAAGTGTATCTTAAGGGGTCCTACGACCCCTAAACACATACTTGAACATTCTAATGTGTCAAAAGGGGTCATGGGGACTTCCTAGGGGTCCTAACATGTGATAAGGCATAATAGGACCCTTAGGGATTCCCCATGACCCCTTTTGACACATTGGAATGCTATAGTGTGTCTTGAAGTGTCCTAGGACCACTTAAGACACACTTGAGCATTCCAATGTCTCAAAAGGGGTCATGGGGACTTCCTAAGGGTCCTAACGTGTGATAAGGCATATTAGGACCCTTAGGGAGTCCCCATGACCCATTTTGACACATTAGAATGCTCAAGTGTGTCTGAAGGGGTCCTAGGACCCCTTAAGACACACTTGAGCATTCCAATGTGTTGAAAGGGGTCATTGGGACTCCCTAGGGGTCCTAACGCGTGATAAGATGTGTGAGGACCCCTAGGGAGTCCCCATGACCCCTTTTGATACATTGGAATGCTCAAAAGTGTCTTAAGGGGTCCATTGGAATGCTCAAATGTGTCTTAAGGGGTCCTAAGACCCTTTAAGACACATTTGAGAATTCCAATGTTTCAAAAGGGTTCATGGGGACTCCCTAGGGGTCCTAACACATGATAAGATGTACCAGGACCCCTAGGGAGTCCCCATGACCCCTTTTGACACATTGGAATGCTCAAGTGTGTCTTAAGGAATCGTAGTACTCCTTAAAACACACTTGAGCATTTCAATGTGTCAAAAGGGGTCATTGGGACTCCCTAGGTGTCCTAACACATTATAAGGTGTACTAGGACCGCTTGGGAGTCCCCATGACCCCTTTTGAAACATTAGAACACTAGAATGTGTCTTAAGGCATCCTAGGACCCCATAAGACACACTTGAGCATTCTAATATGTCAAAAGGGGTCATGGGGACTTCATAGGGGTTCTAACACGTGATAAGGCATACTAAGACCCCTAGGGAGTCCCCATGACCCCTTTTGACACATTCGAATGCTAGGGTGTGTCTTACGGTGTCCTAGGACCCCTTCGGACACACTTGAGCATTCCAATATGTCAAAAGGGGTCATTTGGACTCCTTAGGGGTCCTAACCCGTGATAAGGTGTACTAGGACCCCTAGGGATTCCCCATAACCCCTTTTAACATATTGGAATGCTCAAGTGTATCTTAAGGGGTCCTAGGACCCCTTAAGACACATTTGAGCATTCCAATGTGTCAAAAGGGGTCATGGGAACTTCCTAGCAATCCTAACATGTGTTAAGGCATACTAGGACCCTTAGGAAGTCCCCATGACCCCATTTGACATATTGGAATGCTAGAGTGTGTCTTCAGGGGTCCTAGGACCTCTTACGACACTCTTGAGCATTCCAATGTGTCAAAAGGGGTCATGGGGACTTCCTAGGGGTCCTAACGTGTGATAAGGTGTACTGGAACCCCTAGGGAGTCCCCATGACCCCTTTTGACACATTGGAATGCTTAAGTTTATTTTACAGGGTCCTACGACCCCTTAAGACACACTTGAACATTCCAATGTGTCAAAAGGGGTCATGGGGACTTCCTAGGGGTCATAATGTGTGATAAGGCATACTAGGACACTTAGGGAGTCCCCATGACCCCTTTTGACACATTGGAACGCTAGAGTGTGTCTTCAGGGGTCTTAGGACCCCTCAAGACACACTTGAGCATTCCAATGTGTCAAAAGGGGTCATGGGGACTTCATAGGATTCCTAACAGGTGATAAGGCGTATTAGGACCCCTAGGGAGCCCTCGTGACCCATTTTGACACATTGGAATGCTCAAGTGTGTTCGAAGGGGGCCTAATACCCCTTAAGACACACTTGAGCATTCCAATGTTTTGAAAGTGGTCATTGGGACTCCCTAGGGGTCCTAACATGTGATAAGGCGTGCTAGGACCCCTAGGGAGTCCACATGACACCTTTTGATACATTAGAACACTAAAATGTGTCTTAAGGGGTCCATTGGAATGCTCAAATGTGTCTTAAGGGGTCCTAAGGTCCCTTAAGACACATTTGAGTGTTCCAATGTATCAAAAGGGCTAATGGGGACTCCCTAGGGGTCCTAACGCATGATAAGGCATACTAGGACCCCTAGGGAGTCCCTATGACCCCTTTTGACACATTGGAATGCTCAAGTGTGTCTTAAAGGGTCGTCAAACCCTTTAAGACACACTTGAGCATTCCAATGTGTCAAAAGTTGTCATGGGGACTCCCTATGGGTCCTAACGCATGATAAGGCATACTAGGACCATTTGGGAGTCCCCATGACAACTTTTGACACATTGGAATGCTACAATATGTCTTAAAGGGTCATAGGACCCCTTAAGCCACACTTGAGCATTCCAATGTGTCAAAAGGGGTCATGGAGACTTCCTAAGGATCCTAACGTGTGATAAGGTGTATTAGGATGCCTAGGGAGTCTCCATTACCTATTTTGACACATTGGAATGCTCAAGTGTGTCAGAAGGGGTCCTAGGATCCCTTACGACACACTTGAGCATTTCAATGTGCCGAAAGGGGTCATTTGGACTCCCTAGGGGTCCTAACACGTGATAAGGTATGCTAGGACCCCTAGGGAGTCCCCATGACCCCTTTTGATATATTGAAATGCTCAAATGTGTTTTAAGAGGTCCTATGACACTTTAAGACACACTTGAGCATTCAAATGTGTCAAAAGGGGTCATGGGGACTTCTTAGGGTTCCTAACACGTGATAAGGTGTACTAGGACCCTTAGGGAGTCCCCATGACCCCTTTTGACACATTAGAATGCTCAAGTGTTTCTTAAGGGGTCCTAGGACCCCTTAAGAAACACTTGAGTGTTCCAGTGTGTTAAAAGGGGTCATGGGGAATTCCTAGGGGTCCTAACTCATGATAAAGCGTACTAGGACCCTTAGGGATTCCCCACGACCCCTTTTCACACATTGGAATGCTCAAGTGTATCTTAAGGGGTCCTAAACAAACACTTGAACATTCCAATGTGTCAAAAGGAGTAATGGGGACTCCCTAGGGGTCCTAACACATGATAAGGTGTATTAGGATCCCTAGGGAGTCCCCATGACCCCTGTTGACACATTGGAATGCTCAAGTGTGTCTTACGGGGTCCTAGGACCCCTTCAGACATACTTGAGTGTTCCAATGTGTCGAAAGGGGTCATTGGGACTCCCTAGGTGTCCTAACACATGATAAGGCATACTAGGACCCCTAGGGAGTCCCCATGACCCCTTTTGACATATTGGAATGCTCAAGTGTGTTTTAAGGGTTCTTACGACCCCTTAAGACACACTTGAGCATTCCAATGTGTCAAAAGGGGTCACGGGGACTTCCTAGGGGTCCTAATGCATGATAAGGTATACTAGGACCCTTAGTGAGTCCCCATGACCCCTTTTGACAAATTGGAATGCTCAAATGTCTTAAGGTGTCCTAGGACCCCTTCGAACACACTTGAGCATTCTAATGTGTCAGAAGGGGTCATGGGGACTTCCTAGGGGTCCTAATGCATGATAAGGTGTACTAGGACCCTTAGGAAGTCCCCGTGACCCATTTTGACACATTGGAATGTTCAAGTGTGTTCAAACGGGTCCTAGGACCCCTTAAGACACACATGAGAATTCCAATGTGTCAAAAGGGGTCATTGGGACTCCTTAAGGGTCCTAACACATGATAAGGCATAGTAGGACCCCTAGGGAGTCTCCATGACCCCTTTTGACACATTGGAACGCTCAAATGTGTCTTAAGGGGTCCTAAGACCCCTTAAGACACATTTGAGCACTCCAATGTGTCAAAAGGGGTCATGGGCACTTCCTAGGGGTCCTAACACTTGATAAGGTGTACTAGGACCCCTAGGGAGTCCCCATGACCCCTTTTGACACATTGGAATGCTCAAGTGTGTCTTAAGGTGTCCTACGACCCCTTAAGACACACTTGAGCATTCCAATGTGTCAAAAGGGGTCATGGGGACTTCCTAGGTGTCCTAACACATGATAAGGCATACTAGGACCGCTTGGGAGACCACATAACCCCTTTTGACACATTGGAATGGTAGAGTGTGTCTTAAGGGGTCCTAGGACCCCTTAAGACACACTTGAGCATTCCAATGTGTCAAAAGCATTCATGGGGATTTCCTAGTGGTCCTAACATGTGATAAGGCATATTAGGACCCCTAGGGAGTCCCCATGACTCCTTCTGACACATTGGAACACTCAAGTGTATCGGAAGGGGTCCTAGGACCCCTTAAGACACACTTGAGCATTCTAATGTTTCAAAAGGGGTCATTGGAACTCCCTAGGGGTCCTAACACATGATAAGGCATACTAGGACCCCTAGGGAGTCCCCATGACACCTTTTGACACATTGGAATGCTCAAGTGTGTCTTAAGGGGTCTTAGGACCCCTTAAGACACATTTGAGTGTTTGAATTTGTCAAAAGGGGTCATGGGGACTCCCTAGGGGTCCTAACGAGTGATAAGGCGTACTAGGACCCCTACGATGTCCCCATGACCCCTTTTGACAAATTGGAATGCTCAAGTGTGTCTTAAGGGGTCGTAGGACCCCTTAAGACACACTTGAGCATTCCAATATGTCGAAAGGGGTCATGAGGAGTTCTTAGGGGTCTTAACACATGATAAGGCATACTAGGACCCCTAGTGAGTCCCCATAACCCCTTTTGGCACATTGGAATACTCAAGTGTGTCTTAAGGGGTCCTACAACCCCTTAAGACACACTTGAGCATTCCAATGTATCAAAAGGGGTCATGGGGACTTTCTAGGGCTCCTAACGTGTGATAAGGTGTACTAGGACCCCTAAGGAGTCCCCATGACCCCTTTTTACACATTGGAACACTCAAGTGTGTTTTAAGGGGTCCTCAGACCCTTTAAGACACACTTGAGAATTCCAATGTGTCAAAAAGGGTCATTGTGACTTCCTAGGGGTCCTAACACGTGATAAGGCATACTAGGACCCCTAGGGAGTCCCCATGACCCCTTTTGACACATTGGAATGCTCAAGTGTGTCTTAAGGGGTCTTAGGACCCCTTAAGACACACTTGAGTGTTCCAATGTGTCAAAAGGGGTCATGGGGACTCCCTAGTGGTCCTAACGCATGATAAGGCGTACTAGGACCCATAAGGAGTCCCCATGACCCTTTTTGACAGATTAAAATGCTCAAGTGAGTCTTAAGGGGTCCTACGACCCCTTAAGACACACTTGAGCATTCCAATGTCTCAAAAAAGGTCATGGGGACTTCCTAGGGGTCCTAACACGTGATAAGCCATACTAGGACCCCTAGGGAGTCCCCATGACCCCTTTGGACACATTGGAATGCCAAAGTGTCAAAATGCATCATGGGGACTTCCTAGGGGTCCTAACACTTGATAAGGCATATTAGGAACCATAGGGAGTCCCCATGACCCCTTTTGACACATTAGAATGCTCAAGTGTGTCCGAAGGGGTCCTACGACCCCTTAGGACACACTTGAGTGTTCCAATGTGCGAAAAGGGGCCATGGGGACTCCCTAGGGGTCCTAACATGTGATAAGGTGTACTAGGACCCCTAGAGATTCTCCATGACCCCTTTTGACACATTGGAATGCTCAAGTGTCTCCGAAGGGGTCCTAGGACCCCTTAAGACACACTTGAGCATTCCAATGTGTCAAAAGGGGTCATTGGGACTTCTTAGGGGTCCTAACACATTTTAAGGCGTACTAGGGCCCCTAGGGAGTGCCCATGACCCCTTTTGACACATTGGAATGCTCAAGTGTGTCTTAAGGGGTCCTACGACTCCTTAAGATGCATTTGATCATTCCAATGTGTCAAAAGGGGTCATGGGGACTCCCTAGGGGTTCTAACACATGATAAGGCATACTAGGACCCCTAGAGAGTCCCCATGACCCCTTTTTACACATTGGAACGCTCAAGTGTGTCTTAAGGGGTCCTACAACCCCTTAAGACACACTTGAGCATTCTAATGTGTAAAAAGGGGTCATGGGGACTTCTTAGGGGTCCTAACGTGTGATAAGACATACTAGGACCCCTACAAAGTCTCCATGACCCCTTTTGACACATTTGAACCCTCAAGTGTGTTCGAAGGGGTCCTACGACTTGTTCACATGCACTGGAGGGTTCATATGTGTCAAAAGGGGTCATGGGGACTTTCTAGTGGTCCTAGTACACCTTATCATGCATTAGGACCCCTAGGAAGTCCCCATGATCCCTTTTGACACATTGGAATTCTTGATTGTGTCTGAAGCTACCCCTTCAAACACTCATTAGGACCCCTAGGAAGTCCCCATGACCCCTTTTGAGACATTGGAATGCTCGAGTGTGTTCGAAGCAACCCCTTCAGACACACTCGAGCATTCCAATGTGTCAAAAGGGGTCATGGGGACTTCCTAGAGTTCCTAACATGTGATAAGGCATACTAGGACCACTAGGAAGTCTCGGTAACCCCTTTCAACATTCAATTTAAATATTATGATCTATAAAGTTTATATATATATATAGAAGATATTATTATATAGAATATATATTAATATATAATTATATCTATAATACATATTAAAAAATATATAAAATATTTACATAATACCCCTTAAACCTTATATATATATATATATATATATATATATATATATATATATATATATATATAATTTGTACATATAAATATAATATAAGTTCGTTAAATATATTTATATACAATACATATTATAATATAAAATATATATGACGTACAATTTAAACATTCTAAGATACTATAATATAAAATATTTTAATATAAAATATATGTTAATATATAATTATATATAATATATATTAAAAAATTTACGTAATACCCCTTAATACCCCTTAAATGTTATATATATAATATATATATATATATATATATATATATATATATATATATATATATATATATATATATATATATATATAATTTGTACATATATTTATACAATATAAAATATATATGACATACAATTTAAAACCCCTAAGATATTATAATATAAAATATATAAATTAATATATAATTATATATATAATACATATTTAAACATTATATACAAAAGTTTAATTTTTTCATATACTCTTGTCATTTTTTCATACTTGGGAAAATCGGGTACCCGATTTCCCTGATTTCAAAAGTTCAAATTTTTCATATACTCCCACCATTTTTTCATACTTGGGAAAATCGGGTACCCAATTTCTCCGATTTCAAAAGTTCATATTTTTCATATACTCCCGCCATTTTTTCATACTCAGCAAAATTGGGTACCTGATTAGGGTTGTGCTTTGGTGGCAGGTTTGCCCAAGTGTACTGACACCCAGGCCTACTAAAAAGTCAACAAGTGCTTTCATGCACTTTTGGACAAGTGAAAAGTGAATATTTTTCACATCACCACTTTTTGGCCCCTCATGATCTTGCACATACCCAGCTTTTGTTGTATTCTCCTATGTAGATCTAGAGGCCGACATGGAGAATTAATTATTTGTAATGCTATTTGAGAGCCTACTATTGTTGCATTTAATATTTATTTGTAATAGAAGCCGACTTGGCTTAGGAGTTAATTATTTCTTCCAGTCAACTTGTGGTTGAGGAAATGTATTTAAGGGGTACTTGGGTAGATGTTTAGGGAGTCATTCAGTAAAGTTAGGAAGATAGAAGATAGATCCGGATCTTGCGAGATCTTGAAGATCAGATTGTTATCTGATAGTTGTAATAGCAGAGCTGGTGGTTTTCATGCTTGGAGACAAGGAGATTGCTTGGTGGCTTGCGAGCTCAAGTTTAGATCTACCTTAGTGTTTCCATCAGTTTCTAATTGCTTCAGAGATGGAGTAGCTAGAAAATTGTAGAAATACTTTGATTATATTTGGCTCTAATCTGGAAGGTCTTACAACCTGACATGTTAATGAAAATTCAATTGAAAACATTATCTTGTTGTGTTATTCTGCATTGTGGTGTTTGGATGCATGTTTGGACTGTCCTTAATTGGATCCTCCTTACCTATTATGCGTCAGATATGATGAATATGTTTGAATGTAGTTATTGAATGGAACAATACCTAAGTCCACAAACTGTTCCAGTAACCCAATTTGACAGAGAAGCTTAGCGAGCTTCATAGATGTTGTATTAAGGATTGCGATCTTAATGACATACTTGCATAACACCAATGAACACATGTGTGAGGTCACATGTGTTAGTGTTGAAGGATCAAAGAGATATGTTCAGTTGATTGGATGTGAAGATACCAAATAGAGCATAACATGTTAGTGATCATTGAGGCCGACTTTGTGAGCGTTTGGAAAGATATTTTTGGATGCTATCTTGGATTTGAGGTTGATTGATGATGATACTAAAGCATAAAATTGTGCTTGAATTAATATGATATTTAGCTAGAGTAATGTTGACTAGCTTTTCTAATTATACTTCTAATAGGGTATAAGTATACAGACACTTTGGTAAAAGTGATTGATGATGAAAAAAAAGATATGGATGGGTGTTATATGTGAATTGTGAAGACATCTAAAAGGAAGAGCAGAGATGGAGAGGAAGGAGAACAAGAAGAGTTCTTGTAGGAGTACTTTGTTAATTCTTTGTATTTAGATAATAGATTTATTGTAAGTGTTGTTGCACATATTGTACACCCCTAACAGGGTTTGTTTTCCTTTAGCAGGGCTAGGACCTTAAATAGGGTTGATTCCTTATCAAGGATCTCATTGTATACATCCCCTAACAAGAATCTGCCTATATGTATTAATCAGCTCCTAATAGGGCTGGAACTCTTGACAAGGTTTCAAGATTCATAGTCCATAATTTTGTGGGTACCATCCCCACCAGGGTTTTCCCTTGGCTAGGGTTTCCTTGAAAACAAATATGGTGTTATGAGTTCTTCTATGTTTATCTTTTTTAAATGGTTATTCATTTTCTATTATATCTTTATATGTTGGTTAAAGAATTCAAAGAATTTTAAGAATTCAATTAAGTATTGTAACACTAATTCACCCCCCCCCCCCTCCCCTCTAAATGTTACCAAATTCTAACACTTTATACAACAAAAAATGCACTACTTTGAAACAAAATTTGAGTGTCAAGAATGAGATTCTTTGGGAAAAAGAAAGAGAGATATCTTATTTACAAATAGACATTAAACAACATCTAAGGTAATTGGACAAGTGGAATTGGATCTTCAGTTCATAGTACATACAGGACCAACTAAGAGGTGAACTTGAGAATCAGGAAAAATTGGAGAATAATGTTTCTCTTTATGTTATTCAAAGTGAAAAGCTATAAGAATGCAATCAAGAGTTGGAGAACAAGTTAAACAACATCAAGAAATATTATGAAGCTTCCTTAAAAATAGTTGGTGACCATGATGTAAGCATTTCATGTCTGGATGAAAAATTTGAGCATTTGTAAGGGACAGTTAGAGGAGTGTAAGATTGCATGTGAAAATCATGAGAAACTAATTAGGGATCTTTTATGAAAAATAAATCTTTCTAAATGTAGAATTGGTGCATTTGAATAATAGGATTTCAAATTTCAAGAAGCTCTAGAAGGGGCAGTAGATAATCTAAAAGAAAAAATCAATTAAAAAAACCAATTCCAACTACTTTTTATGGATCTTCAAGAAAAGGAAGGCCAGATATCAACTTTGTAGTCTAAATATGAATAAAGAAATGGAGAATATCGATCATTATGAAAATTCAATGGAGAGGGCATAAATAGACCTGGTGAATTGGAAAGACAATTGATATTGTTGATTTTCCAAAAAAAAAAACCATTCAAATAGAAATTGACCTTTTGAAAAGATCACTAGATGAGTATAGTAGACAAAAGAAAGAAGTGATGGAAAGAGAGAGTGAATTGTGAGATGAGATAACTACAATGCACTTGTCTCTTCAAAATGTTAGGAGTAATTTTGCTGAAGGAACTGAGAAAGCTAAATCTCTTCAATATTCTATCAAGTGTATGGAAGAAGATAGAAAAAAATTATTGGAGAAGATTAGATCTATCTATGAAGAAAACATAATTACAAAAATTGAACTTGAAGCTTCTAAGATGGAGCTTTCTGAGTTAACCTTGCATAATAGTAGTGGAGACCAAGATGTCATAGATTTGGAGGAAAGGAATCTAATACATGTGTATTATAACAACAAAAACAATTGCATTTAGTAACTCCTAGCTCATAACTACAATAAGAACAAACTACAATGTGTGGAAGGATTAGATGAGTGTGTGCAAACTTTAGGGTGTGGAGTCTAGTGGAAGAAAAGATATCCAATAGAAGAACACTAACTATTAATAGATCTTGTGGAAGGTTATCCATTTGAGTCCTTGACATGATCTAAACTTGGTAAATGGTGAACTAGATTGGGATGCATGATGTCAGTAGTTGTATCTCACAAACTCTTTTATGTATTTATCCTTGGTGAATAGGAATTGAGAAGTGATCCGCTTGGCTCTACATCAGGGTGTCTTGGTTCTTAAAATAATGAGTGAATAGACTTCTCCATATGATAGGGTCTAGGGTGACTCAAGTTCAAGGTATTTGATCCAATCAAGTGATCTAGAGTGGGATAGGTAAGTCATGTTGAAGGGTATTGAATACAAGCAACTAAAACAAGGGATGTTAAATAGTGAACATGATCCAGTAGAGATTAGAGTTTGAGAGGATATTGACACATGGAGAATAGTGGATCCTAGGAGGAGTTTTAACCACTGATATGTCTTAAGGCAAGGACTTTGGGTATAGGTTCTAGGAGTGATCCTTTTGGTTAAATTGTAGAGGTGTGGGTCCACTATCCCTCTACACAAAGGTGCCATCATAAGGAGGCATTAGGATATTGTTCCATTGATCCCTACTGATAATAAGTGATTGAGGATTAGAGTGAATGATTTCATTATTGAGAAAAGTATGTTATCTTATTGAGCTTCTATTTTTTTCGAGAATAGTTTAATATTCTCTACTTAACATGACCAACCATGCGAAGATGGAAGCTCATATGCCCCCCTCCCCCCCACCCCCCCCCCAACATCACTCTACATTCCATGTTAACATCTAATATTCATTCATTCTTTCATCCATTAATAAAATATAACATTCATTCATTCATTATAACATGACATTCATTTACATTCATCAACATGCATCATTCATCAAAAACAAAGAAATGGATTAAATTCAAAACATATTTTTATTATACAAGTATTTCATTAATTTAAATATCATAACTACGACGCTCTTTACTTGATGGGGCCACATCATCTTCTATATCATTTTGTCTTGCCTTAACCTCAGCATGTTGAACACCCTCTGGAGTTGAAATATGAAAGTTTACATTAATCAATAAACCAATTGTAATTAAATTCATTTAAACGAATAAAAGTGGTCCTCTTTACCTGATGGGGGAACATCATGTTCATGATGTTGTGTACCCAGGTCATGCTCCACTTGGTCACGATCGACTACATGTTCTAAAATGTTAACAAAAAAGGTTACATTAATTAATACACCAATTTCAATTTAAGATGTTTAGTTGTATTAATAATTACATTAAAAAAATTTAATGGAAAATGAATACCTGCACTACTGGGATGCACATCTGGAACTTCATCATGTGTAGGTTGTGTTCTAAGATTAACAGACTGTATTCCAATGGCATGCACATTGTTATCATTGCTTGCTTATTTAAAACAAATATAGTCACTTTATGTTAGAACTTAACATAAAATAGACTAATTGGTAAAGTATTCAATTTGAAATAATTTTCATTTATCTTAATGACCTCTGTGATGGATCTATCGATGGAATCTTGCACACTCAATTCTTGTAGTCATTCAACCATGACTCTATAGCCTTGTTGGAAGCCAATTCTCTTGTCATCTTTTGTGAGCGGTCTATTGAACTTAGAGCCCTGAGTCTACATAAAAGATAAAAGACTATACCCACTGCCTCATGAAGTATTGTTATTCAAAAAATTTTGTTCTATGTGCAGAGATAGTTGTTTCAGTCTAACAAGTGGAGTTAAATGTGGCTCCCATGAGGGTTGAGCCTAGCTTGTCAGAATGAAGCAAGAAGATCAAACACTAATCAACCATAAAAATATGGTATGTTGTTTAAAGTGAAAAAAACCAAAGTAAGTTATTCGTCTATGTTTGCTACTAAGTATTCTCATAGCTTGTGGGTCTCTTATACCCATGCAAGCATAGTTGCAATTTTTTCAAGCATAAATGATTGCATGGGTAAAGCGACCCACAGTATATGAGAATACTATGTTCTCAAATGTTGAAGGTATGTGGCAATCCTATAATGACAATCCATAATTTTTAACATTAAAGGCTAAGATAGGAAGTTTCATTATAGAACTAATACAAGATGATAAGCGATTCTACCAATAGTATTCATCCAAATGATCACTTTATAAAATAGCACGAAGTTTCAATTAAAAGCATGTCAAGATCAAGCAATAACAGTGTATTCAAAAGTGCAGATTTATCAAAGGATATATAACTGTTATGAAAAGAATCTATGGCTACATGAAGAAGAGGACATTTCTTTGGTTCAAGAAGTAGAATGTCTAAAGACATGAACCTTGAAGAGTGAAGAGGAAAGTATCAAGGGAACTATTTAAGGGACATATTTGTTTAAATTTGAAACCTTGTAGTTATCAAAGAAAAGAAAAAAGGTTTCGTATGTTGTTTATAAAAAATAAAAGGGACATGAGATCAAAATGCATGAGACCTTTTAGTTCATTGAATCAACGTTCATAAATGTCATGATCAGATGTAAAAGCATCAACTAAATAATCAAAGCATCATCATATACATGATCATCCAATCAAGATTCAAAGATAAGTTATCTTGTAGCAAGAAATGGAGATGAAAGGCATCCATGGTGAATTAGCATGATAATAAATGTGGTGGCTACTGTTAAGAAAAAATAAGCTACAATAAATGCAAGAGTAAATAGTGCTCATTCACGAGAAACTAAAAATGGTATTAAGGACAGTGACATTTAACTATTGCAAAGACATTGATTTCATCCTCATTTTCATGGATTCGAGTGTAGATCAATAGTAGAATGCCACAATGATATATGAAGATAATAAGAATAGTTACACCAAGATTACACAAATAATTGTAGTAGAGTGACTTGTTTTAGCACAGGTGCAATGTGATCAGGCATTAATCATTTGCATAGGACCAGCCATAAATACATATGCAAAATTTTATAGATCACATTTATGGAGCAGTCAGATAAATAAACATAGAGAATTTATTTCAATAAACATTATCATGTATTTATTCAAAAGAAAAAGCAATACAAAATCAACATAATCGAAAGAAATACAAGAAGAGCTTTATACAAGAACAATGGTTCATCATTGTCAAAACCCTTGGAGAATTTTATAAACAAAGGGATGAGGAATGAAACCTTCATGGTAATATAATAAAACCATCAAGGGAATAAATCTATAGATACATATAATATGTCGTGGCCTATACATATGAGAACTTAATGTTTCAAAGATAAAGTGCCCAGAAAGTGTAAAAGATTACAAATATGTCATGAACCACCATGTTTGTGTTTAAGGGTCAAAACATTTATCCATAGTAGCTTTTAAACTGTTATATATAAGGAAAGTAAGAAATTTCCAAATGTCTCTTTTAGTGTTTTTAATGAGTCTTCACCATTTCCATAAATCAAGTAATGGAATCCTTGTCTGGAGTCTTCAACAAACATGATACCCAGACGGTTGCCAAGCAGTTATGGGTATGATATTTTTATAATTTCCTATAGAGATATCACATAAAAGAGCCTTCATTGTTGTTTGAAAAAAATATGAGAAAAATAAAAGAGAGTATTTGTGTTCTTGTCAAAAGTATTTGACAAAAAAAAGAGCCACACTGAAGTAGGGTTTGAAATCCCATGAAAGAAATGTCTCGTAGAATGAGTATACCTTCACATACTTGAAGATGGAATGAAATTGGTAGTAGAATCTTTGAAGTATAGACCGCTCTAACTCAAAATGAATTTGGTTGAGCTAGAATACTCTACCTCTAAATCACTCCTCTTGCCCTCCTTTGCTCCCACGACAGACTTAAACTCAAAATTATTTGGTTTTCACTTTTTTTTCTTATATGGCCTGGGAGGAAGTCATAATTTCGACGGTCTACTAAATAGATGTCAGAATTCTGACTTTGCTGGGGATAATTACAAAAACTAACCCAATTTCACAAAAAAATGTATCCTCCGTGAAAAATTGCCACTAGCATTTGGCATCAAATGTATTAGTGTCAAATATGCAACACCTAATCAAGAATTAGAACTCAACCTCCTAACCTTGTTTTTATCATTTTCCTTTTTGCATATTTACTTAATTATAATAATAATTATATGCACTTTTACTTAATAAGTCTTAACTCATCTGTCAACTTAAATTTCTAATTCAATTTATTAAATTTAATGTGCAACTTAAATTGCATGTTAATAATTAAAATTTTAGCATATTAATAATTATAAAATTGATAATTAAATATCAATTCATTAATTATTCTTTTAACTTCTATTTTATATTTAATAATTAATTACATCTTTTACTCTCAAAATTGGACTTTTTAACTAAGCATTTTTAGATTAAACAAATGTATTTAAAATTAATTCTCATTAATTAAATACCCTCATATTAATATTTCTATATTTAATAGGATTTAATTATTTAATCACTTAATCCTTTATCTTTTTTAACACAAAATCACATCAAACTAAAGACATGGAAACTTGAAGGATTGACTACATCAAAAATACTAAAATCAAGTACAAAGAAGGGTTCACGAATTCACGTCACCTTGACAAATTCAAAGGGTAGTAAAACATATACTTGTCCACTAGTTAAGGATAATTATTGGCTTAGGATTGGGATTTGGACTTTTCTATTGTCTCCCCTCTCGTTACATTGAGATATTGCGATAGGGCACGCTCATCTTAACAATTTAAGAAATTTGATGCCCGGACGTACCTGAAATTATGCATAAAAGATAAATATGTACATACATTTATAAATATATAATAGATATGTTGGATATTGCTAATGCATGGGGTGGTGATTGATACATTTAATATGTTTAATCACTACATTACTGAATGGACATTCGTACTGTTGTCATTTGTGGTTTGTCACTAATGTCAACATATATTTCTATGAAGAGTACAGGCTGAGTATGACAGTGTACAGATGTTTCAGAATGTGCGAAGACAAATGAGAGAACAAGAAGATGTTGTGATCTTGTATCCAAGATCACATCATGTAAAGTTTCATATTGGATGAGTTACAGATGTTTTCGTGAGGACTGATTCTTGGATAGTAACAGTGGAAGCTAACAAAGTGAGTCTCTATGTTTTTGGTATATCTTACAGATGATATGAATTAGGCATATGCGAGCTTAGGAGATGAAGGACAAGGCATTGATGGATGTTCATTGGTCAACGCAAGATACAAAATGTTGGATGATGTCAGCTATGGCTTGTGATTTGGAGAAGACTTATTTGGGAACCGACTTCAGAGGTGTAACATGCATTTTGTTTGAAAAATATAAATTAAGGATGTCGGTCCTTAATTGTTGTAATGGAATCATTGTATACTTGTGTTAGGTACCATGTGTATCTTGGCAAGAGTTTATGTAATTAGGAAAGCCTAATGGGCCGACTTGATCATGTAGAATATAATAGGGTATATATGTAAGATCTTTTCTTTGGAAAAGATATGGTGAGAATATATGTGATGTAAAAAAAGTTGGAAGAGCTGCGAGCTTGTGTTTGTTGGATGTAGAGCATAGGATTATTGGTGAACTTCATTGGAACTAATCAAGCAAGGATAGTTGTGGTCATATAAACTTATTGCAAACAGTGAGTTCCAAAGGTGGATTTAACCTTCTTTAGGTAGTGAGCCTGGGTAGTGAGCCTGGGCAGTGAGCCCACCCTTCTTTCTTGACTCCTAATAAGGTATGTCCTCTAACAAGGACTATGTACTATAATGTTTCAATAAGCTCCTAACAGGGCGAAATCTTCTAACAAAGATACTATACTCTCAGTACATCATTTGTGGGTGTTAATTCCAACCTAGGTTTTTACCTTTAACAGGATTTCCCTGAGACCAAAATATTGTGTTGTTGTGTTGGCATTCATTATGTTCATTAAATCTGATATTGTTGTTACTCAAAGTTTAAAGTTTAATAATCTATCATACAACTAATTCACCCCCCCTCTCAATTGTATTGTGGACTGCTAGTCCTAAAAAGATAATGGTGGGGATAGGCCGATCATGTGGATCTCACAAGCAAGTAACTGTGACTCCATCCTTCAACCACATCAGACACATCAAATACAGATATAAAATGTACCCACTAACCATATACATGCAAGTATGGGGTTAGTAAAATCATAAATATAAATAACATCATAACATGTAGAAAACCATCATGAAAATAACCATACATGTAATTTTAAACACATGATATCACACACCATCCAATGGCTCATAATATCAAATCAAATATAAAGTCATACATCAATAACAAAAATCACAAAAATAACCAACACACACATACAAGTGGCCTAAAAGAGTTTGTCCATAAGAACGTGAAAAAAAACTATAGAAGGGGTATTATAGAAAAAAATAGAAAAAAGAACTCATGGGATGAGAATGAGGGTGAGAATCTTATGAAGTCTTTGAAAAAAGAGGTTAAAGATGTCGAAACAATGAAGGTAAGCTATGAGGGTAAAATGATGGCCCTAGAAACCAAATGCAAAACCATCAATGATAATATTTTCACTTGGTTTCTTTTAGATGGAAGGTTATTAATGATATTGTAATGAACATTATGATGATGCTTAGCAGGTATGATAAAATGCATCCAAGCCAAGTGCGGGTTGTCAATGTGGAAGAAGGGGATAAGAATATGTAGGGGACCATATATGATAATAAGGGGTCGTGTACTATAATACAAGGAAATATCAAAAGGGCCTTGGTCCACTTCGCCCAAGACTTGCAGGTTCTCAAAAAGAATGTGTTGGAAACTTACTATCTCTAGGTTGAATCCACTTCAAATATGAAACAAATAATGTACAATCTTGTCTTTTGTGGTTATTTTTGCTCTATTTTTTTGTCTCGTGTTCACTAATGTTTGGTTGTTTGGTTCCTAATGTTTAGAGTTGGACAACATTTTGTAATTTATTTTTTATTAAATCAATTGAGAAAGGGCCTTAACCTATACATTAAACCATAAGGTAGAAGAAAAGGGGGGAGCTCACAAGAAATGAGACCACCAAAAATAGAAACAAAACCCTCGCAAAGAAGATAAAGATTTTGAACAGAGCAAAAATTGGCAAGAAAAGGGCTCTACACCTACACAAATATTACATACTTAGAACATAGGGGTTTAGGAAGGAACCCTAAACCAAATTCCTAAATAAAAACCTTGCACTAAAAACTAAACAACCTAGAGAACTAAAATAAAATATTTTGAAAGCTCTCCCATATAACCTAATATTAGAAGAACTAATTTTGGAAGGAATCCAAAGACCCATGAAACACAAGAATGCAAAGAACAACATAGAAAGTAGAACTTTCAAGAACTTGAATTTCATCAAGAAGGGAAGCCATAGCCCAAATCACCATAGCCATAGAGAAGTCACCATTGAGAAAAGACCCCATAAGACCACCATTAACCTAATTCCATAAGCTGATATCCACCTCCAAAGGATATTCCACAAGCTTGATAAACCATAGGAATAAGGGAAAATAGAGTCAAATGTGCCAAGCCCATAAAGAATCTACAAGAGAACCCCACCTCAAAAGAAGTTTGACAAGGGAGAATCCAATCAAGAACTAGCTTAGCCCACAAAAGAGTAGGGATAAAAGAGAGGAAGGGGACGAGAAAAGGGGGAAAAGGAGCACCCAAAACTATTCCTACCCACTACAAGTAAAAATATGAAAGGCCAAAGCAAATGCCTCTAATTCCTGAAGATAGGGCGACCCAATCACCCCAAACCAAGGACTAAATAACAAAAGATCAACCACCAAGAAAACTAAGACCACAAAAGATCCAACTAAGTATGAGAGATAGTTGCAATGAATGGCCTATGAAAGTACAAAGATCTCCCAAATACAAGGGGACCCAATCACCCTAGGCTAGGGATGAAAGAATGCACACTCAACCACCAAGAAAAATGAAGCCACATATGATCCAACCTAGGTCTAGAGACAATTGCAAGGGATAACCTGTAAAAGGTAAAAATATCATACGTGTTTCTTTCATTTGGAGTGGCTTTGGGGGTCTTGGAGCAGAAGCTATGTGGGTGTTCTTTTGGATAGCTCCCCCCATTTCAATGTTGTTGGTGTATTTCACCTTCCTTTTCCCCTAGTCTATCTTGGGGGGCCTATTTGGTTGGGCATGGTGTTCTCCCCAAGGGTTTCTTAGCTTTTCTTCCTTGGGTGGTTTTTGCCTAGGGTGGTTTTTATTTTGTGTTCCCCTTCTCTGAGTGCTTGGCTCTATATTTTTGGAGGAGGTTCTTGTTGGGCCTTGTGGTATTTGATAGATCTATAGTCTCTATGTGGCTAAGTTCTCTATGGTAGTTATGGAGCTTGGCTTTTTTGGTGTGGGGACTTCTTTTAGCTCTATTTTTTTCTTTCAATTAGGAGAGTGTTGATAGTTTTCAAGAGTTGTCCTTGGCTCTATGATTTTTTCTTTGGTTGGAGTTTTATGGTGTTGTTATCCTAGGCTTTCTATATTTATCTATTTTGTGACCTCCTTTATTTTGTTGGCTTCCTTATTAGTTGGCTCTTATTGAGGTAGAAGATTTCCCTGTTAAGATAGGGCTTCTCTTGGTAACTACATTTTGGATTTGGATCATCTTACTTTTGTTCCCTTCTTTCCTATGTCCTATTAAGGTGGCAACATATCCTATTGAGGTGGTGTATAGATTTTGGAAAGAAGCTAATAGCTACTCTATGTGGCCTTCTCTTAGATATGGCTCTATGGAGAGAGGGTGGATTCAGGCTTGAGTTTTCCTTTACATTGTCTTCACTTCTACTATTCTTATAGAGGAGGGCTCATCTTCTATTGAGGTGGAGATGAGTATGGTAGGCGAGTGGTGAATTGTTTGGCGGGATGCTCATGTTACTAGCTTGAGATTAGTTTTGTGAGCCATGTTAAAACCCAAAGTGAAGGTTATGGTAGCCTTTCAAAACCCTTTGGTCTTCCTTTTTTGGGAGGTTTTTCTAGGTCTAGCATGTTCTTGCAATATCTTTTTTTTGGTTGATTTTAATGATATGGGAGCCTGGCTAAAACTTATTGTCCAAGTTAAAGGAGCCTCAAAAAACCCTTGTATCACACTTAAGGTTAAGGGAGCCTTGAAAGCCCTTTGTACTACGTTGTGAGGCTTTGGCCTCTTGTATTGTGTTGGTTTGTTGCAACTGGTGCTTTATAGAGTTCAATCTCTTTAGGCTACTATTTTTTGGTTGAGTTTTTATTATTGTTTTGTAATGTTCCTTCTATTGTATCTATTTTTTTTTATGTGGGATTTCAATTCCCCCTCAAAATCTATTTGTAAAGGGCTTCAAGACCCCTTCAAAACATGTTTACCCTTAATAAAAATATATTGAAAGTGTTAACTATGTAATACATACTTTCTAAATGCTAGTTGTCACACTTTCCTTACAATTAAAAATATCCAACTAAGAAAGAAAAATATTATTATCACATATGTAATCTAATGATTTAATAAACCCCACCATTATGAATATTATTTTATAAAAAATAAACTAATAATGATTAAATTATTAGCTTTCATTAACTTTTTAGGATTTATCCAATTTATTTCCAATATTTTTAATTAAATTTCTTAGTATATAATATAATTAAAATATTACACGGTTATAAAAAAATATGACAATGTATTAAATTTCCATAATCATTTAAATAATTATATTTTCACATAACTTATAAAAAATTATTAAAAAAATCCTAGCAATTTCATATAACATCAGTCGTAAGCAGTAGAATAAAATTTTAAACATGTCACAATAATTTTGTGTCAAAGTGAAAGTTAAACTATATCATAATGCCCTAGTCCCTCAAATAAAACAACATATCACAGTACCCTCTGGGTGTTAAATAAAAGGTAGAACATTTCACAATAGTGGGCGTTCTGATGTCCCTCCTATCAGTTCACCAACTGTTCTGCGAATCTGGAATATCTACCACGACTTATTCTGTTTGGGGCGGCTAAGCTCCATCCAAAATTTAATAAAAAAAAAAATTAACTTTATTTTTTTTCAGATTTGCAAAAACACAGTAATTTTTTATAAATTTTTTGTAGTTTCTATTACAAAATGTACAGATTATAAAAAACAAATGTTGAAAATTTTATGAAAATCTATTATGATTTCAATTTTTTAAAATTTGGTCAAAGCTACATCTTAGATGGAGCTTAGCCACATCCATTCTATCCCACCCAGCTAGCATTCCACTGAATCCGCTGCCAAATTTTCATTGAGAATTATCAACTCAGTTGCCACAAGTTATTAGAGTTAACATTTAGGCAGAAGCATTAATACAAACACACAATTTCCTATTTTGGAGCAAAAAACAAAAGCAATATGCCGTTGAAGAAGCGAGACAAACCCTAAACAATTTGAGAAAGGAGAATAGGTACTGTAACTAACCAGTAGCCGTCGTTGTGGATGAATGAAAAGTAAAACGAGGGCTGTAGTTCAAACTCCGGCTACATGACTGGGAACCTGTAACTCCATAAAATCGTCTGATTTTGAAGGCCGTAATGCAACGGCATAGTGTATGCCGCCATATTACCACTGAAACTGTTGCCCCAAATCCAATTCCCCACCCCAATCCCAGAGCAACCACTGAGACATGCTCATCTACTCTGCTCCACACTGACTTCTTCGCATATGGTTATGGTTGTGGTTGTGGTTGTGGAGGAGCCAACGTAACCTTTTTGCAGTTTGGAAAAGGGTAGCCGCACAAACAAGGTGGGTTTCCCAGGTAGAATCTTTGTTCAAAAGTTGCAAACTGCGGTCCTCCTGGTATTCGCCCACAGAGACTGTTGAATGAAACATTGAAATAGCTCAAGGAGTACAGTGTAGACAATTCTTCGGGTATCTCTCCACTCAGATTATTCCTGGACAAGTCCAACTGCTCCAAGGTTGATATTTTCCCCAAAGTTGCCGGTATCCCACCTTCCAGCTGATTTCCACTTAGATTTAACAACCTCATTTGAGATAGTTTTCCGATGCCCGCCGGTATTTCTCCGCTTAAATTGTTGTTTGACAGATCAAGTATGGTGTTTGTTGCTAGAACATATACTAGTGAATACACGTTTCCTTTCATTGTTATGCTTGGGAGATCCTCATATAGTGTACTGCCATTCAGTTGTGAAGTTTGAGGGTTTTTAAATCCGTGCAGACCCTCCAGAGAAGGAATTTTTCCATTAAATTTATTGTTGGATAAGTCCAACACTTGCAATCTGCTGAGATTGTTGATCCATTGGGGAATATTCCCTTTGAGCATATTCGAGCCAAGACTTATAACTCTTAGCTCTTGGGAATTTATAAGCAAAGGAAACACACCTGTCAATCTATTGTTGCTGAAATCAACAAGCTTAAGCTGTCTATAATTGGTCAGCGATGCAGGGAGGATCCCAGAAAAGTTGTTAGAATGAGCAGAGATCACTTCTATAGATGGAGAAAATTCAATTTCAAGATATCCATAGAATGAGTTCTTGGACACCTTTAGCTTCTTTAGGGCTGTGCAGTTACCCAGTGTTGCTGGAATTGTTCCGGACAAAAGGTTGTTTGCCAATATCAGATCTGTTAGATGATTACACTTCCCTATGGATAGGGGAATATTTCCTCTTAGCTGATTATCAGATGCATCGAATAACTCTAGGGAAGTCAACCCACCAATGCGCTGAGGAATAAAACCAGAAAGATTATTGCTGTAGATGACAAGCTGAATAAAATCCTTGAGCTGACAAATGCTATGAGGTATAGGTCCTGTAAAACTGTTTCTATGCAAATACAAACGTTCCAAATACTGGAGATCTCCTATGGTCACTGGAATCTTCCCCGTTAAATTGTTTGTGTCAAAGGACATATATTCAAGCTGTGTTAAATTGCGTAACCCTTGGGGTAGGACACCTGTAAATCTGTTTGAACCAAAACCCAAGTAGACTAGCTTGTTCAGATTTCCTATCTCCTCTGGAATGGATCCATTAAACTTGTTTACGCTAACTTGTAGCATAGTCAACTCGGTCATACTGAAGATAGCAGAAGGTACTTCGCCTTCAAAAATATTCCAACTCAAATCAAGGATTGTTAGTGAAATCAATCTACCAATGCTTTGAGGGACAACACCAGAAAGATTATTGCTGTAGATAATAAACTCTCTAAGATTCGTGAGCTGACCAATGCTATGGGGTACAGGTCCAACAAAATTGTTTCTATACATATGCAGAATTTTTAAAGATTGCATCTCTCCTATGGCCACAGGAATTTGCCCGGTGAAATTGTTTGTGTCAAAGAACATATTTTGAAGTTTTGTTAAATTACATATTCCTTTGGGTAGGATACCTGTAAATCTATTAGAACCAAAACTCAAAGAGACGAGGTTATTCAGATTTCCTATGACCTCTGGAATGGATCCGTTGAATTTATTTTCACTAAGTTGTAAAGTAGTCAACTGGGTTCTATTGAAGACGGCATAAGGTAATTCGCCTTCAAAAAGATTGTAGCTTAAATCCAGGGTTGTTAGGGGAAGCTTGAAGATGCTCATGGGCAGGGGTCCCTTCATTTGGTTTCCTGAAAGATCAATCCATTCAAGATTACTACAGTTCCCTAATTCTAGTGGAACATGGCCAGTGAGATTTCCGTGGCCATATAATGATAATTTAACAAGCTCTTTCAAATTTCCCAATTCAGGTGGTATGGTGCCAGACAGCATGGTATCACCCAGAAACAATATTTCAAGAGAAGAACAATTACCCAGAGACACTGGAATTTGAGACATGAACTTGTTAGACTGCAGGTAAAGGAATTGTAATTTTTCCAGTCTACCCAGTTCGGAAGGAATATCTCCAGTCAAGCTGTTGTGAGCAAAAGTAATAAATCGCAATTCAGAGCAATTACTGAGAGAAGGTATGGTACCAGTAAGCAAGTTGCTTTCAAAATAGAGATATGACAGACCTTTTATCGAACATAAAGCAGGAGGAATCGAACCCGTGAGACTGTTGTAGCTCATGCTAAATCCAAGGAGAGAGGTACAGTTGCTCAGAGAAATCGGAATGCTTCCAGTCAGACCATTGTTCTCCAAGAAGAGTCCCTCCAGCATGTCCAGACGACCAAATTCCGGAGGTATTGCCCCAGTCAATTTGTTTTCTTTCAGGGAAATCACTTGGAGATGCGTGCAGTTGCTCAGAGAAATTGGAATGCTTCCAGTCAGAGTATTATAGGACAAGATGAGATGCTCTAACTTGTTCAGACCACCATATTCCGTAGGTATGCTCCCGCTCAACATGTTTACAGAAAGTAAAATCTGCCTAAGGTGCTTGCAATTTGAGAGAGATTTGGGGATGAAACCATCGAATCCATTAGAACTAAGATCTATTTTTGTTAAGGCTTTCAGTTGGCCAAGCTCAGGTGGAATCCTTCCGCTAAAATAATTATTAGTGAGATTCAAAGTGTGCAGTAAGGACAGGGCTCCTATAGAAGGAGAAATGGTACCTTCGAGCTCCAAGTGAGGAAGAATTACGGCCACTACTCTATTGGAATGCTTTCTACACTGGACACCGCTCCACAAGCACATGTTTTGGGCATCAGAAATAGTCCAGCTGGAGAGCGAATGGGTGGGATCAGCTGTAATGCTGTTTCTGAAAGAGAGTAGACTGTGCACGTCCCCTTGATCCAAATCCAATGTATCATTCTCCTGCATCATACGACCTTTCACAACAGGAGACATTCCATCCATTCTATGGCTATGTGAATCAAAGAGTTTACAGGAATAAGAACTGCTGTCATTCGTTACTGCATTGGTTGTGGTTAAGGTGAATGCAACAGCCAAGCCTAAGCACGCCATTTGCATGAACATTTGCCTGCCCAACATTTCTAGACATTCCATACAATAATAATTATGCAGCGCACCGGCCATCACAAGAAAGATTAGAAATAAGAATTATGCCGCGAATTATGCAGAGCTCTGGCCATAATAAAATAGGTTAAAAATCCCTAAAGTCGCTGCAAATTTTCCGTGTAGAATAGACCTTAAAGTTCACATTGTCAACAATGTCACGTCAGGTCAGAAAGATTTATGGCTATTCTACTTTTTAATGTGAACATACACCCATACTCAGCCATCACACATCTGTGATACCGTAGGTGGTCCATTATAGAAAAAGTGGTAATTGTGAAGGGTTTGGACCATTCAGAACTATTATAATGAAATGTACTTCATGTTTACATTGTATAACAAAAGTTTCTGCTTATTAAGATTAGGTGAAATGAGCAGATCGATACATTACAAATTTATATATTTTTACTTTAAACTAAAATAGTAAAAACTTGCATAAATAAAATAGAGTTAAATTACTTTTATAATGCATAAATGATTCTGGAAACCAGTTCATGAACAGTGAAGAACTAATGTCCTGATTATATATTGAAACTCTAGTTATCCCATCAAACTGAAAGTTCAACCAATCTGATGCTCTTGTCCTTAGTTGACAAGGTAATAAAATCGACTCCCACACAATTACAGAACTGGTTATGGGGGTATTTCTCCTTGCATATTATAGGAAAGCTAATATTTGAGCCCCATCAAACTGAAAGTTCAACCAATCTGATGCTCTTGTCCCTAGTTCACAAGGTAATAAAATTTACTCCCACACAATTACAGAACTGGTTATAGGGGTATTTCTCCTTGCATATTATAGGAAAGCTAATATTTGAGCCTATGCCTTTATGGTGCATAGACTCCACATTTCACACACTGTTGACATTGAAATGTGCAGAGCAAAGTCCTATCCAAAACTTTGAGCCAACTATTGTAGGAAAAGTTACATCTCCCTTATACTGAGTGGGGAATACTTCTCTTGAAAAGTTCTTTGCATCTTGACCTAGAAAGGAATGGGATGTGGACACCATATTGTATGCTATAATATTTGCAGCCATTAAAGAAAAGAGTGACAACTTTAACATTATATAAATCATATTGCACTTATACAAAAATAGTCGAGCAGAGATACATCATCAAAAGGCATGACGAATGGTTTTTAACACATCTTCCTAGAGCTGTTCACCTTGTAGTGGAAAGTTGTAAGAGCATCAGATATCTCCATTCTTGTCTTTCCAACAATACAAGGAATTATGTGGTGTTTCACCGAGTCCAATATAATCCTCTTTTCCTTGTCAGCATCCTTCTCTTAAGCTGCAAGTTGTTGTGGATCTGTTGCAAGAGAAATTTACCATTCCAGTCCCTCTAACCTATCACATTCTTTGAAACTGATTACACTTTTGTATTTTCCATATCACAATTCCCCAAAGATCAAACTTTTCCATTAGAGTTTGGAATCTGAATTTCCAAGTAGTGAATTTTGAGGTTCCTTTTAATCTATCACATTCTCTGAAACTGATTTCTTGTATTTACAATATCAACAAGCCCTTGGAACAGAGCTAAGAAATAATTCCCGAGCAAGTAATTAGCATTCAGAGAATATGGACCGGTACTTATTCAAATTTCTAGGATTAGGAGACATGTTACCTGGGGTAGCAAAAAACATTCGCAGATTTCATAGATGGATAGAAGAAAGCTGGTAAAATATAAACTATATTTGAAATATGAAATTAAAAGAAACTCCAAATTATTAAACTAAAAATGTTTGTCTAAGATTAAATGACACTGTCAAATAAATCATGAATGGCTGTAATGGCAAAAGATCCAAAATTCATATTGTAGGTGCATTATGTTGTCTAATGCATGTAATGAATAATCACCCAAGAAACTTAACAGCAGGACGAATTACATGGTTCAAGCAGAGACCGAATACTTTAAGGCAAGCCTTCTTACCAAGTATCCAGAGGTGAGACTATTGAGGTTTCACCATTTGCAGAGTTGGGGTGATTCCTCCACAATTGTGCATAATTCTATTGTTATTGAAATCACCCACCTGTGGAAACTGATAGATAAATCCCACTAGATAATTTCCCTCCGGTTGAGCTTTGAGCTTTGAAATAAGTATAAGTTAACACTTGGACCCTCAGCCTGATAAACTTGAGTTTAAAAAAGAGGAAAGGAAAATCATTATTTCATCTTTGCATGCCAACTGTAGCAATCTGCCAGCTAGTTCTATAATGCTGCAATAGTCACCAAATTCACCTGGAGGAGTTGCTGCCTAGAGAGCAATTGCAAGAGCATGACCGAGGTTCAAAACATTCTCTCCATAATAAGGTAGCCTTAAGAATCTTCGTATTCATCCAAATATGTTCATTGTTTTGAAATCTCGAAAAAATGGCCAAGCTTATGCCAAGGGGATCAATATTCTCGCCCAAATAAACCTTAAAAATTTGAATCGCGTGTGCCACTACAAATTTGTCAAGCTGTCAATGCCCTAAGATCTAAGGCATTTGATGTATTAATTGATACAATTTGGCGGTCTGATAAATTTAAGGCTCTCAGAAGAGAAGCTATTTTCTTTTTTTCTTTTTGCTTTTTGAGAAGACGTTTTTGGAGAATACCCAAGTGGAATATTGGGATTTTAGAGCCTTTCTGTGTATCGGTAACATGAAATCCAGATTTGAATTCAAGCAAATATTACATCGACTGTAAACACTGGTACAGCCTGATACTATTTCTAACTGTTGCAAGATCTGCTAACAGCCCTGCTATATAGACCACAGATTAAACGACATAGACGCAGTGTCAACTTACAAATATGACGTTGCACAACTACTCAGAATAAATGGAAATAACAATAATAAATAGGCAACAAATGCTCCAAGACATTAATCTCACAAAATATGAATAGAAATTGGAAGAACAACAATCCTTGTTAATATTCTAAAACATATAATGAGGTGTCTTTGCCTCAACCTCTTCAGCTTTGCATGGAAGGGCTAGGGTTTGAGAGTTTGGATGAGACTGAAAGCCCTAAAATTCAAGCCTTTATCAGCGATGGTAAGGAAGACCAAACTTTTGTGGAGCAAATAAAACAGGGGACTCCAAGACGACAGAGAGCGCCCTGCAATAAATTTCGAGGGCAACACAGAGCCATTTTTAGCGTTTTCTTTTGAAGTTTATGCGTCATTAAACAAAAATATCTTCTTCTTTTTTCTCCTGTCCTGCAGAATTTCCCTCCTCTTTTTGCAATTGTACATCCGATCAAATTACAGGCATATGATCTAAGTTTATTTGTAAGCAACTCTGAATCCTAAAGACATTGTACCTGGATAACTTCCATATTTATCTGCTACAGCCTACCATCATACCAGGTATTGGAAATCAAGTAACCCCCAGAAACAAAAAAATTGTTAGGTTTTTAAGTATTAAAGGAATACAGCCCCCAGAAATGTATAGAAAACACTAGCATTTTCCAGACATTTTCAGGACAGCCTGGCATGGCAAGCCAATGGAAAATGTTCCCCCATAATATCCATATCTAGTCCTCTACCATACTAATTAGCAAGGTATATTAAAATGATTTTTAATTTGATCTTTATTTTGGTTTCGAACCCTAGTTATGGCAGCCTCGCCGTCCAGACCATCCCCGGATCGAAAAAAACAGAGGCGTTAAATTAAAGCTTCCTGTTCTTCAGATCTGCCACTTCGACAGAAATTTTCTTTCGGCTTGAGACCTTTTGGTACCCTAGGATTTGGAGGTCAAGAAGCGGGGCAGGATCTTTGAGGGCTGATTAAGGGCAGGCCGTAGAGAATCGTTGCTTCAAACGCTTTCCCCTGCACAGATCTTGCAAATGTCTCACCGGCATAAAATCTCCCTGCTCAAATTCGCTCCAGCTGGCCCGGTTGAAGAGCAATTTCCTGAACCGGACGGCTAATTTTACAGATCTCATCGTTTCGTCGTGTGGTTCGACTGCAGATTGGTTCCATAAGCGGACAACTCCCAGTGCGTGTGGAAATGCAATTTCGAGCCACCATGGCAATCATCCACCGACCCCATAAGCATAAATACCCTGAATTCTTCGAAAAAGAAACTCCATTCTTACACTTAAAGGGTTTATAGATCTATTTACCTTGTCTTTGAAATCTGAATTTTCCGTAACATACATAAATCGCCTGAGAGCTCCCTTGTGAACAAGGACATACTGATCATCATTGCCCAAAAAAGCATTTCTTAAATATAAACAAGCATTTCAAAAGAACCACAGGCCACCATCAAAATCCTTCAAAATCCTCCATGCGGTCATAGGATAACTAAGCAGTACGTTGTAACCTTTACAGTAGGAAGTAGCCAAACCATACTTCTTGAAACGAAACAAAACGTAGTCTGCAGTTGCAAAGTTCTCTGGGGTGCCTACGACATGAGGCTCCACCGCCTGCTTCAAGTGTCACTGACAATATTTAATCCTTCGCACACAATTTTGTCCTCTGCATTAACGAAGCATGATGTTTTCCAATGCTTTTGTGAGAATCCCCTCAGAAGAATATTTGCATGTCACCTCGATGTTTCACTGGAAAATGCAGGGGTTAATGTATTCCTGGATAGCCAAAAGCTGCAAAGGGGGGAGTAGACCAATTCAACTCTTTAATCTAGGCAATTAGGCAGGTCCCTATGCAGCTGCTAAGTTTATTTTAGCTACCAATTAGTGTTCAATATTTTTAGGAGTAATTTGGGGAGCTCCTAGTTCCATGGATAACAAAGTTTGCTGATTATTTTGTTAGGAGTTCTTAAATGGTATTTTTAAATGAAAATTTTAATAAAAATCTTGTAGAAACAAGATTTTAGGCAAATAAAAAGGATTGAAAAAGAAGACATGTGTTGGTTTTTTCAATAAGCAGCTGCTGCTTATTTTCATCCCCTCCTTTTTTCAAAGCTTATTTTTAGTTTCTAAGCAGTTGCGGCTCCACTAAAATAGAAAAAGATTCTAATTTATCATTTTTGCTTAATTTAAAATCTACATGGGAACACTCCAGTTGCTTAAATTTAAACAGAAATTGTGCATAAGCAGCCGCATGGGGACATGAGGTTAGAAATAGTGCTATCCACATTGCTATTTTCTACAAGAAATTTGAAGAGTCCCACTGGTGCTTGGATGAGGTAGCCCATAAGTGTAAATCAAATGGTATAATTACACCCTTAACACAATAGATCACATTTTTTGTTACTTAGGAGGACGTTTTTCTTTTAAAAACTCTTATAAAAAGGACCGTTAAAAATCAGGTCTCATTGTTGATTTTTATTCTTGAACTGGGTGATCAATTGTGATTGTTATGTAAAGTATTGGAATGTTTTGAATAGGAGAATGATCAAAGATGATTAAATTTTGATAAATAGATATGTCAAATCTAGTTGCAGAATGTTGGTACCAATTAGGAATTGTTATAAAATTTCAATACTAGAGTAGTTAGGTTTAATACAATCCTCGCTATTAAACTTATTGTATTAAATGAATAATGAGAAGATGGTATGCTTCCTTTCAAATTTGATATAGAAAATTTGATAAAAATAAATTTGTTATTAAAAACATCTGTCAAAATTTTAAAAACGTGTCAAAATTGTCAATCAATATTTTTTGAATTACATTTAATAAGGGAAGGGATAAAAATATAAAGGTAGATATACAAAGTGAGTATAGAGAGATGGGGAAATAATGAGAGGGACAGATAGATGAATGTAGAGAGGGATGTGTATTTAGAGAATAGAGAGATGAAAATAGAGGAGGGGGGGGGGGGGGCGGGGAGAAAAAGAGAGAAGATAGAGAGATAGAGAGTGGTACAAAAGAGATAAAGATAAAGAGAGCTAGGGAGATAGAGAAGAAAATATCGAAAGATAAGAAGGAAGAGGGATAAATAGAGATATATAGATGGTGAGATGGATTGATAGAGAGATAAAAAGATAAGGAGATATATAGGGAGAGAAGGAGGGAGATAGGGATAAATAGATAGATAGAGAGACATCAAACATACATAAGTACATATACACAAATAGATATGAAGATGGGGAGAGATAAAGAGTGAGAGACAAAAATAGGGGAGATAGATGGAGGGAGGGAGAAAGAGCTGGAGATTTATGTGAAATAGAAAGATAAAGATATATGACCATCTAAATAGGGGAGATATATTAGGGACATAGAGGGATGGAGAAATAACAAAATAGAGATACAGATAGAGGGAGATATGGTGGATGAAATAAGGAGATGTAGAGATTTAAAGGTGTATGAAAGGGGTGATGGAAGATATGGATAGAGATCAATATAGAGTGAGAGGATGGGAGAAAATTGATAGATAGATAGAGAGAGGTCAAGAGGTAACCATAGAAATAGATCTAGAGAAAGAGAGATAGAGGAGAAGAGATAGAAAGAGATATAGATGGTGAAATAGGTTGGTAAAGAGATAAGGAGATATGGAGTGGATGAGAGGGAGAGACCAACAAAGGGACACATACTTAGTTGACCTTCCATACATCTACGACATTCCCATTGCACACTATGGTGTGATTGCTAGTTATTATGACAATGGTGTTAAAAGTCGACAATGACTACGCAGGCACCAAAATTGTTAACCATACGAAGGGAAATACTTTTTTTTCAAAAATTTTCAAAAAGTTATATAAAAGAAAAAAAAATTATGGCTGGATAGCCACTATTGTCAAAAGTCTAGATAATGATTCAAGTTTTTTAAAAAATTAAATTTTATTTTAAAAAAATATTTTTCTCCTTAGCTATTTTCTACCGTAATCAATAAAATTCTAAATAAATTATGTTTTTTTTTTAATAAAAATAAAAAATTCAAATTTTATAAGAAATTTAAGACCTTAAAAAAATTAATTCTTTTGGTTAGTTAAAAAAACATTAATAGTTTTTATTGAAATAGATGATTGCATAAGTATTCCAAGGTAAGAAGATTTTTCTTCATTTTTTAAAGAAAGAAATGTATACAAGAATCGAAATTGAATCAAACTTAATTATTAAAATAAAATTTTGTCAAGTAAATTATAATGGAATAATATTAATTATTTTTTATATTTATAATTTGTTTTCAAAATTATTGTAGGAATGTTTTATATCAAATATGAAGTGTTTAAAACTGATCACAAGGAATTCGTTTTATGAATATATTGGCTATATGTTAGTATATAAGCTCAATTAGTCCTTCTTAAACCAACTCTTTTAAAATGGTACTAAATTTCAATATGCTTAGTTCTTCTATGAAATATTGCAATCTTAATAGTATTACAATTACTGTAATACATCATTATGGGATTATTATATAATTTTTTAATTTCCTCTAACTCTTCAACCAAACTACATTTTAGAATGAAAAATGGTAATTTGTACTTGGCCACAATAGTAGGCCAGGATATCATAGGCTATATCATGGATTGGAGAACCCACTATAAAATTAAAACTAAAAGTACAAATCAAAATATATACAATTCCAATCGTTTGTACAACTTGCCCAATCTAAATTATTATTTCTAACTAGTCTACTTCACTAAAAATGCTAAAAATGGAGATAGTAACTCAATATCACTCAAAGAAACACGAGAATCCTCTTAACAACACTCTAATATTTCTTCTTAGGCTCTAAAATAAACCTAGATGTAGGGATGATTCCTTATATAATATTGTGTTGGATAGAAATCAATTAGATAAAGTTGTTGGGTATATTTTTATAGAGATCTAGTAACTCACTATATAACAGAATCATAAAAACTGATCAACTTGAGTCCAAATTCAATAAGTCTGCAAACAAGTTTACAATTATTCATATAAATATTTGGAAAATATTAAAACATTCCTTGGTTAAGAAGACCTAGATATTCCATTTTCTTGTTTCCATACTTGTGGACTACATAAATAGTATAACTCTTACAAATTAGTGAACTTGAACTCTAAAATCATAGTTGATCAAATTTTTACAAACAAAAATAATTTTTTGTAAGTGTAGACAAAAATTTCTAGATTGAGAACTATGATAATAATATCACACACTATGTACTATAGATATAAATATAAAGATTGATATTTGATTGACTTGTTAAAATACATTGTTTATTTGTCTAGGTTAGCCTTAATTTTAAAATACCATCCTTTTGGCACCAACTTAAGATTATGCAAGGCTTTTTCTATTTTGTAATTAATGTATCAGATCCTTCGGGTGGAATGACCTTAACCTATTCATCAATAAAACCATTTAAAAAATCACTCTTAGCATTCATTTCATAAATAGTCAAATTAGATTAGAAAAAGATAAAATAATATAATAATATTAGTCTATGATATATGCACAGAAGTTTCAATGTAGCCAATACTTTCACGTTGACTATAATATTAACCATTTAGTCTAGTTTGATGCTTGTTAATGGTGCATAATATGTGTACTTCATTTTATACACCAAATTTATGTCAAAACTTAATCCAAATTGATCATATTTGTTAGCAATACGCATCATGAGGGAGAAACATTTGTAAAATAAAAATCATCTTTCTCCAAATTGATCTTCTATCCTCACAACAAAGCATAATCAGTAAGAAGAGTTCAATATAACTCCTAGTATTTTCCAATGAAGTAGTGCCAAGGAAAAGAGTATCATCCACCAATTATTGGTTAGAGATAACCAAGGAAGATGATCATGGCTTAATCCCCCTTAAGAGGCCTTGATTTACATATAAATCAATATTTTTTCCAAGGATATCTGCCACAAGGATAAAGAGGTACACGGAAAGGGGATCTTGCTTTTGAATGCCTCCCAAATATTTGTCTGTGAACACACCTTACCCGGATTCAGAATATTTGTGTGTGAACAAACCTTACCATCTTACAAAAACCTAATATTGAAATTCAAATCTATGTAGGACCTTGGAGAGAGGGACATGAAAGTATATTATCAGATTTTGATATATCCAGTTTAATACTTTCTTTGTTACTAGTTTTCATTAAATGGAGAATTTTTAGTACAATATGAAAAAAGGGAAATTTAATTACCCAGGTAAAACCCTTTTTTTGTGAGAATGGATCATATCATCAATAAAATATTTAATTCTATCATCCAATAGTTTAGAGAAAATTTTGTATAAAGTATTCTAGAGGCTAATAGGTATAGTGTCTCTCCTTTTGTTAGCTCTACTCTTTTTAGGGATGGGAATGATATATGTATTATTTAATTCCTTTAGGGAAATCTCAAAATATTGGATTTCCCTCATAGCACGAATGATATTAGGACCTATAATGTGCCATAATTTTTGAAAGGAAAATGTAGGGAATCCATTTAGTCTAGTGTATTTGAGGGGACTAAGAGATAAGATAAATTTCTTCACTTCATCATTAGTGAATATGCATTTTAAAACCTCTTGGTCTTTGGAGGATAAATATTTATGAATAACATGGACACGCCTTTCTAAAAACTCAACAATAGAAGGGTTAGCTAGAGGGGGGTGGTTGAGAATAGAAAATGGTAGTTTATAGCTTCCTATTAATACCCTCATTCTACGAGACAATGGGGTTTTTTGAATAAATCAATTCATATATTATGTTCATTTTATTGTGTCTTAGAAAATACTCATAGAAAAAAATAGTATTTATATCTCTTTCTTTGATCCACTAGATTCTAGATCTTTGTTTCTAGAATAGCTTATTCTTTGTCACAATATTATGGAGGTCATACAGTAGACTCATCTCCTCAATAATTTTCTTAGAGGAAACACCAATACTTTCCATCTCCAACTAGATTGCTATAATTTTATCTTTAAGCTCCTTTTCTAGAAAAAGATATTACAAAATGAAGATTCAATCCATTTCTAAAGATTCCCTTTTAGAATTTTCAATTTATGAATGACCTTGAACACAGCCATTCCATGAACTTGAATATTCCACCATAAATCCACAAGATCTTTAAAATGGGGGTAAAGACTTCACTCTTTTTATGGATGAGAATGATATACGCATTTTTTAATTCCTTTATGAAACTCACAAAATCTTGGATTTCCCTTGTAGGAAGAATTATATTAGGACCTATAATGTGCCATAATTTTTGAAAGGAAAATGTAGGGAACCCATTAAGTCTAGTGTATTTGAGGGGGCTAAGAGAGAAAACAACTTTCTTCACTTCATCATTAGTGAATATGCATTTTAAAGCCTCTTGGCCTTGGAGGGATAAAGATTTATATATAACATGGACACACCTTCCTAAAAAGTCAACAATAGAAGGTTAGCTAGAGGGGGGTGGTTGAGAATAGAAAATGATAGCTATTATCCTCCTATGAATACCCTCATTCTAAGAGACAATGGGGTTGTTTGAATCAATTAATTCACATATTATGTTCATTTTATTGTGTCCTAAAAAAAACTCTTAGAAAAAAATAGTATTTCTATCTCCTTAGTTGATCCATTGGATTCTAGATCTTTGTTTCTAGAATAGCTCATTCTTTGTCACAATATTATGGAGGTCATACAATAGGCTCCTCTCCTCAATAATTTTCTTAGAGAAAGCACCAATGCTTTCCATCTCCAACTAGATTGCTATAATTTTATCTTTAAGCTCCTTTTAGATGAAAATATATTACAAAATGAAGATTCAATCCATTTCTAAAGATTCCATTTTAGAATTTTTAATTTATGAATGACCTTGAACACAGTAATTCCATGAACTTGAATATTCCACCATAAATCCACAAGTTTTTTAAAAGTGGGGTAAAGGCTCCACTCTTTTTTATGGATGAGAATGATATACGTATTATTTAATTCCTTTATGAAACTCACAAAATCTTGGATTTCCCTTGTAGCAATAATGATATTAGGACCTATTTTGTAACATCATTTTTGAAAGGAAAATGTAGGGAATCCAATAAGTCTAGTGTATTTGAGGGGGTTAAGAGAGAAAAAAACTTTTTTCACTTCATCATTAGTGAATATGCATTTTAAAGTCTCTTGGTCTTGAGGGGATAAAGATTTATATATAACATGGACACACCTTTCTAAAACCTCAACAATAAAAGGGTTAGCTAGAGGGGAGTGGTTGAGAATAGAAAATGATAGTTAATATCCTCCTATGAATACCCTAATTCTAAGAGACAATGGGGTTGTTTGAATCAATCAATTCACATATTGTGTTCATTTTATTGTGTCTTAGAAAAGACTCATAGAAAAAAATAGTATTTCTATCTCCTTCTTTGATCCACTAGATTCTAGATCTTTGTTTCTAGAATAGCTTATTCTTTGTCACAATATTATGGAATTTATACAATAGACTCCTCTCATCAACAATTTTCTTAGAGGAAGCACCAATACTTTCCATCTCCAACTAGATTTCTTTAATTTTATCTTTAAGCTCCTTTTCTAGGAAAAGATATTACAAAATAAAGATTCAATCCATTTCTAAAGATTCCCTTTTAGAATTTGTAATTCATGAATGACCTTGAACACAACCATTCCATGAACTTGAATATTAATCCACCATAAATCTACAAGATATTTTAAATTAGGGTAAAGGCTTCACTCTTTTTATGGATGAGAATGATATACGTATTATTTAATTCCTTTGGGGAACTCACAAAATCTTGGATTTCCCTTGTAACAAGAATGATGTTACGACCTATAATGTGCCATAATTTTTGAAAGGAAAAATGTAGGGAACCCATTAGGTCTAGTGTATTTGAGGGGGCTAAGAGATAAAATAACTTTCTTCACTTCATCATTAGTGAATATGCATTTTAAAGCCTCTTGGTGTTGGGGAGATAAAGATTTATATATAACATGGAAACACCTTTCTAAAAACTCAACAATAGAAGGGTTAGCTAGAAAATGGTAGTTAATAGCTTCCCATTAATATCCTCATTCTAAGAGACAATGGGGTTCGTTAAATCAATCAATCCACATATTGTGTCTTAGAAAAGACTCATAGAAAAAAATAGCATTTCTATCTCCTTCTTTGATCCACTGGATTCTAGATCTTTGTTTCTAGAATAGCTTATTTTTTGTCACAATATTATGGAGGTCATACAATAGACTCCTCTCCTTAACAATTTTCTTAGAGGAAGCACCAATGCTTTCCATCTCCAACTAGATTTCTATAATTTTATCTTTAAGCTCCTTTTCTAGGAAAAGATATTACAAACTGAAGATTCAATCCATTTCTAAAGATTCTCTTTTAGAATTTTCAAATTATGAATGAGCTTGAACATAGTCATTCCATGAACTTGAATATTCCACCATAAATCCACAAGATCTTTAAAATTAGGGTAAAGGCTCTGTTAGAAACTATAATTGAAACAATTATATTATTGTCATTGATGTCAAACCTTAACTGGTAAGATAGTTGCTATCTAGGAGAGTACCATATCTATTGATTGATGAAGAGGATTTGGAAAAGGAGATAATAAGAGAACCTAAGAAAATGTTGAGTTATTTGATACTTTAATGGGTACTTGATTAGTTGGCACATTGATAAGATAATGTATTGTTTATCTAAGTAAGAAGAAAGACTAGAAAGGTAGGCTTAACTGAGAAAAAGTGAAGAAATCTAGTTTAAGCTAAGTGATGTTAGTGTCGACCGAGCATTAGTATATGCCTAGTAAATCTAGTGTTGACCCAACATCAGTAATTGTCGAGCGACAGGAAATTACCAAGAAAAGATAGTGTTTGCCGAGGAAGATAGTTTGTAGTGATGATCGAGATACACAATGATAACCGAGAAGATGAACACAGTATTGACCGAGTGTTACTAAATTACATTTGGAGAAAGAATTAAGATTCCCAACCAACATAGTTGAATTCTTAGGATATGTAAAACGTGTTGACATTATTAATGAATTGTATGGAGTATTTAATACATGGTAAATCATTTTCTTATGGATTCAAAGAGAAGTTTGGAGATGTATCTAGAAGGAAGGATGAAGAACACAATGATGGAAGGATTCGATGAATCTAACCTAAACCTAAGATCTACAGAGGAGATTAAGTGGAAAAAGATTAATCTACCTGATCGAAGAGGTATAAAGGAAAACTTAATTGTGAGGTTATTATGGAAATGGAGAAATGTTTGATGTTATTGACTGATATGTCTAAGCAGAAGGCTGAAGGTGAAATTGTGAAGGAGCTGAATAGAGTTGTGGTGATTTCTTGAAGTGAATTCTAAGAAGATCAGAGATGGAGATGGAAATGGAGATCAGTCAGTAAATCAAAATGTATATGTGTGAAGTGGATTTGTATTTGCAAAATGAGTTGTATGTTTTTCATATCAGAAACTATTGTTACTTTCTAACCATTGTATCAATCTAAATCCTTTAATCAAGGTTGACCTAACAGTCATTGTATAAATCCTTTAATCAAGGTGGCATTATAATGGGATGTTCTTAAGTCCTCTAACTAGGCCACTTTTGACATAGTGCTTTAAATCCTTTAACAAGGTCACACCTAATAGTGTGTACGTAAACCTTTAACAATGTTGGCTTTTCATAGAGCTCACTTCGGAAGAGTGAAAATCAGTATCATGTTACAAAGTGGTTTTTCCCAAGTTGGGTTTCCGCTATAACTCCTAGTGTTATAGTTATGTGAATGTTGTTTTTGATTGCAGGAAAAAATAGGTTTTAAGGGGGACCCAAAACCCTGTACAAGTTGAAATCAAAAGATTACATCATTAAGCATACTGAAATGAAATAGGACAGGGAACTATTCTACTGGAACCAAAGCCAGCAAAAGAAATAAAAAATACCACAAACCAAAAACCAAAAAAAGCACCCGCTACCAAGAAACCAAAAAATAGAAAAACACCAAGATCCTGAAGAACCTAAGCCAACTCCTTATGAGTTTCCTCCACTTCCTTCTTTGCCTCAGAGATCTTCTTGATGGCCGCATTGAAGTCAGAGAGCTCGAGGATCCTTTCATGGATTTTTTTCCTTTTAGCAAACTGAGTACATTTTCCTGGACCCTCATCACCCACATCATCATTGTCCTCCTTAGGTTTCTTAATAGGGGAACCGACATCTAGCTCCGCTTTGATAGACATAAAACACTCCATGGTCGAGCCCATGACTAATGGTTATCCTACATATGCTTCTTCACCACATTTCCAGATTCTCAACATTGACTTGCAAATCCTACATTTTCTTATCCCTATCATTGTCCTTATTGTTTTTTATACCTTTCGAACTAGTCTCGACCATCTCCTGCAAAGAGTCCATTTTAGCAAAGATAGAGCGATATTTTAAATTAAGATTCTTAATTTCCTGATAAACCCATTTCACCAAGAGAAATGAGTACATGGACATCGCCTTCACAGTCTGGAGAACCTCGAAAGGAGGGTCAATTTTATCATCCATGTCTTCTTTGAGCAGTTGCACATTTTGTTCTTGCAAATCAACCGTTTTGGAAAAGGGGTATTCTGAGAAGAGGAAGGATCATTCTCCTTCTTAGCAATAGGGGAATCCCTCTGTTTATTCAAGTGGACCTCCATAATGACCTCCAATTTTGGGGAGATAGGAATTTCATGTTCCTCCGAGCTATTGTAATCCACCAAAATGGGGACCAGTCTACCACCCTCATCCTCCTCTTTGTTATCCTCCTCCTTATTATCCTTGATATTAGGGTTGTCCCCCACATCCATAGTATCAACAACCTCCTCCTCCTTCTTCTCTTTATCCCCAGAGATAGTATTTGACACCGACAGAGAAGCTTCATTGTCCTTAGATGAATTAGTCATGGCAGCATAACCCTCCATGCTATCACTAGTTGACTCAGTATCCATACCATTATCCTTCTCCAATTTGATTTTTTTACCAGATAAAAGCTCCTCTTCGCAATTCGAATCCCTAGGATGTTTCTTAGCCAAGCCAGAGGCTTTAGGTGAAGAAATGATGGGGTTAGAGATGGCCTTCTACTTGATGTGCTCCAAAATGAGGAGAATAAGCCCCTCATGCAGGATGGGCTTATTCTCTTTCCTCCTATGGTCTATAATACTAAGGCAAAGAGACTGTAGGAGATAAAAGGGAATAGAAACCCCAATCTTGTGATGGAAATGACAAAGCAGCACAAAGTGGTAAGAGTGGGCACATTTATACCTGTCGTCTAGGGTGATTTAATCCATGACCACAGTCATAACCTTCGCCCAAATTTCTTTGAAGGCATCAACATCATAACAGCCACTGGAATCTTTCACCAAACTCTTTGCCTCAACTTTTCTTTTAGGGAAGCACTTAATGGCTTTTTGAGAGACTCTCTTATCTTTGTAAAATTTAATACCCTTTAGGCTCAGATCGGTCACCTCAGAAATAAGTTCTTCAGTAATGTTGACAGTGAGACCAGAAATGGTCACCACGCCATCCTTCCAAGACTCAGCAAACACCTTTGTAGCTTCGTCTTTAAACCCATGCAAGCGCTCCATATATGTAGTGAGGCCACCCTTTCTGAGTTTTTCCCAAACCTCCATCATGTTCTTCCATTTCATACAGTCCTTCAACTCCTTGTGATTGAGCCCACCACCCATTTTTTTAATTACAACAGTCATTGTAGAGAACAAGAAAAGGTAGACGATGAAAACAACTTTAAAATACATGCCAATAAACTCGTGTCTTCTTTCAGTAATCTCGAGAAAGGAAAAGCTTTTCGTAATTATTTTAACTAATTTAACAATTTGGTGTCTTTTCATCATAACTTCTTAAGATACTCCAAATCCATTCTTTTGCTATGAGTCCTATCAAAAGCCAACTTAGCCTTCAAATCAATGGTGAGATTTTTCCCATCATGCCAAATCACAATGTCCTTCACCTTAACAACATAGTTGGCCAGCTCGTCAGCAGTACCATTCACCTCCCAATACAAATGGGAAATGATGACATGCTTAAAAGTGTTAATGATAATCCGGGCCTCCTCAATAATCACCTTTATTGACCATAATGGCTTTGTGATATTTTTAATGCAATTTAAGATATTCATTGAATCACCCTCGATCCACACATTTAGAGACATCTTTTTTAATAATTTTAAGGGTTTGGAGGAGGGCCATGGCCTTTGCAACATGATTTGTTTGCACCCCTATGGGAAACACCATGGCAGCAAGACAGTTTTCCATGTCATCTCTTATGAGCCCACCACAACCCGCAGGACTTGAGTTGCCCTTTGTAGCACTATCGAAATTAATTTTGATCCATCCTGAAGGAGGGGAAAACCAAATAGCATTCTCTCATTTAGTACTTGGAATGTTATTGGAACTAGCACTAAGATCTCCAGCAATGAAATCTAGCTTCAAACCATTCGACGAGTTGTAGTTCTCCTTGATGCTTCTCTTAATTTTATCAGCAACCACCGCCGGCGGGAGAGCAGTGTTTCTAAAAAATATGTCGTTACACTTTCTCCACAATCTCCAAATAACATGAGGAGCAATAAGATTCCACAAATTCTTGTCCATAGGAATCTTTGCTTTTCTCCATTGGGTACTGAAATTCTCCATGTTATTAGGAAAAATCCTGTTGATCTTCGAGCACTGAAGGGTAAGACCCCAGACCTCCCAAGCATATCTGTAATCAATAGCCAAATGGAAAACCAATTCCTCCACCTCCTTACAAATAAAACATCTATTGGTTAGAACCATGCCATGTTTCTGGAGGTTTTCAATGGTAAGAATTTTGTTCTGCAAAACCAGCTAGAAGAAAATATTAATTTTAGGAATTAATCTTTTATCCCAAACCTAGGCCCAAAAGGGTGGAGGATCTGGCTGCTTCAATAAGAGATAAGAGGTAGAGGCCATGGTGAATACACCAGAAGGGAGGATCCCCCAAATAATCTCATCATCTCTAGATGAGTCGACTTTCCATATCTTCAGGTCCAGCAGCAGGGACTTAAGGGCCTTATCAACTATAGAAAAGTCAATCAATGAACTATTCCTCTAGTAATCTGTAACCCAATGACCAAATCTCTAAATGTAGGCATTAATAAAAGGTTGGAAGGTAGTAACAGAGCTCAAAGGAAGATCTTTGAGCCAACAGTCATCCTAGAACTTAATTCTTCAGCCACTACCCAAATATCATCTAGCCCCTTTAAAGGTCGTCTCCTTAACTTGTTGGATGCAATTCCAAATGAATGAGTCCTGACCTTAACCTCCATCTTCATGAAATCAGAGATGTGGGGGAAAGAAAAGAGATGTTTTTTGTGGATAATTTCATTCCACTTTGATGTGAATGTTGTTATATTCTTCAAGTTAATTACTTTTGGATAGTGGACTGCATGTTATATGTTTCTGATATATGCTATAAAGATCGAGTTGAATTGCTGATTAGATCTGAGTTGTTGAAGTATTGAAAAGTTCAATTGGTACATTTGGACCTAAGGATAAATAATTCAGCCCCCCTCTCAATTATTCTAAATCATTCTAACATGCTCCACTCTTTTTATGGATGAGAATGAGATACATATTATTTAATTCCTTTGGGAAACTCACAAAATCTTGGATTTCCCTTGTAGAAAGAATGATATTAGGACCTATAATGTGCCATGATTTTCGAAAGGAAAATGTAGGGAACCCATTAAGTCCAGTGTATTTGAGGGGGCTAAGAGAAGACAAATTTCTTCACTTCATCATTAGTGAATATGCAGTTTAAAGCCTCTTGGTCTTGGGGGGATAATTATTTATATATAACATGGACACACATTTCTAAAAACTCAACAAAAGAAGGGTTAGCTATAGGAGAGTAGTTGAAAATAGAAAATGATAGTTAATATCCTCCTATGAATACCCTCATTCTACTAGACAATGAGGTTTTTTGAATCAATCAATTCACATATCATGTTCATTTTATTGTGTTTTAGAAAAGACTCATAGAAAAAAATAGTATTTCTATCTCCTTCTTTGATCCACTGGATTCTAGATCTTTGTTTCTTGAATAGCTTATTCTTTGTCACAATATTATGGAGGTCATACAATAGAATCCTCTCCTCAAAAAATTTCTTAGAGGAAGCACCAATGATTTCCATCTCCAACTAGATTGCTATAATTTTATCTTTAAGCTCCTTTTCTAGGAAAATATATTACAAAATGAAGATTCAATCCATTTCTAAAGATTCCCTTTTAGAATTTTCAATTTATGAATGCCCTCAAACTTAACCATTCCATGAACTTGAATATTCCACCATAAATCCAGAAGATCTTTAAAATTAGGGTAAAGGGTCCATAGTCTATCAAATTAGAAGGTAAACGTCACCTGAGGTTTATCTAGAGTCCACCAAAGAAGGATAAGATAATGATGCAAAATGAAACAAACAATGGAGGAGGGATGGCACTGATAAAATAGATTTTAGGAGGAAGAGAAAAGATAATATTCAAGAAAAACTTGGATGAGGCCATGTCCCAACAACATATTATACCTAGAGAATGCAGAAACATCTACCGTCCAAATCCATGTCAATTTTAACATAACTTCAAATATAAAGTAATAGAGATCTTGCACACTATAAAAAATATTTGGGACACTTGCCAACTTATAAAAATGGATATAGGGGGTATTGAAGTCACCCATCAACATACAATTAGATTTCTTGAAGGAAGCACTAGTGTCAATGAGGGAAGCCCACAAATTTCTTCTTCCAGCCAAATTGTTTGTTGCAATATCCTCTTAGAATTTTTGATCATGTAAACAAAGACACTATTTTGGAAATATTTTTCCTCAAAGTAAAGAACACATTTCAAGTTATGGGGTTTTCAAAACAAATATAAACTCACAAAAGTACCTTTCATATTGACATATAGAGACTGAAAAAAGAAGATAGATAGATTTTCTCAACTTCAGAAAGTGTTTAATGTCATCTTCATTTCTTGAAGAAGCAAGACGTCAAATTTAAATTCTTTCACTATATTTTTAACTAAGATATATTTGAGAGAACATTTTGGTCCCCCGACATTCCAATATAGAATTATCATTTTCTAGTTTTATGAGAGAAAAACCACTAATGAACTTACTTTGGGTATCATTAGCCACATCTCTAGCTATAAAATTTTGTTGGAAGTTTGACATTATTGATTTTATTAAAGAAGAGTGTTTTTCATATGCCAATATACTAGTCTACATTGATGTCAATATACTTCTATTGACTTATCCTATTATTACTCCTTAAATTTAGTGATTTTTTTCATCTTATTTTGCTATGTATTGCTCTGCAGATATAAATACGTGTTCACAATTTAGACAATATTTTTATGAACTTTCCATATGCTTCTATATTCAACTTCGTACATTTTTTTGATCTTCAAATGAGATAAACTTGGTTTGGAATTTCTTATGCTAGTTTCTTTATTCCTCCAGAACAAAATGAATTATTAGGGTATTCACATTTCATCATTTGGATTGTTTTGGTCCTATGATTTTGGGATAAGAATAAGAAAGGGTGCAACATCTGAATTTAAGATGACATTATTTTTTTATATCTTAGCCAACCTATGTAAATAAAAAGTACGAAGAATTTTTGGTGGAAACATGCAAAGTATTCTTTTAAGCTGACAGTCAACTAAGGCATTTTTGGTTGAATTGAAATATGTTTGGATTTGTATATATTTGGTTGCGGTGTGTGTATGTATAATTCCAATGTGATCATAGAAAAGGGATTTACAATGATATGTGATTGGATCATATGCAAATTTAAAAAAAAAAGAGCTAATGAAACGTGCAAAGTCTTTTTATTTATCCTCAAAGGAACTGAATTCATGCATGTTCTAGATGCAATTATAAGAGTTCATTTTTTTCTACCCATAATCTTTTGGGAAGTGAACCCTTTGACATTGAGCCTTCATTTTTTGGGTAGTGAACCCTTTGGTAGGGAACATATTGTAATATAATATAATTAGTTATGCTATATCAAGAAAGTTAACTCTCTCAATGGTTTTTACCATTCTAGTTTTCCACAATAAATATTTGGTATTCTTTTGTGCATTCTTATTTGTGTGAAGTCTCTACTTCAATTATTTATATGATTAGATGTTTCTTTCTGTTACATGAATATGAAGAAGAATCTTTAAAGTGTTAAGTAAATTGATTTCAAACATTTAAGAAAATATTGATTCACCCCACCTATCAGTATTATGACTGTTCAGAAAATTGGTATTAGAGCTTGGTCCCTTTATTTAGCTTAACAAATTAAGGGAGATGTTTAAGGTTAACTAGATGAAATCTAAGAAAAATGGAAAATAAAATCATATGGATGGAGAATTACAAGCTTCTATTAAAGATCTTGAGAATGTGGAAAAAGAAAATAAGGATCTAAAAAAATATCAAGGAAGTAAATGATTGTGTCAGAAAGTTTGGGCAATGAATCAAGAAATTCCATTTGTGCAAGAAAACTACCAATTAGGAAACCTAATAATCAAAGACAAAATTATTTCAACGGCTATCATTTTTCATATAATAAATTTGGACATAAGACTGTAGAATGTAGAAGAAGAAAGAACCAAAATATTTAGTGCATTACTTGCAAAAGACTTTGTCATATAGCTAGTAATTGTATAAATCAAGTTGTGAATGAAAGAAATAGACATTTTAATAGTTATTCTTAGTGAAACAATAGTTTTGGACACAACTAATTAATGCAAATCTAGTTCATGATTATTAGGAATTGAAGAAAGAGAAATATCAAATGCCTTAATTGCAATAAGCTTGGGCTAAAAATTGTAGAAGAAAGAACTCGAACATGGATAATCTTGTGAAAATAAATGATCCTATAAAGAATATTGACATAGAAGAAGTAAGAAATGAATTAAAAATAATCTTAAAAAATAAGGAATTCAATATGATAGACATTGTTTTTTCACCTCGGACAGTTGTAGATACTCCCACCAAAAACTAGTTCGAAAAGATTTAGCTCGGGGGGAGACACAATAAATATTTTATTCATCCCATACCAAAGAAGTAGATGCTAATTGCACATGTTTCTATGTTTGGTAAATTAATTAACTTGAACTTTTGATGAAGATTGAAACAAAAAGAATTGCCTTGCAAAAGTTTGCAAAGCTTCGGAGAGTAACTATGTACTTAGACGAAAAGTATTTAGTAGCTTTTTGGTGACATGACAACTTTAGGGGAAAAAAATTTGATCATTCAATATAGAAATTTTTTGATGACCATGTCATTATCAGTGAATTGGAAAATTTGAGGAGAGGAAAGAGATTTTGACGAGAATCTACTATTACCTGTGATAAGTTGTTCAAAATTTTTTAATGGATTTTAATAGCTTTGTTAGTTGCAAAGATGGATATCACTTTGAATTCAAGTTTACAAAAGAAACAATAAGAGAGATCTCAATTAGCGCTTTTTCATCATTGCTAGCTAGGGTAGTATGTCTTGATGATATCTACAAAGTTGTTAAGGTAAGATTGATGAATATGACAATACAAAGATAAAGGATTTTGAAGGTTCTCTCTCCGCAAAAACTTTATAGTTGATCCCTGATCTAGGATACAAAGGTTTGAATGTGACGAGTGAATTTTTGATGATATTTGATGAGGAATTGGTCAAAATTATATTGATAAAAATTTATGATGGCTACATTTGGATGGATAGATCATATCGGATTAATAAAGGAATCTATTAAGGCTATTATCGGTCTTTGCTTGGTTGGATTAGTACGTGTGATGAAGTTAGTAAGAAAAAATGAAGTTTAACTAGCAGTTGCATGTTTTTGTACATGCAACGATGCGCCGATAGGAAAGAAACAGTGCCACGTAGTAGGAAATACTTGACATTATTATATTGTAATACAATAAGTGATATAAGATCAATCAATTGAAATTTGAGATGAATGATATTCTAGTAATTAGTTAAAATGATATATTTTATAATTTTTTATTTACAATTTATTCTATGCTAACTTAGATATATTTTTATTTAATTCTATGAATTGTAGTTGTTAGAAGGAAAATCGTGACAAGAAATATGCATGCATAAAATACATAGCTCATACCATTCCTCCTAATTCTCATCTCTTTTGACATTATAAATGACACACTCAATATGGTAACTCATGAAATTTATAGATAAGAATGTGATCTAATATAGAAAATTATTTATCTTTCCTCAACAATTTAGGAAATTACTACTATAAACAATTTTTCTAAATTTTAGAGGTTGATAAATATATTTTTTCTATTTTAAAGATAGAATATCTTTAGAAAATTTTGCAATAATTATGTTAGTTAAAAAAATTTCATATTTCAAATTAATTACTATCTTAGTAATGGATAGAAGACATTTTATTCAAACATCTAGAATTTTTCATTAATTTACGATTATATACAAAAAGAATTAAGGTCACTATTTTATTGCTCTTTGTAAAATAATTTATTGTTTTAATAATGAATAATTGTACGATTATATACAAAAAGAATTAATTACTATCTTGCTAGTGGATAGAAGATATTTTACTCAAACTTCTAGAATTTATCATTAATTGTAAAATTATATAAAAATAATTAAAATAATCTTTCAATGTTAATAAATAATAAAAATAATGAATATTATAATGATTTAATATTAATTTTCATTTTTTTAAATAAAATCATTATTTTATTTCCCTTAGAGTTTATTTTATTTCCCTTTCTAAATTTTTTTATTATTTTAATAATAAGATTATATAAAATATTCTATTTGAAATTTATATTATCTAAACATCATGTTATAATCAAATAAATTACAATGTAAATCCAAACTAATCAAATAAAATATATACCAAATATTTTACCCAAACCTAATTTTGTAAAATTTAAATTTAGTTATATTAACCATTCAAATGAATTAAGTAACTTAATATCTAATTTCCCAACTAAAAGAATACAGTTTGAATAAAATAGACCAACCAAATACACTCACCAAGTTGTAAGTGTACATGAACATAAACATATAACACAAATTCATGTTTTCTTAAAATAATAAACAAATACAAGATATAATTCAAAAAAAATCATTCAAACTATGTAAAGATGGAAAAAGCACTGCCCAAAGCTGAGATAACAAGGAAGATGTTGCATAGTTAACAGATGGAGTGAAAACAATTAAACCTGGTGTTGGCTCACCAAAATACAAATGTTAGATGACAAGAAAACAACACCAAGCAATAACAATTTAAGAAAAAAAATTCAGATACATACTGACTCAAGAATGCAAATCTGAAGCAAAGGGAATGTGAGATCTCAATTTGATCTCCAAAACTTTTGTCCTACCCAAAAATTAACCTAGAAGCTTCTTAAATAACCATGCAAACCAAAAAGCCATAAATCTAGGAATTCTAATTGGTAATATTATTTTTTAATGGAAATATGATCACATTTATAGAATAATAATATCAGTACTTTCTAAAACATTAATAGTACTTTCTAATGAAAATTTTCTTATTGGGAAAAAAAAGTCAGTTAAAAGAGACTAACAATTTTCCGGCAAAAAAGAAATATTCCAAGGAGCAAAGCTCCCACATAAAGCCTATCGGCTTAATTATTGATAGGTGTGACTAGAGGTCAAAGATTCCTATGGATTGACACCATAAGTGATCCTCTAATAAGGTATGTTTCTCTTGTTATTAAATACAAATTTGAGAAGGTTCTATATCTACTATTCTTGTATATGTTGCTCATCACATGGTTAAGGGAGGAAAAAAATATGATCTACATGAATTGTTAAGACAACAAATATTGAACAATCTCATAATAACCAAGATAGAGGGACATGCTTTCCACTTTGGATCAGTAATTGTATTCTTGGTGCTTTACTTTCTAAATTCATTACCAATGAAGAAGAATATTGTATGGGATAAGAATTTATCTATATGAAATAAAATCTATAGATACTTGGATGAATTGAATGACAAAGATAGTGCATATAAATATTATTTATTTGAACTCTAGAAGAACTTGATTTTAAGACTTAGAATTCGAAAAAAAATGTGTTGAGAAGTATAGTGATAGCATTTAATTTTTTTATTAATATAGATCACTACTTCATGCAAGCAAGTATTGCACTAGAAATTTTGTTTGATGAAGTTTTGATATGGTATTATCACAAGAGAACACATGTTGTATGTAGAGGAGCTACTTAGTGTCAGGTAGATTCAACAGAAGATAAGTTTGGCACCTATAAGGAATTATTGGATCAAAAAATGCTAAATATATATCTCAGGAAGGAACCACTTCTAGTAAGAAAAGACATAGAAGATCTATTGAGGTTCTTTCTCTAGTCTAATAAGAAGATAAGCTTAAGAAATACTCTATTTCTTCTAATGAAAATCCCTATGAGACAAACAAAATACTAAAAATGCTTAAGAAACCAAAAGGGATAATGAAGATAGGAGATGTGTGCTCATATTGACTATCCTATCAGAAGACAAACATTGAAGAGTCAATTATTATATATATGCCCCAGAATGACATTGTTCCTAGTGATGTTGACATCCTACTCCAAGATGTTCTTTTTGAATAGATAAATTAACACTTAACCATGAAGGCCACACAAAATAAATGAGATGATATAGAATAAATATTGTAGAGAGCTTGTAAGGACTATTCTTTTGACAACATGTGCAACATAAAATATTATAAAAGACAAATAAGTTGTTCAATTGAGTCAAGTGTCAAAACCACATATCGACAAAAACAAAAATAATTTTCATTTTTAATTCCATGAAAAGAAAAAGATTCGACTAACTTGTCGAATAGATTAACAAAATACATGAGACTATAAAAAAGAGAAGGTGCCAACCAAAACTATCAAACACATCATCAGTATCTTGCATGAGCACAAGATATTACATGAAAATCAAAAATATTTTTGACCAAGTGTTGAAAACAATAGCTGGCCAATTGTTAGCAAATTTTGAAAATAGGTAGCCAATTGTTAATTAGTAGATTTCGATAACCTTTTCAAGTACATCAATAAGCACAAAATATTATATAAACCAACAAGATACTTTGAATCAATTTTAACATAAGAAAAAGTACAAGAGCCTTCAATTAGGATACCATGAGAATGTATACATTTTTACATAAACGACTAGGTCAAACACATAGAATATACACTATGCAAATATGGTGACCATCCCAATATGAACACTTGACATCTACATCATTCAAGCACACCGAGGGCAATAATATTGTAGGAGTGTGTTTCTACCACAAATTAGTAACACTTCCTTGGAATCTTTCCTAACACAAAAGATACCCGGCCTAGGTAGAGATAACCTAATAAAGTAAATCTAACAAAAGTAATGGAATTTTGCTACATGATACATCCACATTCAATTTTCAAATATAACATTATTGTGGACTTTCAAAAAAATTATTCCTCATAAAACTAATTCTATTTAAATCACATGGAAAATATAGTGGACATAAAATAACCCAAATAACACAAAAGATGTTCTAGCATTCTTATGTCATAACATCATCAACTTTCCTTTTAACTATAAAATAAAACACCTCAAACCCTTAGTTCAAACTCTTATAGAGAAATATTAGATAGCCCAAGAAATACAATCATGCATTAAGTTGTAGGAAAGATATTTGTAGAAACCACAATGTATCGAAAACCTATGTTCTTTGAATACAAAATTGAGAATAATAAGAATTTGAATTCTTTTCTTAATAGTACTTTCATTGCTTAACTAGGAAAAATACATTACACACTATCCAATGATGTGTTAACCTTAGGTGTTGGCTCAACCTTTTGTTTCCTAATCAGTAGTTTAAGCACAATTTTTGCACAAATTTTTCAACATGTCCTTCAACTAGAAGCATTCAATTATGAAATCCAAAAAATAATGCACTTATCGGCTAAAGAAGATCCCCAAGTATCTATTCTAAATCCACTTCAATAAAATGAGTTCCTATCATTAATGCTAGCATTATCCTTAATATCCACTACTTGTAAAATAATTGTTTTCCTTGTATTCCCAATTTCCTTGAAACAAGGTTTGTTATAATATCAGATTTTGGATATATTTAATAAAAATATCATAAGATTAATATTATATTCATTATATCAAATAAAATAAATTAAATAACTTTGACAAAAAATAATGGGTTGTGGCGTTCCTTCCTCCTTTAAAAACTACAATGTCCCAATGCATCAATTATACAAGTCATCAAGTCATCTAATATTAACCAAAATAATATTCATCAAGGTAAAAAAACTTCATTAACATAGGCAATCTATCTTTCACTTTCATATTCTTCAAATATTGCACACATGCAATGGTTAATAGTTTTAGCTATCTCAGTGAATTCTAACCTCATTTTTGTAAACATTTGTGATTCATTTACATGCACCTTCATCAAAATCATGTTTTCCAATACAATGTAAACACATATATGCAACAAGATTATTAAAGGTAAAACAAACACATGTACTTCAATTAATCATTTGAAGAATAATTTCCATGCGAGTGTGTGAATTCCATTACTACTCTATTGTTTGCAAGGTTAGGCTACCTCTCTCCAAAAATATTCTCCTTTCTTATGACGTTTCATTCCATCTTTTACATCCATAGGAACACCACCAAAACATCAGTTCATGTTGTTATCATAATCAAAATCTAACATTCCCTTCTTTCAATGCTTTCAGAATAAATTTGTAGAAAATGTTAAAATTACAACAAAGCACACATATACATGTGATTTCTTTACCATACCTCAAAATCACATTGAATTGACCATGTTATCAGATACTTCAGATCAAATTCTTGTCATACTCTTATATATATGTATACTAATAAAAGTATCTTCATAGAATTAGGGTTGAGCATCAATAATAAATGAAATAGTAACTAAATTAAACCACAATAGAGCAACTATTTAGCAAAATCAATGATCAATTGAGCATCCTATGGCTCTCTAACTAAGAATGTTAATGCAAAGCTCTCAACAAGCTCTCATTAATGACAGTCCTAGAATGAGAATGATAAAGATAAACAATGCTAAAGCTAATAATTATCAAGATAAATGCTAAAATGATCTCAAATGCCTTTCTAAACTCAAATTGCAAGAGGTTTGATGCAATTCTCAGATATGTGGTTCTCCTTTAATGAAGGAATTTGGTCTTCCTTTTATAGATTTTCCCAATGGCAGGGGGTGTAGTTGTGTTTGATCATGATTAAGCCTTGGTTGAGTCCTTGGTTCCACCCTTTGAAGACAATGCAAAGTTTGTGTCCTCAAAGCTTGGGACAAGTAGACAAGATCAATGGTCAAGATTCCTTTTCATTTTGAGTAAATGAGATTCAATTTGGCTTGATCCATGTGAATGCCTTTCCTTTAATCTTATTGGTTGATTGATTTTCCTCCCTTTTGTGGTTGTTGAGAGTAAAAGATTTTTATTAATTGATTTAATTGATTTATTTTAGCCATGTACCCCTTGAATGGGTTGAATTTAATTTAATCCAAGACTATATAATTAATTAAATTAATTGTATTTTGATTTGATTGCACTTGATTAAAATGTTCTCAATTTTGATTTATCTTGACTTAGGATTTTATTTTCATTTTGATTGGCTAATTATGCATTGTGATTCAATTGATTCAATTTTGTCCTTGATTTGCTTTGATTTCACTTAATTTGCTTTGAATTATCGTTAAATTATCTTTGTCCATTTTTAGGTGATTACAAATTTCCCTCTTTGAGTTGACGTACAAAGCATGTCGATTCAAAGAATACTCTAATCTGACTTGATTGATAGGTCCTGATTCAATGATGGTCGATCTATGATGTTCGTTCTTAATGTCTTTTGATGGTCAACCCTTTGATTTTCGATATGAAATTGATGTAGATAATGATTGATATGAAACTCTCCTGATTGATGTGGTTCCCTGATGATCGTTTCCAATATGATGGTTGATTTGATGATTGATCCTGATTTGATACCTGATTTGATGATTGATTTGAAACTCTCTTGATGTCCAAGCCTGATTTGATGATCATTTTCAATATGATGCGCCTTTCGTTTGATTACAAAAAAATTTCTAATAAAAGCTTTCGCTTTGATTCAATGATCGGTCTTTGATTTTTGATGATGTTACTGATGATGTTGATTTGATTATTTGATGGTATGCTCCTTCAGAAATGAAACATATTGCTATTTTGATTCGATAGATTTGAATGACTGATTGATATGTTTTCATTTATGAAAAACACTCATGATATGCCACACTTCACAATTTGCCCTGGTTAATGTGATAGGTTTTTATAGCTCAAAGTCTAATTTTCACCTCAAAATTAGGTCAAATTAGCTTAAATAGGTTGAAAAACCTAGATTTACTATTCATTTTTACTTTTCTCTTTGGTGATTTTTCTTTGGTTCTCCTCTGATTATCAAGATGGTTGTCCCTATTCGCGAGCATTGATTTGAGCGGTGTCGGAGATACACAAGGCCACTTGACTATGGACCTTCGGTAAGTTATTTTTGAACCTTGGTATTACATTTATTGCTCATTAATTAGCATTTATTACAATTTTTAATTTCATCACTGCTTTGAAATAGTTAAATCACACCTAGAAAACTTTTCATGTCACCTAGGACTGTTAAGTGTCGCATCCGCATATTTTAGTGTCATTGACATGTAGTTTAATGTCGCTTAACCAATTTTCATTTTCGCCTACCATTAGAACATTCACACGTAGCCTTAGGTTTTAAAAACTAGATTTCATATATTTTTACGCCTGGGAAACCCTAACATTTTAATGTCACTTAGGACGATTTCATTGTCACCTGTGAAAAATTTGTCACCTGAGACAAAATTAATGTCGCCTGACAAGAATTGTGTGTTGCCTAAGAGAAATGTCACCTGCGATGATTAAAATCATGCCTACAGCCTTTTTTGCAAAATTTTCACTTGTACTTGAATTTTTTCATGAAATTTTTAATAACTCAAGATGATCGATTTAAATGATATGATTAGGTCAGTTACATTTAAACTAAATAATCGATTAGAATATCAGTATAGTAATACCAATGAATTTGATTTGTTAATCTGTTATGATAGGTTGATGGTTTGATATTTTACTCTCAAGATCTAGAGAGATAAAATAATGATTTTCCTTCCTCAAGATATAGAGTTAGGAGATTTGATGCGCTCAAGATGAGAAAATGGATATTAGAATAACTTTGATCAACGTTAGATTTTCCTTGATATAATATGTTGATATGATTCTTTTGTTTTTTCCAAACAGGCTCACTTCCCTGTATTGTACAGCCATTCGGTAGCTTCATAGGTTATTGATCTCGGGCAAGCCCTTACTCCGGTGGAGTACCGTGTCATAGAGATTTGCAGTTTGAGCTTCCTTCTCGAGCTTCCTTGGTTCCAACTGAACCATGGGTTATTAACAGCTATGGCAGAGCGTTGGCACTTCGCCCACAATACTTTTCATCTTCCACATGGTGAGATGACAATCATGCCTGAGGACGTGTATCATTTTCTATGGATCCCCTACCGAGGAGAGATTGTTTATTATGATTTTGTGTATGATTCTACTGTCTACCGACAAGTGTTCAGGGACAATATGATTGATGATGATATGATTACATGGCCACAATTTGCTTCTTCTCCTACATTGCCTGTAGTTCTTGGTGCATTGATTGGTGGTCTACTTCTTCCCAACCGATGAGGTCACAATTTTTCTGTTGGTTGGGGTAGGATCCTAGAGGATTTACTAGCATAGCCTTGACATTTCGAATGGGGTTCCTGTGTGTTAGCATAGTTATATCGAGATCTCCATGAGGTGGTGTACAGAGAGAGTTCTTCCTTATTTGTCAGTGCCATTGTTCTTCAGTTATGGATTTGGGAGCACCTTCCTATTACTAGGCCTATTTATGATAGGAGACGGCCTCGTGGATTTCCATATGCTTTTCTATATACTGGTATGGTGATTCAACATCATTTAGGTCATCTGGATTATTGGCATTGAGTTATAGATGATCTTGATCAGGTTCAGTGGCGTCCCTACCTTGATTGCGAGGGTTGGAGAGAGGATGACGATGAGTTGCCATACATGTTTACTCCTCATTGGATGATTGGCTGATCTGATACTACTATTGAGCATTTTTGTTTTGGTCAAGTTTTTAGATAGTATGGCAGAGTATAGGACATGCCTTAGGGTAATGCTTTATATGCACGAGTACAGGCTGAGATATCTTTATGGGGCCCTTGTATTGATTATCAGTTTTCCTTGGAGCAGATTGCTGGTATGTCCTACTGCAAATGGGAGATGTTGACAGGTATGGTTGATGCAAGGATGTCTCATGAGTATCGAGACTGGTGGTCTCGTAATAGGTTTATTCATTTTATAGATCTAGCAGAGCCTATTCCTGTTCAACATGGTGGTGGCGGTGGTGGTGATGATGGTCATGGTGGTGGTAGGAGACATCGGAGATGATGAGGACGTAGAGATCCTCTAGTTGTTGTAGGTAGAGGACAGGTGAGGGATGGACATGGCCGGGGTAGAGCTAGAGATAGACAAGATGATGTAGTCTAGGCAGTACATCCTAGACCAGTAGTTAGAAAGGATAGAGTTCATCGACAACAAAGAGCTCAAATATAGGCTCATGTTGATGCTGCTAGGAAGGTTCTTGGGGGTTTGGATCCTTTAGTTCAGTTGCAAAGAGTTGCCTTGGCTCAACAAGATGATGTAGCATAGCAAGATCAGGCACAAAAAGTTTTGGCATAGTAGGTTCCTCCACCGGTTCAGCAGCCACAAGATCAGGGGCAGGGGTCACAGGATGTTCCCACTATTGGTTCTTTAGCCCGAGATGTGCAGTCACTGACGATAGATATGTCCACTATTATTGGGCGATTAGACTAGGTTGCTGCCTTGATGCAGCAGTTTATGTCAGCCATGGTTGTTCAGAGATAGAGCGGAGCGAGTACTTCTCAGGCTCCTCCTCCACAGGATGATAGAGATCCAAGTAGATTTGGTGCCACATGATCGTGATTGATTGCTGACAGATTCATTCATCATTGATGTCCTCTATTCCAGATTTCATGTTATTTGATTGATCAAAACCTTTGATGTACCACTTTCATGTCATTGTATCTTGATATATTGATTTGATGGACACTCTTTTGATGATATATGATGATATATTCCTTCGTTCTCCTTGATGAGTCAATTTATGAGATCATCTTTATATGCAGCTATATGATGTTTATGATGCATTTACTTATGATGTTTGTGATGGATGCAATGTATCTTATTTTTATGATATAGATAGATGAATGCAATGATGTATGGATTTATGAAATGTTTTCTATTTTTCAATGTATGTATGCAAATTGTTTTATGGTCATATGGATATGGATTATCCTATGTTTTTTGATTTTTCAAATGTATGAAATTCTATACTTAATTACATGTATGCAAATGATGTATGAGTAATGATTCTTTTTCTATTTTCTGCATATTTATGAATAATGATTAATGCTATGCATGAATGCAAAAGATAATCTCACTTTTGCTTTTTGGAATCAAGGATCGTGATGTTTGAATTGAACCCCCCATATTTTATTTTTCCCCTTGCAATTTAAGCTAAGAAAGGAAAAACACATATATATAATGTACTTAATCTAATATGTATGCAGCTAACTGTCATTATTCAAGATTTGGAGCTTATAATCCTCATTGAGCATTTTTGGAATCCCATTTTTAGTACAACCATCACTAGTTCAACTATGATGATATGAATAATTTTTGCCTCTTTGTTTGCTTTCCCATCGATCTCTTCAGTACGACTATCACTGATTGAATCCAATCATGAGAGTGCAAATACCGATTTTGTTACATTCTATGTTGCAAGTGGATGTTGGTATTATGATATGGAAGATCAAAATATCCAAGGTATCTGTTTGCATAAACAAGTAGAAATCTCCATTTTATCCTATGTACAAGTCCTCGATGATTCTTTGATGATCAGTTCCTTAGACAAATAATACATGATTTAAAACTTTGATTTTAAGACAATCATTCAGAAATCAAGAAAAATATCATCCTTTCATCATAGCTTGTCTAGTCTAAAACTTTCATTGATTCGCTAGAAAGAAATGATTTCATCAATTGAGTCAACAGTTAGAAAAATTTTGCAATGTTTTTCAAATCCATAGTTCAAGTTTAGTTCCATCCATTTCATACTTTTAATCCTGATAAAGGTAAGGTCATTTAAGTTCTTGGATCAAATTTTCCATTTTTAGGCTCAAATTGGATTGGGATGTAGATTTGATTAAATGTTCCTCTTTCGAGTGTGATGAATTGATTCTTTGATTGAATAAAGCTTGTTGATGAATCCTCACTCCTTTAGAGTAGATTGCCCCCAGTTTGATATTGATTTCATTTATGGGACTTAGGACAATTTTTTCAATTAGGTGACCAAAATCTTAAGGTACTTGCAAATGTAACTGTGGGGTTTTATTATGCAATATATACAAATGCTGGCGAATGCAATATTTATAAGGTGACCTTCTAAGTATGTAATTGACTTGGACTTTCAATAGCGCCCATTTACCAGGTTTTCACTGATTAAATGGATCAAGCTCTTTTTTCTATTTTTAAAGCTTTTTCTCTTTTTTTGCTACCAAGGTGCCTATTTGCTAGGTTTTCACCAAGGCACTTTTCTTCTTTTTCGATTTTTTTTCTATTTTTCATTTTTTCAAATTTTATTTTTTCATATCATCAAGGCACCTATTTGCTAGGTTTTCACCAAAACAACATCTTTTTGAGGATCATATTTGAATGTTTTTTCTTTCTTCATGCTCAATTTTCCACTGTTTTTTATCTTTTGTGCTTTTCAAATGTTTTTGGTATTTTAAGATTTTCTAATGTTTTTGGTCTTTTCAGGATCTCTTTTGAATTTTGAACAATAAATATGATGCTTTCCATCTGATACTCTTTATACTCTTTCATCTACCTTATGTATAGAACCTCTTGAGATGTATGCTATTTATAGGTTCTTGTAGCTCTTCACCATCACAATTTGCTAGCTTTTATGTGCTAGTCCCAAAATCTTCAACAATGAGAAATGGTCCTAACCAGTTTCCTTCCCACTTTCCTTTCTTTTCCCTTTTTGCTTGGTTCTTGGGATTTTCTCACAACACTAGGTCACCTATTTGGAATGTCATTGGCTTGATGTGCTTATTGTAAGATCTTGACATTCTATTTTGGTACACCTTTAAGTGATCAAAGGCTTCCTTCTATTTTTCATCCAAGAGTTCTAGTTCTTGTAGCCTAGAAACCCTATAGTCTTCTTCATTTATCAAACCATGCATAGATATCCTTAAGGATGGAAGTTCTACCTCCAAAGGTAAAACCGCTTATGTTCCAAAGACTAAGGAGAAGGGTGTAGCCCCTGTTGGCATCCTTATGCTTGTTCTATAAGCCCACAAGGTCAGGTTTATCTTGATATGCCAATCTCTACCAAAATTATCCACCATTCTCTTCAATATTTTCAATATGTTTTTGTTTGTTGCTTCGGCCTGTCCATTACCTTGAGGGTAATAGATTGAAGATGAATGATGGATCATGTGAAATTTGGTGCACAATTCCATTATGTCTTTGTTCTTGAAATGTCTTGTGTTATCCATTATGATGGCATGAGGTATGCCATATCTACAAATTATATAATTTAGGATAAACAAGGATATCTATTTTCTTGTTGAAGTTAATAGGGGTACAACTTCCACCCACTTAGTAAAGTATTCTGTAGCCGTTATGATGAATTTATGCTCATTCAAAGATGGTGGATAAATCATTCCTATTAGATCTAGACCCCACTGATAGAATGGCCAAGGTGTTCTCATCAGATGAAGTTCTTGCGCCGGCGCATGTATCAAATTTCTGTGGAATTGACACTTCTTACAAGTTTTTGCAAAGTTACAATAATCTTTTTCCATGGTAGGCCAAAAATATCCTATCCTAAGAAGTTTCTTAGCTAATGATAATCCATTTGAGTGTGATCCACAAATTCCTTCATGAATTTGTCATAAGGCTAAGTTTGATTCTTCCTCTTATAAACACCTAAGGAGCATTCCATCAAGACTCTTCCGATACAATGTTTCAGAAACTATAGTATATTTGGTGGCTTGTCTAATAAAGCTTTTCTTTTGGTTTCTGGTTTGGTTGATAGGAAGGGTTTGATCTTTTAAATAGGTGTAAATTGGTCCATACCAAGGTGATTCAGTTGTATTTAGTAGGCAAATGGTATAAGGGTGGGTTGGGTCATATGCAGGTTGAATCACTTCTTCTATCAAGAACTTGTATCTAGCACTCTGATCAAGCATCTACAAAAGTGAAGCCAAAGTTGCCATAGCATCTACTGCTTTGTTCTTTTCTCTCAGTACTTGCTCAAATGTGATGATTATGAAATACTTCTTGAGATTTTCCACCATGGTTTTTTAAGGTACCAATTTGTCATCTTTTGTTTGATATTCTTCATTGACTTGATTTATGACTAATTGTGAATCTCCATATACCTTTAATTCTTTCACTTTCCATTCTAATGCCAACTTGATTCCAATAACCAAGGCTTCATATTTTTCTATGTTGTTTGTACATGGAAATAGAAATTTGTATGACTTTGGGATAGTGGAACCTTGAGGAGTGATTAGAAGTATGCCTGCTCCTGATCTGTGGTGAGTGTAGGAACCATCAAAATAAAGCTGCCATGTTTTTGCCTCAACCTTCACAATCTCTACATTTGGGAATTCAAATTGTATAGGATGATCATCATGAAGTGGTGCTTCTACTAATTGGTCTACAATGACTTGCCCTTTAATTTCTTTTCTGTCAACATATTCTATATCAAATTCGCTTAGTATCATCACCCATTTTGCTAATCTTCCATTTAATGTTGTTTTGCTTAGTAGGTACTTCAAAGGATCAATTTTGGAAATGAGCCTTATCTTTTGGGTTAGCATATAATGGCATAGTTTTTGGGAAGCAAAAACTATAGCCAAGCATGCCCTTTCCATGAAGGTATAGTTCAGCTCATATTTGACTAAGGTTCTACTAATGTAGTAAATGGCCTTCTCTTTTCCAGTTTCATCCTCTTGTGCTAGGAGTGCCCCCAATGAATTCTCTATTGCTAAAATGTACAAGATTAAGGGCTTGCCTCTGATAGGTGGCATCAATATTGGTGGATTCATGAGGTATTTCTTTAATATATTGAAATCTTCTTCACACTTTTCACCCCATTTGAAGATTGTGTCTTTATGCAAGAGTTGGTTGAAATTGTGGCATTTTTCTGCTAATTGAGAGATGAATCTACTGATGGATTGTATCCTTCCTTGTAAAGATCTCATCTGACTAATAGTTTTAGGTGCTTCCATTTCCATTATGGCCTTCACTTTAGTGGGATCAACCTCTATTCCTTTTGCAAATACAATGTAACCTAGAAGTTTGTCAGATTGGACTCCAAAAGCACATTTCTTTGGGTTAAGTCTCACTTTGAATTCATCTAACCTTTCAAAAAATTTCTCCAAAATAGGTAGATGTTCTTTTCTTGAATGTGACTTAGCTAGTATGTCATCCACATAATCCTCCATGAACTTATGCATCATATCATGGAATATTGTAGTCATTTCTCTTTGATAGGTTGCTCCAGCATTTTTCAAGCCAAAAGGCATGACATTCCAACAAAATGTGCCCCATGCACATGTAAAGGCAGTTTTATCTTGGTCTTTGGGTGCTGTCTTGATCTAATTATAGCCACTAAATCCATCCATTAGTGAGAACATGGAGTGTCCCGCTATTAGGTCTACAATGGCATCAATGCTTGGTAATGGGAAGTCATCTTTAGGACATGCCAACTTTAAGTCCCTAAAATCCATGTAGATTCTAATGGATTTATCTGCTTTTGATACTGGCACTATACTTGAGATCCATTGTGTGTAATCAATGGCTCTTATAAATCCCACCTTTAATAGCTTTTCTAACTCTACTTTGACTAGTAGGGCTATATGAGGGTGCATCTTCCTTAGTTTTTGCTTGACCGGTTTAGCTCCTTCCTTTATATTGAGATGATGCATTATCAAATTTGGGTCTAAACCTGACATATCATCATAAGACCATGCAAAGTTAACTTTCTTTTCCTTAAAGAACTTGATGAATTTTGTTCTTTCTTCGCTGGATAGGGATGTTGCTAAGTGGATGATCTTCAGCTCTGTTTCTGATCCAATGTTTATCTTTTCTATTGGCTTAATTAGAATTGGAGACCTTTCTTCATAGTGGTCTGGTAGATCATCCAAACTCCCTTCCATAGGTGCCTCATTTGGGTTTTCACCTTTGGAAACATCCTTTATTTCTTTTTTTCTTTCTTTTGGATCTAATGTTTCCATAACGTGGTTTTCATCACTCGGTTCTTTTCCTTTTATATTTTTTTTTACTTTTTCATTTTTTCTCGGATTAAGAGTTTGGATGCTCCCTTTGATCATCTCTTCTTGATATTATTTGATAGAAGAAGGTTCAACCACGTTGAGGTATTGGGACACCATGTTGTCATTCAAGAAAATTGGCAAGGTAGTGGGTTCAATGGCATTCCATTCAATTAGGTCCAGTTGAATGAGAGTTAATGGATCAACACTTGGGTTTGTCTCAATTGGGTTTAAAGTGTATATCTCATTATTGGAAGGTTCATACATTGTATCTTGAAGATCTCGGACATGGGCTTCCTCTAAATGTTCTAAAGAAGAAGGATCAAAATCCTCCTCACTAGACACCACTAGGGTTTCTGTCAGATAAAACTCGTGTGGATTAAACCTAGCATTTGATTCTTCCATAGTAGGTCTCCATGAAGGAACATATGGCTCACCTACCCATTGATTTATTTCAATTTCTATGCTTGGCACATCATTTGGAATCACTTGACTAGAACTAGATGCTTGATTTGAAGTTGATTCCACCATTGGTCCTTTATTTTTGGTAGAGGTATAGGTATGGATAACATCAATGCCCTTATCATGACGTGACTCATCTGATAGGGTCTCCCATTCCCATTCATTAGAATCCTCATCACTATGAGATTCTAATTGTAGTATTTGATCATATAGTTTGGGGTAATGTTTTTGTGTGTATCCTTCTTCAAGATATCCTAAACCTCTTTTCTGCTTGGAATCTCGCCATGTGGATTCTAGGTGTTCAATTAGCCCTTCATTTCTTATGCCTAAAGGTCCTTGACCTTTATAACCCATCTTTTGCATGATTGCAAACCCTTTACCATATTGATGTGTAGGAATGGTTATATTTTGGATTGTTTGACGTGAGCACTTGATTCTTCATCTTTGTATAACCAGTTCAAAATTTCATTATCCTCTTCACTCATGGCGAATGATGTACTTTCCCTCACAAATTTTTCATTATATCTATGAGGTAGACTTGGAGGTTTTCCAAAGAACTTTGGTGATAAGGGTAGGTCCATCATAGATAAGGAGTATTCACCTACTCCTTGTTGTTTGATCTTGCATTGCTTATCAAAGTTTTTCATCATTTGGTCCATCTTTTGATAGTGGGCTTCTTTGGTGTACATTTGGACAGCTTTGGCAAGGTCTTCTTTTGGTTCTTCAATAATATTATCCTCATTAACCTTCTCTTTTCCTTTAGTTGATGTAGTTTGGTTAATGAGTTTTGATATATCTTTAACAACAATTTCTTCTTCCATCTTTTCTTTTCCTTTCAACAAAGGAATGTCCTTAGAACTTTGGCCTTGCTCTATTTGATTGGGTATGGACCCTTCATCATTGTGTGGAACCAATGAGTCATTGATAGGGTTGACATTATTAAAATATTGGAAGGGATTGAGGTCTCCACTTACCATTATCTCTTGCCCTTGATATGGGAATTTTAGGCATTGATGATAAGTTGAAGGAACGGCTTTCATTTCATGGATCCATGGCCTTCCTAAAAAAATATTGTAAGTCAACTTGAAGTCCAATACTTGGCATATGGTCTCTTTTTGCATGGGACCTACTCTTATGGGTAAGACTATGACTCCCCTTGACGCTCTTTCTTCATCATTGTAGGCTTTTATAATTATATTTTTCTTTGGGTCAATAGCCTCCTCAAAAAATCCTAAGGCTTTCATCAAGCTAAGGGTACAAATATTTAGGCCAGCACCTCCATCTATAAGGACTCTTTTCACCCTATGCTTGTGGATCAACACTTCTATGTGTAAGGGCAGATTTTGGAGATGATTAAGAGACATATCATCTTGTTCGGAAAATGATTGGCAATGAGGTGCAATTAGGTGCCCCACCATGTTTTGGAATTTGTCTACCTCCAAATTTAGAGGCACATTTGTTTCCAACAAGGCTTTCTCAAAGATATCCTTATGGATTGGTGATAGTTTGAGAAGCTCAAGAATAGAGATTTGAGTGGGAGTTCTTTGCAATTGGTCAACCAAGTTATATTGTTTTGATGATGATGTGGAAGGTTGGTTTGACAACATAATTTTTGGAGCATTATTAGGTATGAAAATTTTTTAGGCTTGCCCCCTAGTGACCACATTTGCTGATGCTTCTCTTGATTTTCCTTTTACTATGACAACATTTATGCTTTGGTCCTCTTCACTTAGGGTATTTATTGTGTTATCATAAGTGTGGGCAAAGTTCACTTTCTCATTACCCTTTTTCTGATTTTGATTTGTATTGGATGACTCACCCTTTTCATGATTCAAAAAGGGGTTCTTGTAGGTCGTATGGTCCTCATTGTTTTGAGGTCCTTCGATTTTGATGGTCCCATTATCAATTAGATCTTGCACCAAGTGCTTCAATCTCATGCATTCATTGGTTGGATGACCTCTATTTTGATGATATTCACAATGATGAGATTCATTCCACCAATGTGGTTTAACTTGTGGCTCATAACTTGAGATGTCGGGTAATGTGATAACTTGATTGGAAACCAAGGTCTTTAGTACATTCTCCAAAGGTTCACCTAAGTAGGTGAATTTCTTTTTGTTATAGTTGGAGTAAGATTTTGACTTATCCCAAGTCTTATTGTTGGAAGTGTTGGAATTGTTGTTGTTAGAATTGTTGGAATTATTGGCATTATGTGGAGCTTTGTTTTCTTGATTTACATTGTTTGAAGAATTCACTCCATATGGTAGAATAAAAGGGGTAGACTTCAAGTTGTGTGACTCCACAACCCCATCATTCACAAGATTTTTATAGTTATTTTTATTCCATGATTTCGATTTATCATTGTGATTGTTAGACCATTGATTATTAAAATACTCAGGGACATAATTAGTATTATTGTTGTTGTTGTTGTTGGATTTATTGTCTTTAAATAATTTAATCTCACCTCTTTTGAACAAAACATCTTCAATCTTAACTCCATTTTCAATAAGATTTTCAAATGTTGGAGGACATTGAAGTTGTAATCGATAATTCATTTCCATGGTCAAGTTATTGGTGAAGATCTCCATCTTCTCTTTCTTGGGGATACTTCATGGATACCTTGTAAAAACAGTCCTCCACCTTTTTAAGAATCCTAAGGACTCTCCATCTTTTTGTTTGGTATCGCATAACTTGAGCATAGTGATTTCGTGCTCAATGTTATAAGAGTAATGGGTTACGAACTTGGAGGCCAACTCCTCAAAGGTCTTTATTCCTTGGGGTAGTTTTGAAAACCACTCCATTGTGGGTCCTCCTAAGCTTCTAGGAAAGAGTCTCATTAGATATGTATCATTATGCATGAGCTCTATTCTTAGGGTGCAAAACTATCTTAAATGATCCTGGGGGTCTGTTTTACCCATGTACTTATTGTATTTAGGAAAAATGGTGTTGAAAGGAAATGACACCATAACTAGGCTTTTGTCAAAAGGAAAAGGACACAAAGCTTCAATAGAAAAGGCCTTCAGTTCAGTTGCCTTCTTTAGGGTATCAATTTTTTCTTGGAAGGCCTTAATTTGCCTAGTCATAGCATTCATTGGATCATCTTGCTGCTGGTCTTTCCTAAGTTGGTCAATATCAAAGTCATGAGGAAGCTTCACTCCATTTTGTGCTAGGTTTAGGAAAAAGTTCTCCTTATCCCTATCTATTAATTTTTCCATAACCTCTAGGAAATCTAGATCTCAGGCAGCCTTATCAACTCTTTCCTCAAGTGTATCAATAGGATTTTGATTGGCATTATTGATGTTTTGGTTATTTCCTTGTTGATAATTATGATATGTTGAATTCCTATCCATCTCGCCAAGTTTTTGTTCAAATAAATTTGGAAAAAGGTCTTCTTGGTTATGACCTTGGAACACACTTTGGTACTCAACCTCTTGCCCTTTGTTTGCAACAAGAGTGCTATCACCTTGTAATGATACCCTATATGTTTGGGACCGTGTGGAAACTGACATCCAACAAGGATTCATTTTGGAATGATCCTTGATATGAGAGTTGTTGATTTATTATTGAAGAGATTTAAAAATATAAGATGATTTTCAATGGATATCTCTCACTTGTTTATGTATTTCAAACACAACAACCATGCATTCACTTGTTTCTTTTTACCCCCTTAAACACAAAATGTTTGATTTGTAGAACGTTGTCATATGTTTTTCACAAGAAGACACTTCAAGCACCTACCTAGCACAAGATTTGGTTCGTAAACATGGCTCTAAAAGGTGGTCTTTGCTATTTTATCAAGGTTTTATTATGGATTCCGTTCAAAATGGACTTTAATCTTTCATCCCCCAAGTATGTTAAGGGGCTTCCCACATGCACCGAGGTACAATTTTGTGCAATCCATGAGGACTACAAGAGGAAGTTCAAGAAATTAAAATCCTTTTGTCATGCACCCCATTAAGGATACATGCATTTCATTTTATAGTGGGTTGGATCCCCGCGGCAAAAGTGAGCGTATCCCACTTTGGGTTGTCCCTCTCACTGGCCTCATTAAGGCAAACTCGGGAGGCGAGCCCACTAAAGTTCTAGCATGTTCATTTTGAAAGCAAGGAAAATGGAATTAAGGTTAAGCTTTTGGGAATTTGGTTCCCCAAGAAGGTGAAGAGCATATCCCTAACTTTCCCTTTAGTTCCCAAACACAATTAACAAGGTTCAATTGATTTCACCCACTAACTATAGGGATTTGAGTATTTCTATTCTCTTTCACAAACAAGGGGCTTTGATTTATGTGTTTGATTCTTTAATCCCTCTTAATTACTAGATTTTATATGCACCAAATGCCACAAGCTAAGGGAAAATATTGACTAATTTAGGCTTACCTCTTTCTTTGTAGCTAACCAAAGTTAGGGGCATTTTTGAGTGATTTCATTGTTTTTTTTTTCTTACTTTGGCAATAGCTCCTTCCAAGTGTGTTTGTCCACCAGTAAGTTAGTCAACACTAACAATCACAATGAGGGGAAACCAAAATCAAAATTGATGAAGCAAATATTTATGTAATGAATTTCAAGCACCTTATTTGCAAATTTTCAAAGAAAAACTTGATCTAAGGACTAAAAATCCAATTAAGAGGCAAATTTCTTTTTATAAGCTTCAATAATAGAAAGATATTTCTGATATACCTGATTGCCCTCCTCTTGTGTTGTTTCAAGAACCTCTTTGATATGAGCTATGTTTTCCTTCTTGATCCTCTTAGCTAGTGCCTTCCCTTCTTGATTAAACTTGCTTTCTGGCTTCTGAATCTTCCTGTGCCTGCTCATTTACTGTCAAAACATACAAACAAAGAGTTAGATAAATGAATTTATCAATTTGAAAGCAAATTAAGACAAAAAACTAAAAGAGACATTGTCCAGCTAATACGCGATATCAAATTGTTTGCAGGCGTAACTTTAATGTTAGCAAGCGACACTTAAAAGTGACATAGGCGACATAGAAAGTTAAACAAGCATAAACAATTTACTATTAAGCGCAAAGAATATTTAAAATTGTGTAAACTAATAAAGTCAAAGTGACACTTTAAGAATAGTAAGCGTAAGATAGATGATACTAGGTGTGACTTTGTGTGTAAAGTGCTTTGCAAAGGTCTGTCACAGGCGATGACAGATTATCAATAGGCGACACTTCTTAACTCGCAGGCATGACTTTTTGAGGCAAAGGTAGTATAAATTTATCGCATAGGTGTGATCATTCTGATTGTAGGTGACAAGAAAGAATTTAAGATAGAATAGAAGTTATTGACCAGGTGCAAATGTTCAGCAAATAGGCATCGACAAAAAGATTGTAAGCATCATCTGAATGACTATAGGCATGACTGAATTGATTGTATGCATGATTTCACCTATTTCCTGCAAAATATTCATAGAAAATTGCAAATACAAGCATACAAAATATGATCCAAATGATGAAATTGATAAAATGAGGCTTAGAGCCCCACGGTGGGTGCCATTTTGTATACTAATAAAAGTATCTTCATAGAATTAGGGTTGAGCATCAATAATAAATGAAATAGTAACTAAATTAAACCACAATAGAGAAACTATTTAGGAAAATCAATGATCAATTGAGCATCCTATGGCTCTCTAACTAAGAATGTTAAAGCAAAGCTCTCAGCAAGCTCTCATTAATGACAGTCCTAGAATGAGAATGATAAAGATAAACAATGCTAAAGCTAACAATTATCAAGATAAATGCTAAAATGCTCTCAAATGCCTTTCTAAACTGAAATTGTAAGAGGTTTGATGCAATTCTTAGATATGTGGTTCTCCTTTAATGAAGGAATTTGGTCTTTCTTTTATAGATTTTCCCAATGTTAGGGGGTGTAGTTGTGTTTGATCATGATTAAGCCTTGGTTGAGTCCTTGGTTCCACCCTTTGAAGACAATGCAAAGTTTGTGTCCTCAAAGCTTGGGAAAAGTAGATAAGATCAATGGTCAAGATTCCTTTTCATTTTGAGTAAATGAGATTCAATTTGGCTTGATCCATGTGAATGCCTTTCCTTTAATCTTATTGGTTGATTGATTTTCCTCCCTTTTGTGGTTGTTGAGAGTAAAAGATTTTTATTAATTGATTTAATTGATTTATTTTAGCCATGTAACCCTTGAATGGGTTGAATTTAATTTAATCCAAGACTATACAATTAATTAAATTAATTGTATTTTGATTTGATTGCACTTGATTAAAATGTTCTCAATTTTGATTTATCTTGACTTAGGATTTTATTTTCATTTTGATTGGCTAATTATGCATTGTGATTCAATTGATTCAATTTTGTCCTTGATTTGCTTTGATTTCACTTAATTTGAGTGGGATATTGGAAATTAAATTTTATAGATTTCTCAAGGCAGTGGAATATTTTAGAGCTTGATAAACAATATTTATGTGATGAATTTGAAAGTTTTTCTATGTTCATCGTGTGTTAGGAAAGTGAGGTGCAAAGTGCTAGTTGTGATCAAGCCAGGGAAGAGTTAGTTGTGTCATGAAGAGATTTTGTTCTTTAGTGGATTTGATCAAGTAGAGGTAGTTTTATTTTATAGATAATTCTCTTTGTTGTTCCCTAACAATTACAATAGTCAAAATCCCTCACTTAGGTGGATCCTAATAGTTTCCTATTATAAATACTCTAATAAGGTGGCACATTATCTTGTGTTTGAAGTCCTCTTATAAAGATACTATTAAAAAGGTCAAGGTCCTAACAGACCTAAGGTAAATCCCTTAATTAGGTAGCACCTAATAGTGCTTTTGTAAACTCCTAATAGTGTTAATCTCCTCACAGGGCATACTTTATAAGCATACATCATTTAGTGGGCACTAATCCCCACCATGGTTTTTTTCCAAATTTGGGTTTCCAAGAGATAAATCTCTATGTCAAGTTTATCATTTTTATGTGAATGTGCTTATGATTATGTTTTCCATTTGCTACTATTAAAGATAATCTTGTGAATGATGTGGTAAAGTTTAAGAGGTTAAAAAGTTGCACGATTGGTAGATTACTGATTCACCCCCCCCCCCCTCTCAGTAATATGATCTTAGGACTAACAAAAATACCTAAGAGCCTCGGAAAATACAAAAATGAAAGGGATATCTGGTGCAGCCTAATGTACCTTAATCCAATTCCTACCATGAATATGTAATGCCTAACAATCAGGATATGGCCAAGAGTTTGTTACCAGAGAATTATTATGACAATAATTATTTCTAGGATTGTTCATATCATACTTATTAACCACTCGCTTTGGTCAAAGCCTTTAATGTAGTAGTAAACTTGAGAATGAGGATCACCTTCTTTGTTTCCCTTTGGCTTATCCATATTCAACACCCTTACTAGAAGGTAATCTTTCCAAATGTACATACATAGAAAGTAACGAATGCAAACTCATGCATACTATTCTATTTTCTTTGCATATAATAATGCATTAAACAAAAATGTGGAATTCACATAACGAGTAAACTATTCAAAATAATTATGCCTTCATCATGAACATTCACATACATCATAAGCAATCATATAAGGAGGATGTGTTGACCATTCTATCAAGAACACCAATAGTGCATCATTACAAAATAATTCTATTTTATTTTCATCAAGAGATACCAATCTACTCGTCAAACATCGAGTACATCAATTTAGTACATCAAGTGCAAATGCCTCATGCATAATTACCTGTGTGCTAATAATATCATACTAGGGTTGAATAAAATTTATTTTCTTCATGGACTCCTTCATCTCAGGACTATCCATGTACTGATGACCCTCATAGCGTTAAAGCTCACATTATATACATATTTATCAATACTAATTTACTTTGAACATTTCCTAATAGATAAAAAAAGTTCAATCCTAATATGAATGCAAACATGAGTATTGGTACGTTCTCCACAATCTACTCACTTATACATTCTCTCAATGTTCCACATTGAATATGATAGAGAACATCACATCATAGGACTAGCAACATTTAACACATATCCTAGCCACCTCAAGATCATAAGAAATATCAAATCAAAGTTCACAAATTCCAACTCAAAATCTCAAAATTTATGAAAAACCAGTAGAAGTAAAGGTGAACAAAAACCACATTTCATAGATAAACCAAAAAATTGGTGCCTAGATGGTCACGAGAAATATTAAATTTTTTAAGCTATCCATTCATCACTTTCAAAGTTCATCAAATCTGAAATGAACATATTCAGTGGGTAAGTTCACCAAGATGGTGTGCAAAAAAGTGGTCACCTCCCAAAAAAACCAAAAATTTTTATAACCCTCTCGAGGTATTCAAAATTTGAAAAAACTAGGCTTGGAAAATCCAAGCCTTTGCCAAGCCACAAAAAATAATTAAAAAACTTAAGTTCTTCAAAAATCATACACGTTTTGACTGTCATAAGTTTTTTTTAAAAACTCATGTTTGACTATTTTTCTTCAAGCCAAAACTGAGTTTGAAGGAAAGAGGAGGAAGAGAAAACACCAAAACCCAAGAAGGTTCTTGAACTGTTATTGGATTTTGTTGCTAGATTGATCATTTTGCAAGCATGCTAGACTATTGAACGCGTAATAATTTGTTTTTATAATTATTTTTGTTTCAATTTTGATTGAGTAGGGTTTGTTGAATTGATTTAAGTTTTTTTTTGAATTATTTTGATGTTAGATTCAGAAAACAATCCCCGACCATGAAAGAGACAAAAAATACCTCTTCAAACACATGAAAATCTTGACAATGTTGGAAATGAGAAACAAGAGAACTCTCAAAATGTAGCCCCACAACAAGAAAACCCTTAGCAAAACCCAAATACACCGCCAAACCCAAACCCACTACCAAACCTGAATCCAAACCATCTGTGTCCTCCAATAGGTCATGTTGATGGCACACAAGAGGAGCATATCAATCACCTTAAACAAAATAGTGCCCAAATATCCATATTGGTTAATAGGTTAAGATCCTCTAGTTTTGAGAACCACTCATCCCTCACCACTTCCTTAGAAAGAATGACCAATAGTGTGAATAAGATGTCTAAGGAGGTTACAACATGGGGTTCATGGAGGGATAGATGTCATGCATTTTATTCTAATGGGTTGTCATATGATCAAGTGAAAAAAAGAGGATACTTAAAGAAGACATATATTCTATTTTCACTGATCCTATTAGTAGTAACCCCTTAGAAGTAACTAGGAATCGGTTTGAACCCATATATTAGTATGTTCATAATAGGATGAGAGTTGCATTTTGAGATAGGTGGTATATGGTCGTTGACCAAGCACCATGTAATAATTGGGAGGTGCCTTTATATTTTTTGAGAAAGCTATATTGTGAGTTTATCCTTGGTGAGAAGCTGAATTACTTTGACATCGAACAATTCTAGGGTAGAGGAAGAGGCTCTGCATACGATAGAGCTAGGGCCCATAGGGTGGTAGAGTGGTAACATAGGATGCATCTAGCTAAAAAACCTATAGTTCATGTTGTGGTCCAGGTAGTAGTGAAGGAGTGTATGTATTTATAGACCCTTAAGGAAGCTACATCATTGAGTGATGACATTATTGAGAATGGCACTCAATTAGTCAATGTAGAGGGTGGATAAAAACCTGTAGCACCTCCATCATCATCAGATGCTCCATTTGGCTTAGCTCATCCCATTGAGTATATGTGCCCTAGTTGTTAGGGTATATGTGTCAGGGTAGATACCGACATGAATGAGGATGGTTCAACATCCCATTTGTGTACACATTATGGGAGTAGATGTCAAGCGTTCACTATTGAGGACGTGGCCGTCACAAACAACCTATTGACGATGGTATTTTCTATGAGACAGATACGGGTATGTTTATTTGTGTTTTGACATGTTATTAATTTTAATCACCTAAATATTACAAAAGTAAATAAATTTTTATTTAGAGAACAAATTAAATTGATATATGAATAATATATATTGTAGGGTGCAACAGGTGGTACTACAATCACACCACAAAGTTCTTGTTCGACTAGACATGCACTGGTAGCTTCAACACCTGAGGTCTAGTTTTTAAATATTCATAAAAATAGAATAATTTCTTGGTGTCAAGATATCGTCTCTTAATATGTATATTTATTTGATGTTTTATAGGGCTTGTCTGGAGTTTAGATGTCCAAAGTTGATGATGTGACATTTTTTGTGATTGAATTTGGCCTAGAGAGCTTTGCGGTATCATATTTTTCAAACCTCTTGTTTATAATTTCAATTGAATCGATGTGTTATCATATTTGTTTCTCTTATGTTAATCTTGTTTTGGCTAGGTTACCCCACCTAGCTCCAAGACACTAGGATGAAAAAGGAAATCCTTGAGGATGCCCAAAGTACAAAAGGTAATTTAGTACAATTTAAGTTTATTTGTTGAAATGTATATAATTAAACATGTACATGTATACTTCTGAATGCACATGTCTTATTTGTTCTATATACAAAAATAGTTGGGTTTTATAGAATTAATAAATGTACTAGATGTTGTTGATGTTCAGGAGCAGGAAGAGGTAACATTTTTATATTTTCTTTCGATTGCATTCTTGTTTGTTCAAATTATCTTAGAAATTATTCCTCTATGACTATGATATATGTTATTCTTTTTATATAGGAAATGGTCATAGTGGGCTCATTAGCGACAATCCCTCATAAGAGTATAGGAGAGCTATCTGAGGCTCCAGTATGCATCATATATATATATATATATATATATATATATATATATATATATATATATATATATATATATATATATATATATATATATATATATATATATATATATATATATATATATCTGTGTGTGTGTGTGTGTGTGTGTGTGTGTGGATTTAGATATGAGTACATGCATTTTTACTTTTTTAGTGTTTGTCATCAACTTTGTGTTATTAACTTATGTTAATTATCTTTTACCTATTACAGATCCCTTCATAACTTCCTACAGATTCTTTACCATTCCATTGTGTTAGGAGTCCTTGCCCATGAAGGAGCCCATCAATATTACTACACACCCCAAGTGTAGAAGAAAGAGATGAGGTAATCAATAATTTAATTGCCAAAAAATTGCAGTCTAGTATTTTTTGTATTTTTTAGTATTTAGAGATAAGATATTTGATTTAGCATTTGAATTGTTCTTGTCCAGACACCCAACAGGCTACATAATGCTTTGAAGAGGCTCAATTTTGATGATCCAATAAAATCATAGATATTGATAGAGATATAAAGATCTATTTGTGCTCATTGAATGACCAATTGTTGTATATATTTGACATTTGTATTATATATATCGACCTAGACATGGCACATGCCAAATTTTTGTAACTATAATTGATTTGGCATCCGTGCCATTTTTTGATATGTACATGATTATTATTCATTTTGATATATATGAAACTTGATATTTGACCCAATTTGTTCATTGTGTGCATATCATTGTAATTCAAAACTTAATTTTTAAAAATTAATCAAACATGTTTACATTCATTATTTAATATAATATAATTGAAACATGTTTATCAAGGTTATTGTCACATGGATAATGTAACCAAAGGACCATATGTGACTTAATTTGATGTAATAAGGCATGAATATCTAAACTATGTAATGATATTGTCTATTGTGTCAAATTGTCCTAATTGACCAAATAAGGGTCATAGGAAGATGTGTATTAATGGGTGGTTTATGTGGTTTCTATTTCTTGTAGATTGTGTTTTGGAACAAGTTGGTGAAAAGTGTGAAATACCTAATTTTACCAATGTTGCTTAGTGACCCTTGGGGAGACTTTGGTCCGGTGTGCTCGTGAATGTTCTAGGGATTCTATGGGAAAGATAGGGTTGTCACTGACATTTATTTGGCCAACCAGAGCTAATGGAGTAGAGGATTCAGTCAAATTGTGAATGGACTAAAATATACCCAATGTTTCTCATTTTAATTGAGAAACATTGCATCTTTTGACATAAATAGAGATAGGGATGCTAAATTAAAATGAAGTGGAATATCCCAAAAATGAGATGGGCAATTGTAGGCCTTCATAACATGGTCTTGTATCACCTCATGATTCATCGATAGCTCAAACGAGCTCTAAGATATGTCCTAAGAAAGATCATTGCCCAAAGTTGCTTAGTGACCCTTAGGGTCACTCTAGTATGGTGTGCTCGTGAATGTTTGAGGGAATCTATGGGTGAAATGGGGCTGTCACTAGCATTTAACTAGACAACCAGAGCTAATTGAGTAGGTAATTCAATCTCACAATAAATGGGTTGAAAGATAGTTGATGTTGCTCATTTAAATTAAGCAACATTGCATCTTTTGACATAAACCAAGATAGGGATGCAAAATTAAAAGAAAGGGAAATCTCCCAAAAATGAGATGGTAAATTATAGGCCTCCATAACATGGTCCTATAATACCTGAAAATTCATTAATACCTCACACAATCTCTGAGATATGCCCAAAGAAAGATCATTACCCAATGTTTCTTAGTGACCCTTAGGAACACTCTGGTCCGATGTGCTCACAAAAGTTCAAGGGAATCCCTGGGTGAACTGGGGTTGTCACTATAATTTATGACCAACCATCGCTAGTGGAGTAGACAATACGATCTCATGGTGAACAGATTGAAGGATAACCAATGTTGTTCATTTCAAATGAGAAACATTGCATCTTTTGACATAAAATGAGATACAAATGCCAAATTAAAATGAAGAGGAATTTTCCAAAACTAAGATGGGTAATTGTAGGCCTCCATAGCATGGTCATGCAGCACCTAAAGATTTATCAGTACCTCACACGAGCTCTGATATATGTCCCAAACAAGATCATTGCCCAATGTTGCATAGTGATCCTTAGGGACACTCTGGTCCAGTGATCTCGCAAACATTTGAGGGACTCCATGGGTGAAATGGGGTCATCACTGGTGTTCACCTGACCAAACAGAGTTGAAAATTTGATCTTATGGTGAACGGATTGAAAGATAGTCAATGTTGCTCATTTCAATTGTGAAACATTGCATCTTTTGACATAAACTGAGATAGGGATGCCAAATTAAAACAAAAGAGAGTCTCCCAAAAATGAGATGGATAATTTTAGGCCTCCATAACATGGTCCTCATACACCTGAATATTATTTGATACCTTGAATGAGCTCTGATATATTCTCCAAGAAATATCACTACCCAATGTTGCTTAGTGACCCTTATGGACACTATGGTTTGGTGTGCTCGCAAATGTTTGAGGGATTCTATGGGAGAAATAGGGTTGTCACTAGCATTTACCCAACAACTAGAGCTAATGGAGTAGATGATTTGATCTCATTGTGAATGGATTGAAAGATATACAATGTTTCTCATTTCAATTGAGCAATATTGCATCTTTTGACATAAACCGAGATAGGGATGCCAAATTAAAATGAAGGGGAAACTCCCAAAAATGAGATAGAAAATTGTAGCCCTCCATAGCATAGTCTTGTAGCACCTAATGATTTATTGATACCTCACACAAGCTCTAATATATGCCCAAATAAATATCGCTACCCAATGTTGGTTAGTGACCCTTAGGGACACTCTAGTCTAGTGTGCTCGCCAATGTTTGAGGGACTCCTTAGTTGAAATGGGGTTGTCACTAGTTTTTACTTGACCAACTGGAGCTAATGGAGAAGGTGATTCGATCTCACGGTAAACAGATTGAAAGATAGCCAATGTTTCTCATTTTAATTGAGCAACATTACATATTTTGAGATAAACCGAGATAAGGATGCCAAATTAAATTGAAGGAGAATCTCCCAAAACATAGATGGTTAATTGTAGGCCTCCACAACATGATGTTGTAGAACCTGATGATTCATTGATACCTTACATGAGCTCTGAGATATTCCCCAAGAAATATCACTACCCAATTTTTCTTAGCAACCCTTAGGGACACTTTGGTTTGGTGTGCTCATGAATGTTTGAGGGAATTTGTGGGTGAAATAGGGTTTTCACTAGCATTTACCTGGCCAACCGAAGCTAATGGATAAGATGATTTGATCTCAATGTGAATGGATTGAAAGATAGCCAATGTTGCTCATTTCAATTGAGTAACATTGCATCTTTTGACATAAAATAAGATAGGGATGCCAAATTAAAACAAAGGAGAATCTCCCAAAACTGAGATGAATAATTTTAGGCCTCCATGACATGGTCTTATAGCACTTGAATATTTTTTAATACCTTGCATGAGATCCAAGATATGCCCCAAGAAAGATCTATGCAAAATGTTTCTTAGTGACCCTTAGGGACACTCTTCTCCGGTCTGCTCATGAACATTTGAGGGACTCCATGGGTGAAATTTAGTTGTCACTAGCGTTTACCTAGCCAAATGGAGCATATGGATTAGGTGATTTGATCTCATAGAAAATGGATTGAAAGATAGCTAATGTTGCTCATTTTAATTGGGAAACATTACAACTTTTGACATAAAACGAGATAGGGATGCCAAATTAAAATGAAGGGAATCTCCCAAAATTAAGATGGGTAATTTTAGGGCTCCATAACATGGTCTTGTAGAACTTGATGATTTGTGGATACCTCACACATGATCCAACATATGCCACAAGAAATATCACTGCCCAATGTTTCTTAGTCAATCTTAGGGACACTCTAGTCTGGTGTGCTCACAAATGTTTGAGGGACTCTGTGGAAAAAATTGGGTTGTCACTAGTGTTTACCCATCCAAATAGAGCTAATGGAGTAGACGATTTGATCTCATGGTGAATGGATTGAAATATAGCCAATGTTTCTCATTTCAATTGAGAAACATTGAATCTTTTGGCATAAACCAAGATAGGGATGCCAAAAAAAAATGAAGGGGAATATTCCAAAACTAATATGGTTAATTGTAGGCCTCCATAACACAATCTTGTAGCACCTAATGATTCATCGATACCTCGCATGAGCTCTGGGATATGATCAAAGAAATATCGCTGCCCAATGTTGCTTAGTGACCTTTAGTGACACTCTGGTCTGGTGTGCTCATGAACGTTTGAGGGACTCCGTGGGTGAAATGGGGTTGTCACTAGCATTTAGCCAACCAACCAGAGCTAATGGACTAGATGATTTGATCTCATTAAAAATAGATTGAAAGATATCCAATGTTGCTCATTTTAGTTGAGCAACATTGCATCTTTTGACATAAACCAAGATATGGATGCCAAATTAAAATGAAGGGGATTCTCCCAAAATTGAGATATTTAATTGTAGGCCTCCATAACATAGTCCTGTAGCACCTAATGATTCATCAATACCTCACATGACCTTTGATATATGCCCCAAGAAAGATCATTGCCCAATGTTTCTAAGTGACCCTTAGGGACACTCTGGTTCAGTGTTCTTGCGAATGTTCGAGGGACTCCATTGGTGAAACAAGGTTGTCACTAGTATTTACCTGACCGACTAGAGCTAATGCAATAGATGATTCTATCTCATGATGAACAAATTGAAAGATAACCAATGTTTCTCATTTCAATTGAGTAACAATGTATCTTTTGACATTATCCAAGATAGGGATGCCAAATTAAAATGAGGGGGAATCTCCCAAAATTGAGATGGGTAATTATAGGCCTCCATAACATAGTTGTGTAGAACTTGACAATTCATTGATACCTCACACAAGGTCTAAGATATGCCCCAAGAAAGATCATTGCCCAATGTTCCTCAGTGACCCTTAGGAACAGTCCAGTTCAGTGTCCTCGTGAACATTCAAGGGACTGTGTGGTCCCACAATAGTGTGTCCCACTTTTTGGCCAACATTGACACAGAGATCAACATTTTGAGGAAAAATTTCACTTTCAAACACCTATTACCGCAAAACTATTAGGAATTTGAAGATGATGTAAACTAGAGTCTTGTAGAATTTTCTTTCTAGTTTCTAAATATTTTTTATTTTTAAAATTAAAATTCATTTAAATTCATTTTTCCTTCTCCTTCAAAATGTGGTTTGTGTGAAAAACTATATTTTTAATGAGTTACTGTCACTTGGATCAACATAACTTTTAAAAAAAATATGATAATGATGTAATTATTTTGAGATTATACTTGTAACTTCAATATCTAAAGGATACAATTGGTTTCATTCATTTTGGGTTAATATTTCATATTTTATTAATTTCTAAAGTGACAGAAACTATAATTTAGACATAAGGTCACTTGGATTGATCTAACTTGATCTTTGTATATCGAAATTCATTTTTTACTTTTTTAATAGAAATGTAACATAAATACTCTTTTCCTACATATTTTTCATAAATTTTTTTTAGTAATTTACTATTTTTCCCAAAGTCTTGAAGAGATAGGTTGTTGAATGAACAAACAACCTATGTTTAGTTAAAGTAATATTGAAAAGTGATAATAAAATCAATATGTATTAAAATTATATTCATTAGAAAGTTTGTTCCAAATAGAATCATACTACATTGATAGGTTTTTCAAATGGATTCATTTGGTCTACCAAAACGTAAAGTCGAAGTGATTTTTTGTCAGCATTTTAATAGGCGCAAAGGAGACTCCATTGTAGGTATGAATGAGGAGTATAGATGTATATCAATGTTTTTTTAATCTAAGACACTTTGAGTTAACCATTTGTAATTAATTGCTTCTAATGGAACCCCTCAAGGCTTAAATCATCATATTTTATTAAAAATGTGTTATTTTAGCAAAAATCAGCATGTCTAAAAATGTGGGACACACTATTATGGGACCACCCGACTCCATGGATGAAACAAGGTTGTCACTAGCGTTTACTCGACCAATCGGAGCTAATAGAATAGACGATTCGATCTAATGGAGAATGGATTAAAGCATAGCCAATGTTTTCTCATTTCAATTGAGTAATATTGCAGTCACATCCATGTTATGACATTTATAGAATAGTTTTTTGTAAGATATGTCTGAACGTGTTCTTAATGGTAATTAATATTTAAGTAAGAAATTTTTAAATATATTTATGACTTATTTTTTGAACTTACAAAATTAATGATAAAGTTCAGAAGTAAATGCCATATTATTTTGAGGTAGAGATTGAGAGGATTGAATACATGTATTTCAATACTATATTTGCAAATCAGACCCATTACACCTTTTATATACAAAATTTGACATCTAACATGCACATGACAACTCATTTCCATTTTTTTACATAAAAATTCGCATCTATTATGCACATGGTAGCTCATTGCACCTTTTATATACAAAATTTGGCATATAACATGCACATGACAACTCGTTGCCCTTTTTTTACATAAAAATTAACATCTAATATGCACATGGTAGCCCTTTTTTATACCGAATTTGACATCTATTTATGTACATTACATCTCATTGTCATTTTTAAGTACAAAATTTGGCCTCTAAATACGCACATAGAGAACCTCGAAGATATACACAAAATTGCCAAAAACATTCTACCATATTATAGAATCATTCTTCTAGATTGCCCAAAATTAATCGAGAGAACCTTCTACATCAACTCTAGTTGTTATTGTGTCAAGGATTGCCTTGTGGTCAGCTTCATGAACTTTCCACAAATTTTTGTTAAGAGGTCTTCCACAATACTTAATCAATTGAATATTTGTTGCAGCAATAAGGTTAGAGTAATGAAAAATATGTCTATGTGTCTCAAAGTCCTCAAACAACCAAACATTAGAATTAGTGATAGGATACTGCATTTTATGAAGTTTAATACCAAAATCAATGCAAAGTGTAATAAAAAGAGTTTAATATGTATGCATACAATTGGACACAATAATGGTACCTTCTAAGCCATTTCTCTGTGACAACAATGAATCATATTGGGTACTGAATACCCTCTCCATCAATGACTGTAGTTTTCAATTTCTTTTCGGCCTGAATACAATGACACAAAAAGTAATATGTTCCTTCTTCATTGTTATCATCTCCAATTATTGCATATACATGACCTGAATTTAATAGAAGGATTATTTAATACCAAAATGAACATTTAAAAAACTAATAAATTGAGTTTAAAACTGATTTAACCTATGGAATTTAGAGAAATTACCTTGTTCAACTAGGTTGATACATGGTCAAAATCCATTGGTGCTTCAAATTGGTTCATTTGTAGTCCTCTAGGAAGTTGATATGTATCTAGGGTTTGAAAAGGTCTACAAGACCATTAGTCAACCCACTCTTTTGATTCACATTCATCCCACACAAAATGCATACACGAAGAGAAAAAACATGCAATTTGTCTAGTATAAATATCTAATGATGTTGCATTTAAACTTCTAAATGCATGCATGTCACTTGATCGTGTAAGTGTACAAAAATATAGATAGTTTTCAATGTTAGATTCATGTATCAACTAAAAATATCTAGAAACCATAGACTTACATGCATTACCTAGTCCCATCGTAGAGTTACACCACTGTACAAGTTTTTCTGCATCTATTAACACCGTGCCACCTTTATACTTCAATTCCTCTCTAGTAAGAGTTATTTTCACACATGCTCCCACACCATCATACTCTCCCTTTCCATACCCCGCCTTAGTGAAATTACAAAAAATTTGTACACCACTTGTCACATGCATCCTAATCAACTAGTAGAACATCCTTGCATTCTTGAACTGTGTGGTAAAATTGTCTGACCATATTAAATGTTGGTTTTATCTTCTACCTCTTTCCATTAAAATATCATAGAAGAATCAAACAAATCCTTGTACAAACTCTAAGGAATGAGTATGATCATCATTGATATAGAAGTGATACTCTCTTATAACCTTTATGTCATCCTTTGTGCTATCATGTGCATGCATGAATTATGTGTACAAAAATTTTAACTTGTGTAGAGTGGTAATACATAGGTTGCACTTCATTTTTAGGTTTCAGTGTATAATTCTTAGAAAAATCAATGACAAACACAATAGTACTGGGGGGGAAAGTATCCTTACACAACTTGAATTTATCATATAGCCACCTAGCTCTATCTATGTGACCTATGTACTCATAAACTAGTTTCTCTTGAAACATCTTCATAAAATTAGCTATGCATATATCTCTTTTCACTAACTTGCACCTCTTTAATTCTTTTCCATCTTTAACACCATATGTGACTAACTTGTATTTTACAAAAAAAACTAGTGTCTTACCAATTTCATGTGTGCTATCTAGATGTAGGCATCTTGGCAACTATTGAAAAACAAAACATGTAGGAAAAAATCCTTTCAAACACATCATCTTATAGTAAATGAACCTGTCATATCATCTACACAGTACACTTGAAATAAATTCTCTAGGAGACTAGGAGGTGCCTGTAGACCACAGTCCTGTAAAACATCCTTAGTGTACAAAGTACAACATATTTATAATGCATGGAAAATTAAACATGGACCCTACAATGACACGTAGTATGTGCATGATTAATCTTAACATAAAATGGTTTTTTCATCTCAAAAAATCTTTGGCTAATTTTAATATGAGGAAAGCTTTGAAGAAACCTTTCATAAAATTATGTTTGAGTCATGTCTAAATAGTGTTTTGGATGTGGCTAATGATTTCTAATTCCAATTCACCTTCTAACAACATCTCTTTCTTTGGGTGAAACCCTTGTGTTGTCAAACCAAAAATTTTCAATTAATGTTCTTAGTGCATCAACAAAAACCTTATCCTTGCATGGGAGTCTACCCGAGAATGCCCAAAGAGAATTATTGTTAGGATCTAAAATTTTCTCTCACCTCTCTAAGCCATTGTGTAATGTTTCTCTATTTATCCTTAATGACTTTCCTATTTTTCTTATTAAATGATATTTTTTCATTTCCTTTCCCATTATGATTGATGTGAGGACATGTCAAGTAACATTAGCATCATTTTTATGTGCTTTTATACAAATGTCTTGGTATGCATCAAATGTATTTCTCACAATAGTTCTTTCACTACTATTTTTAGTTTTTCTTAACCGGGTAAGTGTGGGTTATACAAAAAAAAAGAAATTTTTCATAACCCATGTAGGTTATACAAAATTCAAAATTGTGCAAAACCAAAACTAGCCAAAAATAATTAAAATAACCAATAGAACCTCAAAATCCATACAGGTTTTGAGGAACAAAAATGAACCTCAAAACCATTATATTCCCCAAAACCCACGGCTTTGGACCATTTCCAATGCCAAAAATGAAGGAAAAGTCTATTGAGGAAGCCAATTTTCATCATAACTCGAGCGTGTTTTGGTTCCATTTTCTTCCATTTGCATTTTTCATCAATTTTCAACAATGGCATTGTATCAGAAATGTAAGATTTTAGTGTTTCAATTATTTTTGTTTGTATTTTATTTAAAGTAGGATTTTTTAATTGATTTGTTTTTTTTAAAATTTTGACGTCAAATTTGACAAAGAATTCCACAAAACAAAAAAGAAAACAAAGACCTTATGCACATGAAACATAAGAAAACATTGAACATGAGCAACAACCACAACCCAAAAATCCTCCTCAACCTTAAAATAATTCAAGCCTCAACAACCACTGCCACCTGTAAACCCTCCACATCCTCCATTAGATCATGTAGATGCCACACACAATGATCTCATAAATAACCTTACACATAATAGTGCCCAAATTTTTATATTGGTCAATAGGTTGAGGTCCTCTAGTCTTGACCACCACTCAACCCTCGTCTTGATGCTGGAAAGAATGGCCAATAGTGAAAATGAGGTTTCTAGGGAGGTTACCAAATGGGGTTCATGGAGGGATAGGTGTGGAGTATTTTATGTGGATGGGTTGCCATATTATGAAGTGAAAAAGAAGGCCATACTTAAAAGTGACATATGTGCTCTTTTTACCGATCCTAGTACTAGTAATACCCTAGAACTAGATACAAATTGATTTCCTATACAATATTGGTGTGTTCACAATAGGATGAAAGCATCTTTTTGGGATAGGTGGTATATGGTATTTGACCAAGAATCCAATAATAATTGGGAGGTGCCCCTATATTTTTTGAGAAAGCTATATTGTGAGTTTATCCTTAGCGAGAAGCTAAATTACTTTGACTTCTGGTAGTTCTAGAGTAGAGGGAGAGGCTTTGTGTAGGATAGACCTCGGGCCCATAGGATGGTACAACCACAACATAGGAGGCCTCTAGCTAAAAAACCATGGTTCATGTTGTGGTCACAATAGTTGTGAAGGATTACATAGATTTATAGACTCTTCATGTAGCCACATCATTGAATGATGTCATTATTGAGCATGGAACATAGTTTGTCAAAGAAAAGGGTGGATCAGTACTTGTGCCACCTCCATCGTCATCAAATGCACCATTTGGATCAGCACCTGCACCACCTCCATCGTCATCAGATGCACCGTTTGGATCAAACCAACCCATTGAGCATATGTGCCCCAATTGTCAAGGTATATGTGTTGGGGTAGATACTGACATGAATGAGGATGGTTTGGAATCTCATTTGTGTACACATTGTGGGGGTAGATGTCATGAATTCATTACTAAGGATGCAACCCTCACAGATGACTTGATGACAATGGTATTTTCTAGAGAGCAGAGACATGTTTGTTTATTTGTATTTTGACATGTTATTAATTAATTAGGTCGATTTATGGTGTTGGGGCTTTGGATAGTCTAGGTACTATTTAGATAATCTAAAGTCCATTTTGTATTTTGATGGGTTATGAACGGAGTTTTCTTTCTTGGTTCTTTCTCTGGGAGCCCTTTTTGAATGAGTTGATTAATATTAATATAAATATAAAGTTTTGCCAAAAAAAAAATAAAATTAATCACCTAAATGTTATAAAAGTAAATAATTTTTTATTCAGAGAATAATTTAAATTGATACATGAATAATATGGATTGTAGGGTGCAATAGGTGATACGAGAACACCACACAGTGTTCGTTCAAGTAGATGTACACATACACATGTAGATTTGACACCTTAGGTAATTTTTAAAAAATATTCATAAAAATAGAATAATATGTATGTTTCAAAATATATTTTGTTAATATATGCATATTTATTTGGTGTTTTATAGTGCTTGTCAGCTACTCAGATTTTTGAAGTTGATGATATCACCCTTTCTGCCATTGACTTTGGGTTTGAAAGCTTTGCGGTATAATATTTTGCACATGTCTTGTTTACAATTTTAATTGAACCCATTAGGTATCATATTCATTTCTCTTATGTTAATTTTTTTTTTCTAGGGTACCCCACCTGACTTGAGGACACCAGGAAAGAGAAAGAAATCCCCGAGGACACGCAAACGACAAAATGTAATTCAATAGAATTTAAGTTTATTTATTGAAATGTATTATTCATGATTAACATGCACTTGTAGTCTATATTGATGAATGGACATAACTTATTTTCTATCTATATAGAAATAATTGGGTTTTATAGAATTAATGAATGCACCTGATGTTGCTGATTTTTAGGAGAGAGAAGAGGTATCATTTTTATATTTAATTTCAATTGCATTCTTGATAGTTCTAAATCTCTTAGAAATCCTTCCTCTATGACTATGACATATGTTATGATTGTTCATATAGGAATTGGTCATAGTTGTCTCATTAGCGGCGACGCCTCCTAAGAGTACAGGAGAGCCATATGAGGTTCCAATATGTATTTTTCTATATACATGTTAAACATATGCATTTAGATATGAGTACATGTATTTTTATTTTTTTAGTGTTTCTTGACATATATGTTATTAACTTGTATTGATTTTATTTTACTTGTTACAACCCTCTTCACAACCTCCCATGGATCTTGTGGCTTTACATTTTGTTAGGAGTCCAATTCATGCAAGATGGGGACCATCAAATTTAGAGAATGACCCAATTATAGAAGAAAGAGATGAGGTAACCAAAAATTCAACTGCCAACAAATTACAATCTAGTATTTAGTTATTTTGATGTTATTTTGAGAAAAGAGTTTTGATTTAGCATTTGAATTGTTCTTATAAAGGCACCTAGTGAGCCACCTATTGCTTTAAAAAGGCTCAATTTTGATGATCCAGAAGGGTCATAGATATTGATAGAGGTATACATATCTATTTTTGCTTATTGAATGACCAAATTTTATATATTTTTGACATTTTTATTTTATATATCAACCTTGACATAGTCGATGCCACATTTTTGTAACTCTATTATTGATTTGGAATGTATGCCATTTTTTGATAGGTACACAATTATTATTCATTTTGATATATAAGAAACTTGATATTCGATCTAATTTGTTAATTATGTGTTAATTTGTTCATTGTTAGTATGTAAATATGTCATTGTGTATGTACTCATGTGTAGGATTTATGCCTTAAGTATATTCATGTGTATTCAAGTACATTCTTCATAACCTAAATTCATGTGTATGGGCTACGCGCATGACTTAAGTGAACTCATATTATGCTTCATAATATATGTGTACATGTATGCTTCATGACTTAAGAAAATTTATGTGTACGCTTTATGTGCTATGTGTAATTCATCATTTAAGTGAATTCATGCTTTATGTGCTACATTGTATTCACGTGTATCCTTCATACATTATGAGTATTATGTTTGGCTAAAGAAAAATAATGGTTTAAATGCATTATTTACATGCATGCTTCATAAGTGTATACAAATAATGTGTATGGATATCTAAATGTGTGATTCATGCCTTGAGCATATGATCACTACAAGTGTTTTTTGGTATGATCCAATATGCCTTACATGTATTTGTTGGTACCCTTCATGCTTTGAAGTTTATCTTGAAATGTGATCATCATGAGAACTCAAAACATCAATTAGTAGTCTATTATTGATCCTTTGACTAGATTTGAGCATGTAGTCTTTATTAAAAACCAAAATGGTCCATAAGATCCTAACACATTTAGGACACATAGGACCCAACCTAACCTACCAATGATGTCCCTTGTATAACCAACTTGAAGAAGCAACATCTATTCATTATGGGTATAAAATGATGCTTCTATCACATCTGGTTGGGTAGGTTTACCCTAGGAATTGTCCCACTTTTCCTCTCGACACACTAGAATGCTTGTCGTCATACCCAATGGTGCTTAGTGCACTTTGGGGACACTTTGGTCTGGCATGTTCACGAATGTTCTAGTGACTCCATGGGAAAAATGAGTCTATCATTAGTGTTTAATCTCCCAACATGAGATAATGGTGTAGACCATTCGATGCCAAGATGAATGGTTTGGAAGATACCCAGTGGTGCAACTTTCAACTGAGCCTCACTACAAGTTTAACCATCAAGTGAGATTGGCATGCCAAATTAAAAAATAAATGAATCTCCCAGAATAGAGAGAGGTTATTGTAGGCCTCAAAAACATGGTCTTGTAGCATCTAACAATTTTCTAATACCTCTCATGAGGTCCTAGTTATGAGCCTCTGAAGATCATTTCCCAATTGTGCTTAGTGCACCTTGGGAACACTTTTGTTCAGCATGGTTGTAAATGTTCTAGTGACTAAGTGGGAGGAACGGGGTTATCACTAGAATTTAATCACCCAATGGGAGCTAATGGCATAGATCATTTTATGCTAGGATGAATGGTTTGGAAGAGAGCTAGTGGTACAACTTTCAACTGTGCATCACTGCAAGTTTTGGCATCAAGTGAGATTGGCATGCCAAATTTAAACAAATTTGAATATGCCAGAAAGGAGAGAGGTTATTGTAAGCCTAAAAAACATGGTCCTATAGCATCTAATATTTTCCAATACCTCTCATGAGGTTTGAGATACAAGCCTTAAAAGATCATTGTCCAATCGTGCTTAGTGCACCTTGGGGACACTTTAGTCCAGCATGGCCACAAACATTCTAGTGACTCCGTGGGTGAAATGGGGTTGTCACTAGTGTTTACCCACCCAACAGGAGCTAATGACACAAACCATTTGGCGCCAGGATGAAAGGTTTGGAAGAAACCCAGTGGTGCAACTTTCAACTGAGCCTCATTGCATGTTTTGGGATCAAGCTAGATTGGCATGCCAAATTCAAACAAATTTGAATCTCCTAGAACACATAGAGGTTATTGTAGGCCTTGGAAACACGGTCCTGTAGTATTTGACAGTTCACCAATACCTCTCACGGTGTCTGAGATATGAGTCTTGAAAGATCACAACCCAATCATGCTTAGTGCACCTTGGGGACACTTTGGTGCGGCATGGTCACCAATGTTATAGTGTCTCCATGGGAAGAATGGGGTTTTCACTAGTTTTTACCATCCCAATAGGAGCTAATGGCACATACCATTTGGTGTTAGGATGAACGGTTTGGAAGAAACCCATTGGTGCAACTTTCAACTGAGACTCACTACAAGTTTTTGCTTCAAGAGAGATTGGCATGGAAAATTTAAACAAATTTAAATATCCCATAATGGAGAGAGGTTATTGTAGGCCTTAGAAACATGGTCTTTTAGCATCAAACAATTTTTTGATACCTCTCATAAGGTCTAAGATATGAGCCTCAAAAGATCATTATCCAATCGTGCTTAGTGCACCTTGGGGACACTTTAGTCTGGCATGGTCGTGAATGTTCCTTGGATGGAATGGGGTTGTCACTAGTGTTTACCCACCAAATGAGAGCTAATGACACAAACTATTTGGTACTAGGATGAACGGTTTGGAAGAAACCAAGTGGTGCAACTTTCAACTGAGCCTCACTGTAAGTTTTGACATCAAATGAGATTGGCATGCCAAATTCAAAAAAAATTGAATCTCCCAGAATGGAGAGAGGTTATTGCAGGCATAAAAAACATGGTCTTGTATTGTTTAACAATTTTATGATACCTCTCATGAGGTCTGACATATGAGCCTTGAAAGATCGTTGCCCAATCATGCTTAGTGCACCTTGGGGACACTTTGGTCCAGCATGGTCGTGAATGTTCTAGTGACTCTATGGGTGGACTAGGGTTGTCAATAGTGTTTAACCACCTAAAGGGAGTTGATGGAATAGAGCATTCGATCCCAAGACAAATGGTTTGGAAGAAACCCAGTGGTGTAACTTTTAATTGAGCCTCACTGCAGGTTTTGACATCAAGCGAGATTGGAATGCCAAATTCAAATTTTTTTGAATCTCCTAGAATAGAGAGAGGTTATTATAGGCCTCATAAAAATGGTCTTGCAACATCTAATGGTTCATTGATACCTCTCATGAGGTTTGAGATACAAGCCTCGAAAGATCACTCCCCAATCATGCTTAGTGCACCTTGGGGACACTTTGGTTCAGCATGGTCATGAATGTTCTAGTGACTCTGTGGGTAGAACGGGGTTGTCACTAGCGTTTACCTACCCAATCAAAACTAATGACATAGATCATTCAGTGCCAGGATCAATGGTTTGGAAGAAAATGAGTGGTGCAACTTTCAGTTGAGCCTCAGTACAAGTTTTGGCATCAAGTGAGATTGGCATGCCAAATTCAAACAAATTTGAATATCCTAGAATGGAGAGAGGTTATTGTAGGCCTCAAAAATATGGTACTATTGTTGGAAAGTTGTCTATACTGAAGTATATGACTAGATATAGTGTTTTCATTATGGAAACAAAGTCATATAGAAGTTTGGAGTCAGTGCACTAAGTGTAAAGATCAGAATTTAGTTAAGTGTTGAAGACTGGACAACATACAGAGCACCAGAGACTTAGAGCATTGGTGCATATGTGTATGAATGAATTATGGTATGCACCCTAGAAGTTAAGGTTGTTAGACTATACTTATACTTAGTCTAAGAGCGCATAAGTAGATATGCAAAGATGTGAAAGTTACAATCAGATGAAGTTGCACAGCCAGTGTGTGCCAGCAGAGAATAGAGCATGGATCCGACAATGACTATTTTAGTTTGCGATTATAAATTAATGTTGTAAGGGCTATGCACCCATTGTATTTAGATTGCCAACATATGTACTTGTATAATTGTAAGCACTCTTAAGCCAATTCACTTGGAAGCATTATTTGTAATTAGTTATAGGGCTGACCTAATTGTTTTGTTTGTATGAGCGTATAAATATGAGATGCACCCATTGTAATCAGTATGGAAGTTATGTGAGTTATATGAGAGTTGTGATAAGTAGAGTAGAGGTATAAAAAGAGAGCATATGATGTATTAGAGATTTTCTAGAGGTCAAAGCATTAGTGCACCAAAGGAACTGATCTGACAAGCAATGTCATAGCAATAGTTCACCTACAGATATAGTGTGTATCTAATCTTAGAAGGTTGTAGCCTTCATCATTTGAGCAGTGAGCTCTAGGAAAGTGAGTCCACTCCCCTAACAAGGATCATTGTAAAAGAATCCTAACAGGGTCCAACCCTTAACAAGGTCTACTGTACTTAATGCATTGTAAAGCTACTCCTAACAGGGTAAAGGATCTTCTAACAAGGATCACAAAACACTAGTGCATAATATTAGTGGGTATCAAGTCCCACTGATGTTTTTACCTATTTGGGTTTCCTCATAACCATATTGGTGTTATGTGTTGATTTTATGTTTCATGTTTAATTCAGTACTTAAGCATTTATAATTCAGTATTCAGATTATAGTGAAAATTTAAAATACAGTGAACACTGATTCACCCCCCCTCTCAGTGTTCCCATTCCTAAAAATTGGTATCAGAGCTTTGGTCCTCAACAAAGAAGTTTAACCACTTGAGGAGATCATGGACAAAGAAGATATGAAACACTTGAAGAAAAATCTTGAAGCAGCTCTTGAAGACCTAGACAATTCAGAAAGAGAAATTGAGGAACTTAAAGAAAAAGTCAATGATACTCAATTAGTTATCAAGAGACTACAAAAAGATTTGAAAGGACGCTCTAACAGTGATCTTGAAGAAAAAGTCAAGAAGTTGAATGAGGAAAATGCATCCTTATTGAGTCAGCTTGAAGAACTTGATGAAGATTACATTAGAGAAGTGTTAGCAGCCAAGATCACATGCTACAAATGCAATAACCTTGGGCATACTGAAAGGCATTGTAAGTTGCAGGTTAACCAGGATAGAAGACCACCTACATGTTTCAAATGCAACAACCTAGGACATATAGAGAAGTTTTTCAGGTATAATGGAATAAAAACTAGAAGAGGACCACCACCTGTGGTTATAAAGAAGAATATTAGTGACAATGGTAAAAGTCTTGATGAGTACATAGATAAGTTCAAGAATTATTTCAAGAAACCAGCAAATGAAGATGATGAGAAGAAATGGAAGGTAAAAGATTTTAATAAGGCATTGGTTCAGGGAGAGACAGTAGATGTTGTTGTGCCTTCACATGATGTTGACATTACTAGATCGACCTAGAAGGCTGTCTCCACGTTACATTGAGTAATAGATTTCATATCAAGCTATTTAAGCATCAACTATCCACGATCCAAAACAATAATTTCAAATGCTTTTTAATTTAATGTGCACTTATTCTCATCATGCACATATAATCAATACACAATAGAATCCAAAAACACTTAAAACTGTCAATTTGCTTTGACTTTATAAATAGATTGTTAGCACTCTAGGTGCTCGCAACATAAATCTCCACTTTACACATTGTGTAATAGGTTTTATATCAAACTATTTAAACGTAAGTTTTCCATAATCGATGACAATAATTTCAAGTGCTTTTCAATTCAATGTGTACCAAATTTTCATCGTGCCAACAAAATTGTACATGAATAAGTGAATCTAAAAGCAATTGAAACCATAAAATTACTTTGACTCTAAAAATGAATTGTTAGCACTCTAAATGCTCTTACCTCCACCAAAACCCATTCCATAATATTTTTTTTATATCAAACAATCTAACCGTAATTTTCAACAATTGAAATACTTTTCAAATTTAATATATAGAGAATTTTCATCATGCAAACATAACTAAAAAGTCTAACTATAGAAATAAAGGATTTAATTAATTATAAAATCAAAAAATTTAATTTAAAGACATAATTAATGAATTGATATTTGATTATCAATTTACATATTATTAATAGACTAAAAATATTAATTGTCAATTAAATATCAATACGCAATTAAAGTTGCACATTCAATATTAGTAAAATTAAAATATAAATTTAAGTTAAAAGATATTATTTGAAAAAGTACATGTAATTATTGGTAAATTAAAATTAAATCATGCAAAAAAGTTTTCATGAATATAAAGTTAGGAGTTGAGTTTAATTCCCAATTGTGAGTTGCATGTTTGAGTTTGGTTTGTTGGGTTTTCTATATTAGAGTTTTTTTTTGTCACTTTTTAGGGACACGAGCTTTGGGGAGACATGTTTTGGCTCTAGATTGGAATTCAAGGAATTTATTGAATGTTGGAATTTTGGATTGTGGATTGTGTTCTTTTCTTATTAGATCATTCTTAAATTTGAGGTAAGGTTTTGAATCCTTTTGTATTTTTTATTTGGAAAACTTGTCTACTTTGTGCCTACTTCTATTGTGAGATTGTTGGGCGTCTTCTTGAAGATTTTGATTTTGATACTTAGGATTTGTTTGAAACCTCTGTAGAAAATTTAATAAGTTAGCTTCTTTAATATGGTTGTATCTTTGCATGTTTGGGTTTGAGATATTCGCCTCGTAAAGGCATCCCCATTATTAGGGTTTTGAGAAAATCATGTACTTGCTAGGTTTTCTTTTTTGTATTTTGGTCTTCCTTTGATTATTGAATTTTTGTTAGAAATTACATATTTATTTGAGAGAAAATAAAATATATTATTATAAAAAGGGGGTTAAATGAATAAAATGGAATTTTATTTATTTATGGAAAAGTTATTTTCTTTATATAATAATAACAACAACAACAACAACAACAACAACAACAATAATAATAATAATAATAATAGTAATAATAAATAAATTTTATTGTATATTAAAAAAAATTAAAAGAAGGGGTGGCGAGCCACCACCCCCACCTCCCCCTTTACCTTACACGAGAGGGAGTACTAGAGGTACTCCCGCCAGTGTCAATAGGGTACTTACCGGCCCTACACATGCAAGGTACCAATGGTACCATTGCCACCGTTAGTAGGGTACCCGCTGGTAGGCATTGTGGGGTAGGATGGGAAGTGGGACCAAAGTGGCCCCCTATATTATATCTTTTTTCTTTAATATATTTAATAATTTAAAAAAAAAATTAAATTTTATTTTATAAAATTTTTTAATTCAAGATTTATTTAATGATTTATTAATAATCATTATTTTGATTTAAGATTATTTAATTAAATATTGGCCTTTTGTAATTATATTTAATAAATTAATTTATATTTGGGATTTTTTATATAAATTAATTTATAGAAATTTATTTTACTAATTTTAATTAAAATTTAATTCTATTGTTAATTAGTAATTATCTCTAATAAATTAATTATTGGTGTAATTAAGTATTTACTAATACACTTTACTTAAGGTTACTTAGGATAATGCATTTGCATGTTAGTTGTCACTGAGACACCTAGGAGTTTGCATTTCATTTTAGCACATGGTTAGGAGAAATTCCACTTTATATGGTGATAGTTGTCATCTTATACCTCTTTGTGTGTGAGATCCACCTTTAGTGCTCTTATCACATTATCATCCTCTCATTGTTGCACATGTTGCACATACTTTGATTTACAATGGAGGATGATCCGCCTTTGGTGGATATGTGATTTCACCTAGTCTGGTTGATAGCTTATCATCTCCTTATCATGTAGTCTTATCGCATTGCCTATATATTCAGGCACTCCTACTTTGTAATTAATGCATTCTATTTGATTATTGATCATTATTGAATTATTCATTTGATCATATCATCTTGTGTCTCTTGTGCTATCTCTTAAGCTTCTAGATCTTGACATTTTATTCTTTTCCTTAGGAAAATTCTTGCATGGTATCAAAGCCATAGAAGATCTCATTGCATAGCCATTGGAGGACTCTTTGCTTCATCTTTTGGAGGGCCATAATTTAAATCTATAAGAGAAGCAACTTGTGGGAGCATCTAGACCAAGATCTAACCTCACCATTGCGTCTAGGTGGCCATTTCCATAAATTTTGACTATAAACTTGCCTACCTCGGGTAAAAGTCAAATTTGTGGCAATTTTTTTTTGCAAATCGAACTTGGGCAATTCGATGTGCGGTACGGTACAAATTTTTGGATTTTTTTTTTAAATTTTTGGTTTTTTTTCAAACCTGGTCAATTTCTATATTTTCCTGGCAAAATATTGGGGTTTTGTTTTTGGGGTCCCCACCCTTGTCTGTCGATGAGATTAGATCTGTAGATTTTGTCATGCAATCATATCTGTACTTAGATTCATACTACAACATATAATTCATGGCCAAGTAGTCAGATTCCATCTAGATCCCTAGGTACCCATGAGCTTCTTTGTTTATTTTGTGTGGATCGACATATATAAACTGCATATAATTCACCCACCTTGTGCATGTGGGACTAATTGACCGAAGATTTCTAAAGTTTTTAAGACTACATTACCTAGCATGGAGGTGACTTGAATAAGTGACCAGAGATCCAAACTCAACCTCAATTTGAGCTAAGCTAGACTGTAGTCACGACTTGAGCTGAGTAGATAACCGCAGCCTAGTTGGCTCCAAAATCCAACAGACCAAGTCAGATCGACGATCACGCAGTTCACATAGATGAGCCCAAGGATCAACTCATCGAGTTGAGCTCAAGGAAAGGCAAGCCGAGGTCAAGGCCAGGTGACTTGAGCCTGAGATATTTTCATTCATAGTGGGTGAAAACATTTTGAAGTCAACCAAAGCACAAATCGCGGTGAATGAGAGACTAAATAGTATCACATCCTCGCCCCCTACCACCCAGCTCGGCCACGCGGGCAACTTTGTCACCACCATGTGGCAATTTGACCACCAGCCACGCTTCCACATAGGTAGTTCATGCCAACTTACTGCAACTCCATGTCAGGAGCCCAACAACCAATCATGACAAGCCACGTGGCAACCTAGGATTAAATGGGTAATTTTGAATAAAAATGCATTTTTCATTGATTTTATTAGGTTAAATTTGATGGACGTCCAACTGTCACAGGGGGAATTTTTTATTTTTATTTGACAACCATCTAACCGTCAAATTTAGGCTCGTGCCTACATCATCTTTTCATGAAGTTAAAATTGACCGTCATTTTCTAGCGATTTTGTATTGCTTTGACAACCATTTGACTGTTAAATTTAAGACTATATTTTGATGATGTCATTAGGTTTGAAAAAATTGCAGCCCTCACCATATGTAGTTTTGATTTGGCAGTCTGACTTTGGGAGGCCATAACTTGGCCATCCAGGCTCCAAATTGAGTGCATTTTTTTTATTTTGGCTAAAATTTCCTTAACTTTTTAGTGGTGGTGTTATTTTCTAGTTTTGGTGCACAAATTTGATAGAAATTGAAAATTTTGGTGACTGTACCTATCTGATCCCTATTTTTGCAACTTTAGAGGCTCCATTCAGGCTCATATGAACACATTTTCAGGTGTTGTTATTTTTGAAAGTGTATAATTTTAAGAGTACTTTCTGGATTTTCCATCAAATTGTAGCCTTATTTGAGAAAAAATCACTTTCAGATCTAGGTCCTTTTTGGCCTTGTATGATCATTGTAATACTTAGTATTTGATTTAATTCTAAGCAATATTGATTTATGTCTTCTTTGGCCTCATTTAGGTAGTTGTAAACAACAAAAATAGAAGTCTACTTTGGCACATTTTGACAAGTGGCAATTGTACACACACTACACATAAAGTGCCAAAAGCATCATTTTTTTTTTTCGGGGGGGGGGGGGAAAGGGGTTCTTTGATTAAGTGAATTTGGGCTCTCTCTCTCTCACTCACACACACACACATTTTCTTTCAGTTTTGCATCATGGGTTCACCTAAATGTCCATTATTAACTTCACACAACTATGCTACATGGAAATATAAAGTATGAAGTAAACTAATGGAAAGGGGTTTAAATAATTATGTAAATGGTAAAATTAAAGAGCCTAATGGTCCTAATGTGGATGATAATGCAAAACATGATTGGGAAATCAAAGACAATATGGCTTTAGGAATTATAAGGCATTGTGTTCATGAAGATATCTTCTTCCACATTTCTAGATTTAAGGATTCCAAGGGTGCTTGGGACAAACTTGAAGACTTTTATGGTAAGGTGGATGAGAAAAATGGATTCATAGTTGAGGATGATCTACTTGTCTTGGATCCTAGGAAGATTGACACAATTCAAGACTATGTCAACAAAGCCAATGAGTTGAGAACACTACTTAAGGATTGTGGTAATCCTATGAAGGATGATAGGTTGATTCATCACATCTTGAAGATGCTACCTTCAAATTATGAAGCTTTTGTATCAAGTTACAATACTCATAAGTTGACTATGGAAAGTTCCTTCACTAAGCCTTCATTTGATGCATTTGCAGAAATGTTGATGTTGGAACAATCAGAGTTGATGGATATGAGGATTCTCAAGTCTTCAAAATCTATGGCATTGGTGGCTAATAATGAGAACCAAATAAGTCAAGGTGGGAAAAGTTTCAACAATTAAAATAAGAAGTGGAAGCCAAAATCACAATCAAAGACACGACAATCTCCCTCGTCACAACAAGGAAATTCTTTTTCCAACAAGAAGGATAAACTATTTTGTGCACATTACAAGAAACTGAATCATGATGAGCATCATTGTAAGACTAAGAGAATTTATTAGTTGGAAAAATTACTCAAGAAGAACAATATCAATGTGCCAAATGCTTCCAAGGATTCATCTATGTCCACTTCAAATGGAAAAGGGCAAGCATTTATGGAAAGTTTACATTTTTTAGAGGATTAGATTCTTGTCTCGGGTGCCACACATCATATGGGTACTTCAAAGGGGAAATTTTCTTCATTGAAGCCATCTAAGGCACCTCACATCTTTTTAGGGAATGATACACAAGTGGAATTTGAAGGGAAGGGAACAATTGAGATGGAAAATGGAGAGTTCAAGGATTTTCTCTATGTTCCTAACCTTAGCACCATTCTCCTTTCAATTTACCAAATCACTAACTATAGAGGTGGAAATAAAGTTGAGTTCCATCCCAATTTAGTCATGGTGAAAAATATTAAGGATGATTCATTGGTTGCAGTGGGAAAGATAATCATGACACAAGACTCTATTCTTTCTCCCACTTTGTGCCTATGTCTCCTTCACATGCCTTGTTGACTCATACTCAATCACAAAGTAAATTATGGAATGAGCAATTTGGAAATCTTGAATTCAGCTATCTTCAATAGCTTAGCTCAAAGAATATGGTCAAAGGTCTACCTACAATCAACTTTTCCAAGGGTGAATGTTCAACTTGTTAAACGGATATGCATATTGAAGAGATGTTTTAAAAAGGAAAGTCTCGGAGAGCATCAATTATTCTTGAGTTGGTTCATGGTTTACTAGCAGGCCCCTTTCCATTGACATTAGTCAACAATGGTTTCTATGTACTCACTTTAATTGATGAATTTTCCCACTACACATGGGTCTACTTTCTTGGTCACAAGAATGAAGTGTTTGATAAGTTTCTAACCTTCAAGAGTCATGTTGAGAAGAAATCAAGTAAAGCCATCAAGGTTCTTCATGTAGACAATGAAAGAGGATATGTGAACTTGAGAATGAGAGGCTTTTGTGAACTTGAGGGTATTGATCTTCATAATTCAGTTGCATTTAGTCGACAATAGACAAGAGTTGCATAAATGAAGATTATAACTCTTAAGGAAATGACAAGTTTCATGATTAAAGCCAGGTCTCTTGATCCATCACTTGTTGTAGAAGCTATAAGTTGTGCTAATCACATCCTTAATAGATCTCCTCATAATGCCTTAGATGGAATGACTCCTTTTGAGGCATGGTGTAGAAGAAAACTAGTTGTGAAACACTTTAGAGTATTTGGTTGTCCAACATGGGAAAACATATCTTCACAAAAATGCAAGGAACCTCCACCAAGGCCTTGTACATTCATTAGATATGAAGAAAGCTTTAAGGCATATATAATTATGGATCTCGAGATGTATAAGATATTTATAGAGAGGAATGTTCACTTTGAGGAAAGTTTACCTAGCTTATACTCTACTCCTCTCCATAATTTAGACATTGTGGAAAATGATAGTGACAACAATAGAAGTGATTTAGATGGTTCATCTACCTCAACATCTATACACAGGATTACACCTTTTCTTGGTAAACTTAAGGTTGTATGCACCCTAAAATGGTCGCCTAGACTTTGAGCCCCCATTTAGCAATTTATCAAATCCCTGAATCAATATTTTCAAATATCAACAATATCAATTATATCAATTTCCTTGATCAAATCATAATCAATTCAATATTTCCTAAGGTTTGAGCCTTATTTAATTTAAAAGAGAAAAAAATAAAAATCTTATTTAATTAAGAGAACGTCCTCCCTTTTAATTAATTAAAAATCTCTTTTAATTAAATAATAAAATCACTTTATCCTAAGCCTTTATTTAATTAAAAGGAATTTCCTCCCCTTTTATTTAAATAAAGGCTTGGGATAAAGTGATTTTATTATTTAATTAAAAGAGATTTTTAATTAATTAAAAAGGAGCATGTTCTGTTAATTAAATAAGATTTTTATTTTTTTTCTCTTTTATATTAAATAAGGCTCAAACCTTAGGAAATATTGAATTGATTATGATTTGATCAAGGAAATTGATATAATTGATATTGTTGATATTTGAAAATATTGATCCAGGGATTTGATAAATTGCTAAATGGGGGCCCAAAGTCTAGGCGACCATTTTAGGGTGCATACATTTGCCCCTCTTTGACTAATGTGAGATTGATTTGGGATCACATGCAGTCAAAGAATGAAGTTGAAATGTGAGATCAATTTGGGATCACAAAACAACTCATATGTGAGGTCGATTTGGGATCATATCCAAAATAAGAGATAAGAATCTCAAGCTTGAGTGAAAGCTCACAAAAAGATAGCTGAATCAAGAAAATCAAGGAATCAATGATTAAAATCCAATAGGTACGCATAAGTTGGATATACATTACATATTTTGTTTTCTTGTTTTCTTATCTTGTTCATTTGAAGGTGCTCTTGCTTTCATGGAAAATTCTTAAAACAAAGCATTGGACTTGAGGTACTTTGTTCCATCTCTACAACATTTGGATTTTGGGATTAAAATTGAACCTTTCATGTGTTTGGCTTGAGTGTTTACATGCTTTCATAGAACACATTTCAATTGATGCTCTTAATGGGAAATGAAAGAACGTAGATTTGTTTTTACAAGTTTATATAAGTGAATGCTTGTGTTTAAACCTTAAGTAATTCTTGGTTCCAATATCAAATATCTCATTGAATGATTGAGGGCATGGATTCATTCCTTGTTTATATGAAGAGTTAAATGTACACTTTGTGGACTCACTTCATGTTTACTTGGAAAGTTAAATATTCCATGGTTCAAACCCTTTTGCATTTGTGAGTAGTATTGATAAGCAACTTTAGAGTACTTTTGATTGATCTTGTTAGCTATATTGGGTGTTGGATTCGCTTATTTCTAATCATCCCTCATTACTACCTTTTGGATGCAAGGTTAGCATTCATACATAGGGGAGGGGTCTACTTGAAAAGAGCATTAAGTGTTCCATAAAGTTTCCCCCTTTTTATGCTTTCTTGATCTCATTAGTTTTCTAAGGTGTGGACTCACTTTGAGTTTGTGTGAGGAGTTAAATGTTCCACTTTGTGGACTCACTTCACATTCACTTGAAGAGTTAAATGTTCCACTTTTGGACTCGCTTCACATTCACTTGAAGAGTTAAATATTCCACTTTTGGACTCACTTCACATTTACTTGAAGAGTTAAGTGTTCCACCTTTAGTGCTTTAAATACTTTTGATAGTGAATTACTTAATTTTATTTTTAGAAGGCCTACTATGGGACACACCACCTCAAGGGATGACCTTAACTCCCATGTTTTTATGGAATACAAATAGCGGGTGGTGAATCAAAAGACACCTCTCTTGGGAATTGAGTTTGATATCACTCTTGGCTAAGCCTCAAAGAACTTTATACCTTTGAGAAGTGAAGGAGGAGATTTGGGTTACCATCTCCCCCCGGCTGTGTGATTTTGGATTCTTCTCATCTACAGATTTGGGCCTCACATACCTTGCATATATCGAGGACTCCTTTTAGAAAGCCACGTATATCCTTGTAGACAGTTTGTTAAGGTGTTGTTGTGTTCTATTTGGCTGATAAAACATTTTCAAGAACATACACAAGTAGAACCTTTAAGGAGTAGAAATAATAAGTCACTATCCTTGTTCATGCACAAGGTTGCTTTGCCCCTTGCTCATTTTTTGAAGACAACTGCTTGCTTGAACTCCTTGATTGTTGTCTTATGTGCTTGATAAAATGCTGGAAATATGTTAATGTGTCTGATTAAACCACAAAACAACTGAATTCCTAAGTTGAAACACCCAACTTTTTACAGCTTGCTGAATTTTCTATCCTATCATTAGAGACTTGTTTTGACTTTAAATCTCTGGTTTTTACCCTCTAGAAATATCATCAATTGGTTTACAAGGCCACTTTGGAAATAGTTGTCAGGTTAGAAGGTTATTCTTGGTGAGAAATCTTATCTCTAGAATTGTTAGCTACATTCTTGGAGAATTTTAGTGCTCTTATTGTCCAAATCACTTTCATTTAATTAGTTTCAATTATATTTTGGCCTAGTCCAACCTCCTGATTCAAAAGTGCAAGGATACTCATCCTTTGATTTTAGCACCTCTTTGACAGTGTTGGTAAAGCCCCTTTATTTTTATCTTTTCATTTCATTTTAGACAATAGAGAACTTTGATTATCCTAGTTTGGTGTTGACACTTTGTGAGGTCACCCTATCATTAAGAATCTCTTTCTTTCATGTTAGTTACAACAAGGTACCAAGTCAACCAAGGGAAGCGACCCCCTGTTGTCTTTAGCCAGTTACCACCAGTTAAGACTCATCAATAGCATAAGGGAAAAGGACCCCTTTTTGATCAATATCCTAAGAGTGAATCTAAGATTTGTTTTAATCTAAAAGGTAATCCTAGTGAAGTGAGTACCTCTTTAGCACCCATTTCATTAAGCATGGACATGAGTTACACCTTCACTCGACAACAAAGAGAAGCAATGAACCAGACTCTTGATGACATATTTCAATGGCATAGGGGTAACATGATGTCTACTGGGTCTGCATATGCTAGTCCACCTAGATCACCCCTGATCAACACAAGGTATCTTGATGCTCACCAACGAGCTAAGAAACATCACCAACAAACTCACTTAGATTCAGGGTCACAACACGAAGACCAAAGCAATGAGTCTAGTGACCACCACATCAATGTAGCCAATGCAATCAGACAGTCAAGGCAACCTTCTCCACTTAGAGATACCTCTCAATATGAAAATATGAGATTGAAAAGCATTGAAAGGGAGAAGAAAGCCTATCTAGATGAACAAGCTGCTAAAAAGGATAAATTTAGACAACTAGAGGAAGAGGAACGTGCATTATTGGACATAAGGAAAAGAGTCACTCAAGAAGAAGAAGATAGACTCTATGCACAACAACTCCAAAAATGATTCAATGGGTGGGGTACTAATAGTGGGACCCACTCACCCCCATCTACTCCCTCACCAAGTCCTAGAAGAAGGTCAAGGATGCCCTCAAGATCCCCAAGTCCTAGAGGTAGAAGGACTTCAAGATATGATCACCATAGGAGACAGTCACCTCCTAGACTTTCAAAAAAACCCTCCCAATGAGCACATCATGGCTCACAACATGGAGGAAGTTATGCCAACTTCAATCATATAGATTTTATGACTATGCAACAAGAACCATCCTTTCAAGCATATGTGGAAAGGTATGTGAAACAAAACAAGGATCAGTTCCTAGAAAGTCTCATCAACAAAAGTGCTAAGGTCCCATATAATTTTGATGTGGACTGAAAGGTAAAGAAGAAAGATCCATCAACTAATGAGGTGATTAAACAACTTAAAAAGGATATAGAAAGGATGAGGGCTCCTAAGAGCACATTTAATTTGGACTCCATATGTCCCAACCCAATTGACAAGAGTGTGGTGTTGGTTGAGTTTCCTAAGAAAGTTGAGTTTCCAACCTATGACAAATATGATGGTGTTGGTGACCCTCACGACCATGTTAGATAGTTCTACATAATGAGCTTTTCTTTTCACCATGAAGACTCCTACTTGATGAAATTATTCCCAAGGAGTCTCAAGGGTCAAGCCATGGAGTGGTTTACTAACCTTACTCCTCCAGTTAAGACATTTAGAGAGCTTGTGGAAAGATTTGTTCAACATTTTTCTTACAACTTATCAAGGTTGATCACCATGCTTGATTTGTGCAAACTCAAGCAGAATCAAGGGGAATCCTTTGTTACCTTTCTACAAAGATGGAGACATTTGTGCTCGAAATATCCAAGGACAATTCCTAAGGAGGAAAGAATAGACATCATTGTGAGCAACTTGGTACTGGAATTAATGTATGAAGTAAGGAAGATCCCATTTAATTCTTTTGATACCATGGTAGAAGTGGCGTGTCGCATAGAGGATGTCCTAAAAGAACAAGGAATTTTGGCCAAAACAACTAATAACAACAATGGCTAAAACAACAATAATAATGGTAATAAGGACAAAAAGAACTCCTATTGGAATAAGAATAAGCAAGTGGTCAATGACGGAGTTGTTGACTCATCACAACCCAAGAATGAAGGAGTTCTTAATCTCTCTAATGCAGTCCAAGCCATGAAGTTGCAAACATCTTTAGCACAACAAGAAAATAAACCCAAGGATCAAGGGAGACCTAAAATAGAAAAGAGACAATTTACCAAACTCGGGGACTCCTATGCAGACATTTTCAAGATGTTAATTGCTCATAATTTGGCACAACCTCAGGATCCTATAAAGTTCCACATACCAGATCCTAAACCTCATTAGTGGGATGAGAAGGATTTCTATGTCTTTCACAATGGAATTGGACATGATATAGAAAATTGTTTTAAACTTAAGCATCTTGTCCAAGATCTTATTGAAAGTGAAAGATTACAAGTTGATGGTTTAACCACTAATGCAGATCACAAAGCTTTTAAAGAATCCTTGCCCAAATATGAGAAAGGAGAGAATTCTAACAACAAGAATGGCAAGGCTGCTATCAACTACACCTACACAAATGCTGAAAATGTTATTAATATGCTTGAAGTTGTTGATGATAATGTCAACATGATGAGAGGGAAAGACCCTTATGGATATGATGTGGATTCAAATCCTATGCCTGATGAAGGACCCGTTGTGGTACTAAGAGGTCCTCACTCACGAAGGATGTCTGAACCCCTCAATGCAGTCACTAGGAGTCAGTCTCAAGCTCCCATTGTTATTAGAGGTCCTAACTCTAGTAAGTCTAAGCAGCCAGTGTCAAAAGGTGTTCTTCCTAAATCTACTATTGGTCCTGAGTTGAATTATAATCTTGTTGACCAATTACAATGTACACCAGTGCAGATTTCAATCTTTGAGCTTTTGGAATTGTCCCCTAAGCATAAGCGTGTCCTTGAGGATGCCTTGCGAGCGGCTAATGTCCCTAATGATATAGATGTAGATCAATTCCAAAATATGGTCAACCACTTGGCTAGCCCTCAATACCTTACATTTTTAGAAGAAGATGACAAGTCATTAGGCCACCCACATAATTTGGCCCTTCATATAGAGGTTATGATCCACAAGACCCGTGTCAGGCGCGTGTTGATAGATGGGGGTGCTGGGCTTAATATTTGTTCTTTGAGCTTATTGAAGGCCTTGGGTTATTCAGAAGAAGTCATTGAAACAAGGAAGAAGATAACTATCAAGGCTTATGATGAAGCAGAACATAGTTCTAATAGATTGGTTGTTCTTCCTATCTGAATTGGTCCTGTAGAGAAAGATATTTTGTTTCAGATTGTAAATGTCAGTCCTTTGGCTTATAATATTTTGTTGGGTAGACCTTGGATACATGAGATGCAAGAAATCCCATCTACTTATCATCAGTGTGTGAAGTTCCCTTACAATGGAGTAGAAGTTTGCATACCCGGGGATAGCACATTGTCAGTCAACACAATTTCAGTAGGGTCTCACATTCCTTTGAATAGGGAGGCTGACACTTTTGATACTACATTTGAATAATGCAAAGACAAATTCAAAGCCATGGATCTTGGCATGGGGGATTACAAAATTGATTCATTCATAAAATTGCCAATTTCCCCTAGGTCTTATGGCAAACCTTCTCAAGATATGAAACCCTCATCTTCAGCCATGACATTGTTTGACAAGTTTGTAGAATCCTCAGTTCCGATTCAAGAGGAAAAAGAAGAGGTTGCCATTAGGGACTGGATTTACTGAGAGGAGAAATACCAACATAATGAGGATTTTGCACCTTCTCCTTGAGCTGATGGGAGAGGGTATACATTGGTCAAGAATATGGGTTATCCAGGACATGGTCCCCTTAGTCATCAGTTGGATGCCAAAGCTGAACCTCTTAACCATGCCCTTTTTGGACAAAGGAATAAGTCAACAGTTGGCTTAGGTTTTGCAAATAAGAAATAGAAAAGTGTCCCAGTCTTAGCTGCGATGGACAGTGACAATGACTCAGACTACACACTTAGTCTCTCTAATTAGCAAGACATGTTTGATGATTGGGTGCCTTCAACAAATCTCCTTTGGGGAGATTCAAAAGATTTGACAATTGATAGTCCTACTATCCCAACTGTGATGGATAGTGACTATATGAATGCTAGATTGACAATGGAAAGTGTTGCTATCCTAGCTGTGATAGATAGTAACAATGCTAGTGCTAGAGAAAGGAAAACCTTTCCTAACCTTGAGGCTTCTACATCATGAGGCCCAAATAATGATTCAAAGACAATCTCACATGAGTTCGAATGGGACTCACTTTCAGAAGCAACAGTTGATTTGGACATGGATGTTGTCCATACTTATAGTACTCAACTCGATGTGACCAACGAGCCTAGTGTAGGACTAGAGGATTGGACTCCTCGAATTGCCTTAGTGGATGACGCTTTGTTTGGTAGGAAAAATCCTGATTCGGGTATCTTAGAAGGAGGCTTGATGAATCCCAATTGTATGGTCACTAAAGATAACACCTTCCACATACACAATGTTGAACTAGTCATTGACCTACCCCTTGTTCATTTCCACCTAATTGATTGGTCTCAATGTCACCAAGAGCCTCAGCTCTTAAACTTTCAGAATGACTATGAAATTGCCTGTTATCTAAATGCTCTTGAACCCATAGTCTCTTCCACTAGTGAACCAACAACAAGTATGACGGAGCCTGATATTAAGTACCTTAGTCTAAAAAAAAAAGAAAAAGAAAAAAAAAAGATGGTTTTGATGGCGAAAACCACTTTGTGGCAGTGTCAGAACCCAAAATAGTAAAAATAAATGACATATCCAAGGGTGAAAACCTCTTTGAGGCACCTAAGGATGGGGTACTTAATAACTTGCCAAGTTAATTCCAAGATAGGTCATTAGTTCTCATTGAGCCCACACAACTAGTGAATTTGAATATAGAAGAGGCTCCCCAAATAGTGCACCTAGCTCAGTCTCTATCAGTTGAAGAAAAAGAGGCATATAAAAAGCTTTTGCAAAAGAAGAAAATCAACTTTTCTTGGACATATTCTGATATGTCAGGGCTTGACACCAATCTTATTATGCATCATCTATCTATAGCTCTAGGAATAAAACTGATCAAACAAAGGTTGAGGAAAATGCACCCTCACGTAGCTCTTCTTGTTAAAGCTGAATTAGAAAAGCTCTTACGCGCAAGATTCATTCAAGCTATTGACTATGCTAAGTGGATCTCCAATATTGTTCCAGTTTCAAAACATGATGGGTCCATTCACATTTGCACAGACTTCAGAGACCTCAAAAAAGCATGCCCAAAGGATGACTTTCCACTCCCAAACATAGACATGATAGTGGATATGACGGCGGGTTATGAGATATATTCCTTAATGGATGGGTTTTCCAGATATAACCAGATAAAAATAGCTCCCGAAGATCAAGAGAAAACAACTTTCACATGTGCATGGGGAACCTAATGTTGGAATGTCACGCCATTTGGCCTAAAGAATGTAGGAGCAACATACTAATGAGCTATGACCACAATTTTTCATGATATGATGCATAAGAACATGGAAGATTATGTGGATGATACCTTGGCTAAATCTAGGAAACGGGATACACACCTTGACGATTTGAAAGTGATTCTAGATCGCATGGAATAGTTTCAACTTAGATTGAATCCGAAAAAGTGTGCATTTGGAGTTACCTTAGGTAAACTTCTAAGATTCATAATTTCAGCAAAAGGAATAGAGGTTGATCCTGAAAAGGTCCAAGCTATCTTAGATATGCCACCTCCAAAAAACATAAGTCAAATGAGAAGTCTTCAAGGATGACTCCAATCTATATGAAGGTTTATTTCACAACTTGCAGATAGAGCACAACCTTTCAATAAAACATTGCATAAGGGAGTCACATGTGTGTGGAATGAGGATTTCCAAAAGAGCCTTGATCAAATAAAATAGTATTTGGCTAATCCTCCAATTTTGATGCCTCCTATTCTAGGGAAACCATTGATTTTGTACATTTCAGCAACATAGTCTTCCTTGGGGGCATTGTTGGCTCAATTAGATGACACTGGGAAAGAAAGGGCCATATACTACATCAGTTGTACTCTAGTATCTTATGAGATCAATTATAATAACATTGAGAAGTCTTGTCTTGTAGTAGTGTTTGCTTCCCAAAAGTTGTGACACTATATGCTTGCTCATACTATACATTTGGTTGCAAAAATTGATCCTCTTAAGTACTTGCTTAGTAAGGCTTCCCTCATGGGTAGACTTGCTAAGTGGATGATGGTTTTATCTGAGTTTGATATAGAGTACATTGAGAAAAAGGCCATAAAAGGGCAAGCTATTGCTGATCAGTTAGCTGATTTTCCAGTTAAGGATAGTGTGCCTATTCAGGTAGAGTTCCCAGATGAACACATTCTATACATGACCACTCGCACTTGGAAGATGTTCTTTGATGGTTCCAACATGCAAAATGGATCAGGTGCAGGAGTATTTTTTGTTTCTCCTCACGGGTATAATATATCAAAATCCTACAAACTTTTATTCCCATGTACAAACAATATTGTAAAATATGAAGCATTAACCAATGGATTGAAACTAGCTATAGAATGGAACATAACATATTTTCATGTCTTTGGGGATTCACAATTAATTATCAACCAAGTCAATAAGGAGTATCCAACCAAAGATGATAAATTGATACCTTACAAAAAGATGGCTGATTCATTGAGACGTTACTTTACCTTTGTGACATTTCAATAGATGCCTAGAGTAGAAAACAAAGTTCCAGATGCTATGGCTACATTAGCTTCACTCCTACAGCTGGAACAACATGAATCCAAATTTGAATTCCTGGTGGAAGAGCTACACCACCCCATATTTGACTCATCTGAAAGCAATGTCATTTGTACCCTTGTCACACATGAGTCTTCCCGCTATGGTGCTATCTATTCATATCTACGTGATGGCATCATCCCTGACACTTTCAACCATTTTGAATGCTAAAACCTCATCCGTAACACCTCTCACCACACCCTTATCTCTGGTGATTTATATAGGAGGGGTTTAGATGGGACACTTCTTAGGTGCTTGGAAAAGGAGGAATCCAACCAAGCGTTAGTTGACATTCATGAGGGCATTTGTGGTGGACACTCTAATGGTCTTGCCATGGCCCGAAGGTTGCTTAGGGTGGGGTATTACTGGCCCACAATGCAAACTGATGCAGTAGCTTTCTCTAAATCTTGTGAGAAATGTCAAAAACATGGAAACCTGATTCACGCTCCAGGGAGGGAGCTAATTCCTTCTATTTCTCATTGGCCATTTCAGTGCCAGGCCTTTGACCTTGTTGGGCAAATTCATCCCAACTCATCAGGTGGACATAAGTTTATCATCACAGCTACTGATTATTTCATGAAATGGGTAGAGGTAGTCCCTCTTTCTATTGCCTTGGGCAAAATAGTTTCCCTATTTATTCTGAATCATATTATTTTCTGATTTGGAGTGCCTTCTGAGATTATTACTGATAATGGAGGTCAATTCAAGAACAAGGACCTTAAGCATTTGTGCAAGAAGTTTAAAATTAAGCAACATTGGTCCTCTATCTATTTTCCACAGGGAAACAGACAGGTAGAAGCCTCTAATAAAACCATTCTTAAAATCCTTCATAGAACAGTACACAAGAATGGTAGGGATTGACACTTACAAATCAATCTGGCACTATGGGCCTATAGAACTAGCATTCGTACACCTACAGGAGCTACTCCTTTTGCTCTTACCTATGGCACTAAAGTAGTGTTGCTTTTAGAAGTAGAGATACCTTCACTTAGAATCTCTCTCAAAGGTTTGATTATAGATGAGGATTACCGCACCATGAGGTTACAAGAACTAGAACTTCTAGATGAGAAGCATAAAGTGTCCTTTGATCACATGAGAGTATATTAGAAGCGTATGTCCAAAGCATTCAACAAGAAGGTTTTCCCTAGGGAATTTCAGATAGGTGATCTTGTTTTGAGAGAGAACCCTAAGAATCAATAGAATAGAGAACAAAAGGGCAAGTTTGAACCTAATTGGCTTGGACCATACATTATTACAAAAACTTTTGGTACAGGTGCATATTTACTGTTGAATGAAGATGGAGAATAGCTCCTTGAGCCCATCAACATTTTGCACCTAAAGAAGTTCTATCCTTGATGCCCATTTCTATCTGGGGGCATCCTTTGTACATATTTTATGATCTTGAAAAAATACCAAAAAAATTCATATATGATGTTGAAAAAATCCTAAAAAGCATATACAGTCCTGAAAAAATACAAAAAAATAAAAAAAGTTGAAAAAATATAAAAAATATATATAGAAAAAGTGCCCTGGTGAAAACCTGGAAACAGGCACCTTGGTAGAAAAAATACAAAAAAAAAAATTTAAAAAAAAAATCTCCAAGTGGTGAAAACTTGGAAACAGGCGCTACTTGACGCTTTTTGCACCCTTGTATTTTAACATGCGTCCTCGACACTCAGCCATTCTTCATCATGACTTAACCTTGTTGCTTTGGTCTGGAATTGGTCTTTATTTTTGTCTAGGGGGTATACCTATTAGCACAGGTCCTTTAGGTGCATTTGTCTCTGAGGGCATTTCACAAACTGGTGTTTTTCAACACCACCCCAAATAGTGTTTCTCAACACTACCCTTGCATCGAGTGTTTCTTAACACTTATCAGATGTCTTACCCAATAGTCTAGTATGATACAACATTGCTCATTTGCAAAGGTGATACTCAAAGTTTGACTCTATGACCAACACACACGCACTTAAACAATCAACTCGTTGAGATATGTTGACTTTATTTTTCTTTGTGTGCTATCTATGAGGATTTCTTTGATGAGTGGTCTCTCCCTGAGAAGTTTTTGATGATGCATAGCTAGAAGACTGAGCGTATGAGAACATGTTTTATTTCTTTATCTTCTTGTGGGTATATTTTGTTGGTCCTAACTGTCATGAGCATTTATGCTGGTCTTACTTGACACTATGGATTGACAAGGTATTATCCTTGACTATTTTGTAAGTGCATGCTTCTAGTTATCCTGACTTTCATGTGTCTTGATACAAGCATAATCTCACCATATCAAACTTAGGTAATCTCACTACATTAGTCATCTTGACCTCCATGTCTTTGATGCCTAGGTGGGATTGCCACATTTCTATCTGATAAAGATCATATTCATATCCACATAGTTATGCTAGTGTGCATTGTATGATCTTACGACGCTACCAATAACACTCGATGATGATAATTAGATGTCTATAGGCATTGTGACCTTGCAAGTCAACCACTTTCATAGTAGCTTGCACTCTTAGGTTCATCATAGTTTAGTTTTTGCATCTTGCATATGGAGAGAGCTCTCATTTTTATCATCTACGGACTAGTTGGTCAACTGTGCTCATTTTCTGATTCTTCTTGATCATATCTTTCATTTCTGGTCTTTCATATCACATCATTTTCTATCCATTTTCAGACTCAAAATCAAAATTTGAGTCATGTTTTCAAGTTTTCTCATTCTTCTACGCAGTTGACTGACCTTTTGAGGCATAATTCTTTGATCTTTGATGGAATTTCTTCCTTTTCATGTCTTTCAAACTTCTAGTCTTTCATTCACCCCACTTCTTTTCTTCTAATTCATCACTGGGGCATGTGTTCACTGTCTAATGGTTATCTTGTTATCATTTATCTTTGATTGTGATTTCATTATGATTTGATCATCTTTATCAATTTTCTGCTTCTCCTCTACCTAATTTTGATTTCAATTCTGAGGGGGCAGTACCTATTGGATTTTAATCATTGATTCCTTGATTTTCTTGATTCAGCTATCTTTTTGTGAGCTTTCACTCAAGCTTGAGATTCTTATCTTTTATTTTGGATATGATCCCAAATCGACCTCATGTCTAGTATCCTTTGTTTATGTTTTATCCGGATGTGATCCCAAATCGACCTCACATATGAGTTGTTTTGTGATCCCAAATCGATCTCACATTTCAACTCCATTCTTTGACTACATGTGATCCCAAATCGATCTCACATTAGTCAAAGAGGGGCAAATGTATGCACCCTAAAATGGTCGCCTAGACTTTGGACCCCCATTTAGCAATTTATCAAATCCCTGAATCAATATTTTCAAATATCAACAATATCAATTATATCAATTTCCTTGATCAAATCATAATCAATTCAATATTTCCTAAGGTTTGAGCCTTATTTAATTTAAAAGAGAAAAAAATAAAAATCTTATTTAATTAAGAGAACATCCTCCCTTTTAATTAATTAAAAATCTCTTTTAATTAATTAAAAATCTCTTTTAATTAAATAATAAAATCACTTTATCCTAAGCCTTTATTTAATTAAAAGGAATTTCCTCCCCTTTTATTTAAATAAAAAATCCCCACTTTTCTTCTTATCCTATGTTGCACAAATAAAGCATTATTCTTATTTTATAAAAAGAGAAAAAATACTTTTTGTCTCATATGGACACTAAAGTCAACTCCTATTTTCCTATTGGAGGATATTTGTTCACAAGGATCAAGCTTCTATTTTTCTCCACCGTTGATTAATTCTTTTGCCTCTTTATCTCAATGGTCCATTTTCATCTCATTTCTTATAAAAGGAGAGCTCTCTCCTTCATTTTCATATCTTAGGTTTTTATGCTAATGTTATGTTGCAGGTTTTCTAGGTCATTTGGAGCTCTTTGAAGACATTCTTGCATTCAAGCTTTGAAGACATTGTTGTTGCATTTCATTTAGCTTGTTTTCTTACATCATAATTTCATAATCATGGCATTTTTAGTATAGATTTCCTTTATGCAATAGATTAATCTCACATAGCTTAATAGGAGGATTTGTAACACTTGTATTTTCCTTTCATAGCATAGCTTGCATCTTTCATTCTCATATATTAGTTTTCATTGCATTGCATCCATATTGATTTCATTGGAGATATTGGCATTGTTGCCCTTGTCTTTGATTTGGAATCTCTCATTGTGTGGTTGACTAGCAAGGTCATGAATTTATAGTTCTAACTGAGAGTAATTTTACAAATCTTGCAACTCCATGCATAGAGAGCTATGGATCGATTTGTGAGGGCTCATTGTTGAGTTTTCTTGCATGTAAGGATTCATAGAAGTGTGGTCACATTTTCACCATACAAAGGTTGAGGATACTCCTTCATCATCATCTTCCACTAGACCTAGTTGGGTTAGATAGACTCTTGATTCAGCAGGTTCACTTGAGGGGGATCCTTCAGACAGTCACAGGACAAGGTCACAACATCAACACATTCCATATGCATACATTGCTACAATGATAGGTCCATATGATTCAACATAATAGGGTACACCTTGTCTTGTAGTTCCAATAGCAGGGGATGACTACTTGATAGACATTGCGGGTTTGTTTGTGGAATCCTAAATTGCTGATATGGGAGATATCATTGATGATATACATCTTCTCTTTGATGGGGAAGATCCTTCTTCAATTGTTGTGAGGGAACACTCGGACCTTCATGTCCATTCTCTACATGATCAATCTTTTGAGGTTGAAGTGATTGTGGATCCTTATGTACAATAGTTGCAGGAGGTCTCTTTATCACTAGAGAAGACACTTGGTTATGTGGGACATGTTCTACATCCATCCTTGTTTGATCTTGACTTGTTCTTTTCAATAGTTTTGGAAGGGGAAACCTTTACTATCAACACAAGGACAATTGAGTAGTTTTTAGAGATATCATTCATCTTGAGGTTTCTTCCCACAGATTAGGGAGACATCTCATACACACCTATGGATTTGTTTCTTCTTAAGGGGAGGAACGTTGTTTGACATTCATGGACCAGCTTCTACATTCATCCTGTAGCATCTATCAATGATGGGAATTTGACATTGAGGGGGGGATACCATGTCTCTTCTTCTATTACTTATCTCTTATGGGGGGACTTTTTCCTAATATGGGGTTTTGTCCTTCTCATACTTCTATATTGTATATACATGATGTACATGTCATAATGAGGTAGTCTTGATTACTCCATCCATCCATGCATCTTTTTTTCATCTCTCTTTTTGGGGGAGGGTTTTCCTCATGAGTTTTTCCCTCTTTCTTCGCTTTATAAGAGATTGCATTGCTTTTGCATTTTGTACATGGGTACCTAACATGGCCTAGTAGCTGAGAACCATAATGCATTTTCATCTATCATTGTGAGATTAAGTGAATTCCCTTATGTTGCACTTAAGGGAGGTTTTGGTGTAGTTAAGTATTTACTAATTACACTTTACTTAAGTTTACTTAGGATAATGCATTTTCATATTAGTTGTCATTGAGACACCTAGGAGTTTGCATTTCATTTTAGCACATGGTTAGGAGAATTCCACTTTACATGGTGATAATTTTCATCTCATACCTCTTTGTGCGTAAGATACACCTTTAGTGCTCTTATCACATTATCATCCTCTCATTGTTGCACATGTTGTACATACTTTGATGTACAATGGATGATGATCCACCTTTGGTGAACATGTGATTTCACCTAGTGTGGTTGATATCTTATCATCTCCTTATCATGTAGTCTTATCACATTTCCTATATATTTAAGAACTCCTACTTTGTAATTAATTAATTCTATTTTATTATTTATCATTATTGAATTACTCATTTAATCATATCATCTTGTCTCTCTCATGCTTTCTCTTGAGCTTCTAGATCTTGAATTTTATTCTTTTCCTTAGGAATTTTTTTACATTAATTTATATAAGGAACATTATCAATTAATTTATAAAGATTAGTTTTGTGAATATTTTATTTAGTTTTAAATAAGGTTTTGGTGTGATTGTAGTTAATAATACACTATTTTTGATTGGGGTTTTATTTTGATTGGCCTTGTTGAATAAGGCCAGTTAGGGTATATTGATGCCCTAAGTGGATGTTGTCTTTTGCAACTTAAAATACTTTTTGGTTTTTAATTTTATGCTTTGAGGTTTATGTTGTGGAAATTTCGTAACCTCTTTATATCATGATTGGTTCATGTGTTACTTTGGGTGCATCTATGATGTGATGCCATGTGCTCTCTAAGACCTTGATCAATATTTTATTTGACCACGGGGGTGAAAATCTATTTTTTTTTATTGAGTTTTGATTTGTTAACTTGGTCACCCTTATTATTCTATTGTTGTTATTTTGTGATTTGATAGATGATATTATAGATTTATGTTTTAATCCATGTTTGGAGAGTGATGCTTTTGATGATCTTGATGATTATTGAACTTGTGTTATGAGACCATGTGTACATGGTATTTGAGTTATTGATACACCCAGTATGGGATGGATGGTTTGGATCCTTGTATAGAACTCACAACATGAGTGTATCTTCTTCTCCCTGCATAGAAATTAGAATCTTGATCCCTCTCATTGGAATCATCATCAGGATCTACTGGATCATCGACTATTCCTGCCTGCCTTGGATCAACCTAATCTCGACTAGAGAAATAAGAATGAGATATTATTTTTTATGCTCCAACACTTGTCTTTGATGACATTCATAGTTTCTAATTTATGAGAAGTCTTTTATGGTTTTGGTTTTGTCTTATCCTTGTTTCTTTTTGCTGGGAGCATTAGAGTAGGTTATCTATGAGCATACAGGGGAAGATTCTTGCAATGAGAATTGAGGCCCTCAAATGGCTGCTAGGATCACTCATTATAATATAACTTAATAAAGTGATGACTTAATAAATCTACTGAGAGAAAACATTGAAAAGATAATTGTGTACCTCATTATTCCTTGAGGGCTAGTACAAGCTAGGATGTGTGAGATGATGCTTTCTTCCTAGTGTGGTGTGTGTTCTGGCATAGTTAGTAGCCTTTTTTATATGAGAGGTTTACTAATACCGCATATGGTCACTTAGCACTGAGGTCCAAATAGGATTCTAGGATGAAGTCCAAGGGTTAAAAGTATGTGATGACATTTCCCTATATGTTTCCTAGGTTCCTACATTACATTTGGTATACCTGATTTGTGTCTTTATCATTTATAATTGAACTTTATATCCTTTACTACCATTTTATCTAGTGTACCTTGGCATTATTGTTGCTTGTTTTTGGATATTTCTTTGAGTGAGGCCTAGAGTTATCTCCTCATCACAGTGGGAGTGGACTACTTGGCTCCATGTGGTTGGGTAATAGTGATTCTATTACCATTGAGATCTGGCATTTGTGACTTTGTGCTTGGATGATCCTTAATGTTGCTTCTATCTTCTTTTTAATTGTTTGAAGACTTTCTTATTATCACGATGAGATGTATATCCTGTATTTCATTTTATGTATTGGTTAGTGGCATTGATTCTAGAGATGCATATGTATTTATATTATATTATTGTTATCCATGTGACATATGCAGTGGAATATGCATTATCTTGAAGACAAGGATGTATCAGTTTGTATCTTATTTTATGTACCTTTGAATACATTGATGTAATAGATGTATCTTATTATTCAATTGAAATTAATATGTTGGTGTACTTTATGATTTGTGTTCTTTTCATTATGATTAAGTAAAGAATTAGGAATACTTTGATTTGGGTTCTAAAATGAGTGTAAGATTTATCATGTCATTATGTTATATATTGTTCTTAGTAGATTAGTTAATTTATATGTAATTCTATGTCATGGAACCCTTGAGACTTGTAGTTTTTAAATGAGTTAGATTTACGAGTATGTATTGTCTTAAGTTAGATTTTTTTTGTATTGTTATTCATTATTGATTGTAAACTCTTAAGAAAAAAATTATTTTGTAAACTTAGTAACATGTTTTAAACAAATAATTTAATTATACTAATAATATTAGTCAACCCTAATATTAGTATTTAAGTATAATTTATATATGCTAATAGTTTCCTATTGATAATTTTCACATTCATTTAGTACCAATTTTAATCTTTAATTCAATAATGACCAAATTTGAATCCTTTGTACTAGATAGAAACAAATTTTTTAATATCCTACAATTAGTAATTCTTGTAATTATATCTAATAAATGCATACATATGTAAGTTTAATGCCCAAATTATCTCTTCATAAGGACCTAACTATTTATCTATTTTGTTATTGTTTAATATCAAAGAAAATTCTTCATCATAAAATACCAAGCACAATTCTTGAATTTAGAATACTAAAAAAATATTCTTAGCTCCACTAGATTGGTCCATCCCAAGGTATCATCTATGTTAATAATATGTACAACAATATATATTATCAATTTAGGTATCATAATTAATATATGCATGAATCTTGCTATGTTAATATATTCTTTCATGTTTGCTATTATACCAATAATAATGGTTAGAGAAGTATAAAAATTAGCCTGTCCTAAGACATTAGCATAAATTTGAACTACTAAAACATATGATATTAACATTTGAAACACTTAGGTTCAAGAGACAATCACTTTAGATATCATCTATTCTTATTGATTTCAATGCATTAGGTGAAATTTAGTGATTAAGACTTCTCAAGTTGAGTTCAAAGACAAATATCTATTGTATATTAATTCCAATAACATTATACATAAGAACGATATCAAAATTTAATTTAATTTTAAAAAAATTGTGAACATCTAAACCACATAGAATTTTATTGACCTATTAATCATTTCATATAACGATAAAATCCCCATATGAAAAATATATTACCCCAATATTTCAATAAATAAATGATCTACATAATCTATGGAAAAGAATAGTATTAATACTAACAAATTTCATTTACCCATTTTTATATAGATATTTGGTATTAAAGGGGTAACAAATGAAAATGATTCATTTATTAATTATACTATATAAGTATTAAGTGTGTTTAAAATAGTCCAAATTCAGTTGAACCTAATTTTTTTATGATTTATATTTTTATTAGTGTTTCCATATTTTAGTCCCTAGATGTTAAATTCGGTGTTGTATCTGAAAGAATGTAAGTGTCTGGTTTTATTTTTGGTAATTAACTCTTCTTACCACCCCAAGGATAGTATTCTTATAGTGTAATTCAAGCCTTACTTTGAAGTTAGGATGTCTGGAAATTGGGTAATCATGTTTGTTCAAATTCTCCCTTTTAGTATTGAGTTATAGTGTAACCTGACTAATGTTAGTCCAAGTCCCAAATTCACGCAAAGAAAGCATAAATGTAGAATTTTAGGAAAAGAAAGCTTTAACTACTAAATTCATTCATAAATAGTAGCAAAGAAGTGTGATTTCTAACATTCAAAAAGGAGAACTCTATGTTCGCAAAAAAAGGTTTTTGAAGTATTCATTTTATTGGAAAAAGAAGGGGATGAGTGTGATTTCCAAAATATTGGGATAACAACTGAAGAATCCAACCTCTAATGATTAGGAATGGAATTTGAATAGTGTATTTTCCAAATTCCTGAAAGCAAGTAATGTGTGGTTCTCAAAGAAGAAAGATAAGGTGGGTTCTGAAGACAAAATTAACTCATTGAAGGCAGTTAGTTGTGATCAAGAATTATCCACACTCCCTACGAATCTGAAGCATGGAAGCACATATCATTAGATTCTGAAGAAAGATATGTAAAAGCCCTCCTAATGAGGAAAAGAAGAATCAACATCAGTATTGTTGAAGCACTAGTTCTAAAGTTCCAGAAATCATAACAATTTTAAAAATCCTTAGTGACCTAAGCTACTCATCATAGATTAGAACATTAAATGCACATAATGATTTATCTAAAAGAATGTCTTGTCTAGCATTTAATGCCATCAATTTTCCATGATCTATCCAAGAGTTTCCTTAATTTTGAATAGCTTGTGGAAGAAGTTTAATTGAAGCATTTCTATAGAGACACAAAAGTGAATTCTCTCATATCATTTTCTCCAAGAATAAAAATCTATCATATCCTCTAAATTCACATAATGGCCCTTAGGTACACTAGTTATGACCACATTAATAATATTGAGAGTGAATGGAAGGAGATTGGTGACTTAAAAATAACTCATTTTGCATTGGGAGACATTCATAGAAGGGTTTTCCATGAACCAAGACACCCAATAAAAAAATTAATAGAAAGTGGCCTCATGGAAGCAACTAAATTCCTGGTTGCTATGCAATATCCATAACTAATTAGGGGGTGCATTTATCATTTCAACACTATAACTAAACAAATAAAAATAGTCAATGAAGAGGTTCTCGTCACACAAGACACAACCATTATCCATAATTTATTTCACCTACCCGTGAGGGAAGCATACATAGATTTGGATTTTTCTCGCTCGACTTTAGTTTTTAATGAAAAGCAAACTAGGTGGAGAGCCATAATGTCAAAAGAGTGGTTTGAGCATGAGAGGTCTAGAAAATCCAATCTTTTGAATACTATCTATGGTGCTAATTTGAAAAGAGAAATCGTCGACATGTTGGTCCTATTACACAAAAGAAGGGGTAGAGAAGAAGCTGTTAGATTAGGTGAAAAACTAATCTCCCAAGAACACCTGCATGCATAACCCTGTCACATGGAAGAAGAAAATAATAGAAAGCAAGAAAAATCCATGCAGGCCAAAAAGCTAGAGACATCATATGCACAATATTACATTATGATAATCTAATCTGTTAAGAAATACAAAGAGGTGAATCCTTATAAAAGGAATCATGAAACCCTAAAAGGGAAACCCTAATGTTGGCTTAAGCAACTAGAGTGAATAGGTGAGTTAGTAATTAGATCAAAATGATTTAATTAATAACCCAAAAGACTATTACTCTAACACCCCCCTTAAGATAAGCTTAGGGAGAAGTAAAACCTAGGAAACTACTGCAGAAAGCAGGAAAGATGGGTCCCAGCAACAAGGCCTGATCAGGTACCCAAGTACAAGAAAAAAACTAGATGAAGGAAACAAAGCCTCCAATCTAGGGAATGTCCCAAAGAAAGGAACAAGAAAGAGCATCAAGCATCTCCAAAGCATGAAGCTGCAAACACTGTCAGAAGTAACTACTGGAACCCCCACTGAAATAGTGCATGACTAGGTAGAGAAGACAAAGTCTGAAGAGCTGATCAATCAAAGAGGTGGCCTCTAAAAGTAGGAATGAATGAGTGTCTATATAGTAGATGAACCATCTCACCGAAATGCATAGGTGCCTAGCCACTGCATCCGCCTAGTACATAGGAACAAAAAATTGAATATGTAGATCACTCAACCGAACCAAGGAAGCAATAAACCAACAGGTGACCCCCCCCATAATGCTTAACAAGGAGAGGGGTGATAGGAAGACTGAAATGCAATGACAAAAACATCTGCAAGAAGAATAATTAGGAACACCAACAGTGCAATAAAAGTACAAGCACAGGATAGAGGGCAGTGTCAAAGAAGAAGAATGGATCTTCTGGACACACAGGATGGGCTAATGTCATGGAAGGTACACTCACTTGACAAAGGTGGATGCACACAAAAGGCAAAACATCATAACCCCCCATGGCACTTTATAACTAAGTGCAAGTACAAACAAACACAAGGTGCTTGAAATCCCAAATATGCAAAAGTAGACACTTTATCTTAGTGCGTTTGTAGAAACAAAAATGCTACAGAAGAGAAGCATACAAAGCTTAGAAAGATAGAAAGAAGATTGGGCCAAAAGAATAGAAGAAGAGATCCCAAGACCTGTAGAATCCAAGTAATCCGCCAGAGTGTGAAAGTGAAAAACTCAGAGGAGAAAGAACCTAGAGTAGAAGCTAGATAAAAGACCCCTGCCACTACAAAACTCATAGAACCAGCTTTTTGATGATATCTCGTTTGCCAAAAATAGATTCCAGAGATATGGCTCCCGAAAGGTAGAAACAGACATCAGACTTTGACAGCAAAAAATGCCACCAAAATAGAAAAAATAGAAAATCAAACCTCCACCATTGGACCAGGCTCGAAAAGAGCTTACTGATGATATAAAGAAGTTGAAAATCTGATACCATATACTCAAGATATTGCAAAAAAGGCCCAGGTACCCTTAAAAATGATGCTTAAAAAATCATGCAATTAAAAAGGTTTTAGAAAACTTGCATGAGGATGACATCATGCTGACATCAGCATCAGGTGCTTAAAGAAAAGGCCCCTGGTCATCCATACGACCAAGGGCTAGCAGGTGGGGGCCGCTGGGTAGAGCGGCGTGGGTGGCTTGGACGGTGGCGCGCTAGGCGGAGTGGCGCAAGGGCACTGATGGCCACGGGGCTGGGCGGCGATGGCTCTGCAGAGAGCAGCAGTGGTCATGGTGGGTTGAGGCCACGACAGCTCTGCGGAGGCCGTAGGGTGGCACTCGGGTGGCTGCCCTTCAAAAGAAATTTTTAAAATTTTTTTGAAAAAAATTGCCATCTTGGGTTGCGTGCCAGGCTGTACGGCCTAGTATGCAAAAAAAATTGCCTCAGATGGAAAAGCTATCCAAAATGGACAAATTTTATATGGATTTTGACTTTCTCGGGCCTTCTGAGTGCAATGGTGGCATCCATTTTTCTCAAAATGCCCCAAATTTTTTTTCTTTTTTGCAGGCAAAAAAGAAACAAAAAATAACATCCTGCTTCTAAATCACTTCAACAAAACATGAACAACGAGTAGCAAGATGGCTCTGATACCATGTTAGATTAGGTGAAAAACTAATCTCCCAAGAACACCTACATGCATAACCCTGTCACATGGAAGAAGCAAAGAACAAAAAGCAAGAAAAATCTATGGAGGCCAAAAAGCTAGAGACATCATATGCACAATATTACATTATGATAATCTAATTTGTTAAGAAATACAAAGAGGTGAATCCTTATAAAAGGAATCATGAAACCCTAAAAGGGAAACCCTAAGGTTGGCTTAAGCAACTAGAGTGAATAGGTGAGTTAGTAATTAGATCAAAATGATTTAATTAATAACCCAAAAGACTATTACTCTAACAGAAGCATTGAACTTGGAAGAGTGGGATTTCTTTCTAGTACATACCATGTGCACAAATGAAAGATACATAGATTGGGAGGAGCTTATTAGTGATAAACTTGGGTTCTTGATGTAGAGTGCCAAGCATCATTATTACCTTTTTATGTCTTCATATATTATCTATGCCCTAGCATGAACAAAATATTGGCCTGGTCTGAATCATGTCAAAGATTTGGAAGAAGACATACAAATCTATGACTTTTATTCTTGCTTCCAACTACATAAAAGTTATGCAGAATTTAGATGAGTGAATGCAACATTTACCATGAGATTGACCTGGGAGTTACAAGGGTGTCCTAAATGAAGGTTATCTCTAGAGGCAGTTGGTGTAATTTCTAAGTATGATAACTATTTCACTCAATACCCAACTTTAACATATTTGTGCATCAATGCTTTTGATGATTTTCCCTACAATTTTCTTATATCTTGATGACAAGATGCTATCAGTAAAGTTATGTTGGTAAGTACTCGAGGTGAACAAAAGGTGTGGTGAAAGATACAAGTATAAGATTCCATTTTGTATGACAGTAGGGGCATATTCATGCTCCTCCAATTCTAACGCTATGAATGTAGTCAAGGCTACCACAACTAGATATTTCTTCCAAAATTATGAGGTCATTACGACCTAGTACGATCCTAGTATATTTTTCAAAGATAATCTACATCTAGGGTTAGCATTTCACCATGTGCCAGAGATGGAATTTTTATGGATGAATTGTAAATATGACATCGAAATGAGAGAAAGCTCTTGGTCAAGATTTACTATAGACCAAATCAAGCTATACAAAGTGAGTCTTGATATTGGTGGCCTATTGGATGATGGGTCTGAACTACTTGACCCACATTATTTTAAGAAACTTAAAGGAACCCCAATAAAGCCCACAAATTGGGATGCTCTAGAAATAGGTAATTTTAATGTGCGCATGTCTTTGATAATGAAAAGAACTCAAAGATGGGTCGAGCATAAATAAACTGAGAGGAAGAAAGGAATATCTATAGAAATACTGCCAAACCTTATACAAAGCCAAGAACCACTACCAACTATTACTATCCCAATAGGTCCCTTAAAGAAAGTACCATCTCAGGCTTCAGGAGGAGATGTTGAACCTCTAGAAAAGGAATAGGAGCCAAATCCTACCTGTGGAGAAGTATCTCTTCCTGATATAGATCTCAAAAGAGGAAGAGTATAAGGATGAAGAAATGCAAAATAAGAGGTTCCGTAAGGAGATCCACATGATATGTTGTTACCATAGGTGATAGTAATGTTGAAAATTGATTATCTAACGGTGATGATGATGAAGACCCACCACAATAATAGGAATACATGATAGTAGAAAGGTTATATTAGTTATTGCGTTATCATTGATGTCAAGAAATTGATTTCTGGTTTATATTATGTTTCCATATCATTTGACAATGATATAAGTTGGATGAGTTAAGAAGAAGAAGAGATGAGATGTTGTGAAGTTTAAGAACTTAAATGGGAAAATGATACAGATTGGACAATGATTATATTATGTTGATATAATTTTTTTCTACTTAACAAATGATTATGTTAAGTCGGTAAAGCATGGTGATGAAGATTTGTCAAATGGGTAAGTAAATTTGTTTTGGATAACAAGAAGGATATGTCACTCAGTAAAGGTAAAAGGAAAAAGGAAATAACTGGGTAAAGGAAAAGCAATCGAAGGCACTGAACATAAAAGAAAGGTTTAGTCAGTGAGCAAAGTTAGCTGAAATTCAAATGGAGGACACTGAGCGAGGAACAAATATTAAATAAGGATTGAATCAACATTTAATGATTAGCTATGATGATCTAAATGATCATGATGACAAGGAGAGTTAGTTATAAGAGATCTACAGATAGGAAAACTCAAGGTGAACATCTACAACAAGATCTAAATGGAAAAAAGAGATGGAACAAGTTTCAAGAAAAGTTCAAGTTTCTAGGTGAAAAAAAAAGTTGTTACCGAGATCTAGATTCATGGTATAATGAATTGGATAGTTAAGATTGACTAAATAAAAATGTAATAAAGGAGATTAAGAGGAAAAAATTATATATATAAAGGATGGATTTTTATGAACAAATGGCTGACAAATTGAATAGTTGAAGGGTCATTGATTATTGCAGTGAAGAAGGAATGAAGAGATTTTGAGTGGAAAAGAAGGATTTGATGAAGTGTTGAAGCCAATGGATAATGAAGAATTGAAGTGAAGATTGAAGAGTGAAAAAATTATCTTATTTCAAGAAAAGATAGTTGCAAATCTACAAGTTAATTTATTTAATGTTTCTTACTAGCATTTGTAACAGAGAAATCTCTTAACATAGTGGACTTAATAGTCTTATTGTAAAATCCTTGAAAAAGGTAACATTCTAAAGAGCATTTGAATCCCTCTAACAAGGCCACTCCTAAAAGGGTGAAGATCCTAATAGATCTGAGGTAAATCCCTTAACTGGGTCACAGCTAATAGTGTGCATTGTAATCTTTAACCAGATTGGCTCTTAATCAAGTGTACTTTAGAAGAGTATTTTATTAGTGGGTGACAAGTCCCATAGTGTTTTTTTTCCCAAAGCTAGGTATCCAGGTTAAATAATGGTGTTACATATGATGCATTATTTTTTTGAATGATTTACTGATTATTATAGTTTATTTGTTTTTGTCAATAAATAATGAAGTTTTTTTAACCGAGTTGTTACCGAGTTAATGAGAGAAATTTTTTCAGGTATTTGGAATCAGGGATTACTAATTGATCCCCCCCTCTTCATAATCCAACAATTGGTATCAAAGATAAGTACTCTGAAGAGATAAGTTTAGAAGACTTGAGTAAAAGATCCAAAGATGTATAGGAGAGAAGTACCTAAGTTGAACAAGGAAATTTTCTCTACATGGAAAAGAAGAATGAGATTGTATGTATATGGGATGTAAGAATCTGCACTGAATCTTCTAACTAATGACTACACTCCACCACCTCCTAGACCTATGAAAGTTGATCAAATGAGAGAAAAGGTTATGATAGAGATTTCTTCTTCCCTCTCCAATGTTGAATTCAATGATGTTAAGGAATATATTAATTCAAGAGATGTGGTATAGGCTTACACTTATATATGGAGGAGATCAACATGTACAAAAGTCCAAGATTTATAGTCTCAGTGAAATTATGATGAAGGATGCATAAAACATCACACAATATAGCAACAAAATCAAGGAATTAGTGAGTTCCATTAGAGGTGTTGGTGGAACATTGACTAATGAAGAAGTGGTAACTAAAATTATGAGAACTATTTCTTCTAAGAAGGCTATTAGAGTATCTTCTATTCAGGAAGTGAGATCTATACCGAACAATGTTGTTACTCTTGAAGTCCTAATCGGTAAGTTGATTTCATTTGAGTTAAGTAATTATGATAATAGTATATCAATCATTGAAATTGCATTCAAGTCATCTCTAAGAATTGATACATCAAGAAAAGACAAAGAGATTCATAGTTTTTATTTGGAAATGAATATGATCGTATTCTAAATGAGGAAAAAGAACAAGAAGAGATAGAGGCACTGTTAACTAGAAGACTACCAAGAGGTAAAGGAAAGTACAAGGGAAAACTACCTCTAAAATGTTTTAACTATTAATAAGATTGTTCATATTGCATCTAGATGTCCTGGAAATGATAGGAATGATAAGAATGAAAAAAGAGACAAGCAACACCTTAGATTTAGAGATTACAAGGACAAAGGTAAGAAATATTGCTACCTTGCTAAGGAAGGTGTAACCGATGATGAATCTGATGATACTGAAGAAGGATATGAAGTTGTCTATGTTGTTGTAAAGGAAGAATATGATGAAGAAAAGTATGAAGATGAAAAAGCACTTATTTCTCATGTAAGTAAACTTGACCCATGGATTATTGATAGTGGATGTTCATATCATATGACTGGTGATATTGACAAGCTTGATAATCTAGAAGAGTATGATGGAGGATTTGTCAGATTTGGAAATGATGCTCCATGCCCTCTGAAAGGTAAAGGATCCATTTTATTGAATGAGAAGATGAAATTTAATGATGCATATTAGGTTAAAGGATTGAAATATAATCTATTGAGTTTTGCACAACTGAACAATACTAGCAACCAACTGGAATTTTAGAATAGAACTTGTTAAGATTTATGGTACTGATGGCGATATGATTGGAGTTGGTGAACAATAAAAAGGTAATTTATTTTATCTTGATACTTCTGTAAAGATTTTCTTATTTACTAAAGTTAAATATGCATGGCTATGACATAAGAGACGATGTCATATGAATTTTGATAACATGATTAAAGTAAGTAAAAAGAATAGAGTCAAAGGTATACCAAGATTAAGAAAACCTGATAAAGCTATGTGTAAAGAATGTCAAATTGGTAAGATGACTAAGTCAAGCATCTGAAGTAAATATTACTCTACCAATGGTATCTTGGAGCTAGTACACACTAACCTTTGTGGCCTATGAGAACTCAAAGCTATTATGGAGATCAATACTTTATTTTGTTTGTTGATGATTATTCCAGAATGATGTGTGTTATGTTTCTAAAAGAAAAATATGATGCATTCCAAATGTTTAAGTGGTATAAAGAAAGAGCTGAAAAGGAAATAGGAAAAAAATTAAACAGTTTGAGATTAGATAGAGGAGGTGAATTTATCTCTGATGAATTTACTATCTTCTGCAATGAGCATGGAATTAAAAGATAAGTATATGCACCAAGGAATCCACAAAAAATGGAATAGGTGAGAGAAGGAATAGATCTATAGTTTATTGTGCTAGAACATTGTTAATTGATAAATAAGTTGCACAAACATTCTGGAGAGAAGCCATAAGCACTTCTATCTACACATTAAAACAAATAAAGTTGAAGAAAGGAACCAACAAGACACCTTATGAGATCTAGTTTGGTCACACACCAAATGTAAGTTACTTTAAAATATTTGGAAGTAGGTGTTATATACTGAAAGATTTTACAAATGGAAAATTTGACTCTAAAGGAGATAAAGGTATATTTCTTGGTTATTCATCAAAGAGAAAAGCATATAAATGTTTGATCAAGGCTACTAACAAAATTGTTGAAAGTGCAAATGTAAGAATTGATGAGTTTGCCAGAAAGGAATGAAGAGGATAGAAAAATGGAACCTGATGATTACAAAAGATTTATTTATGCATGGGAAGGTAATTCAATTGAAGCAACCAAGCTATATCAAGGAGGAACCGATGAACAATATGAGCCTCCACCGAGAGATGAAAACACTGATGAAAAGTCTACCGAGCTTGTATTAGGAAAATATGTGAGAAGACACCACTCACTAAGAAGAATGATTGGAGACAAGAGTGCAGGAGTCATGACAAGAAGTAAGTTGAAAGATAACATATGTTTGATTTCTAAATTTGAGATGAGATTAGTGTAGAATGCACTAGGAAATGAAGATTGAATTAATGCTATGAAAGAGGAAATTTATTAGATTGAAAAGAACAACACATGGTCACTAGTACTAAGACCTAATGATAAGAATGTGATTAGAACAAAATGGATTTTCAAAAATAAATTCAATGATAAAGGAGATGTGATTAGAAATAAAGCAACGTTAGTCTACAAAGGGTATGCACAAGAATAAGGTATTGATTATGATGGAACTTTTTCACTTGTTGCTAGATTAGAATGTGTAAGGATATTACTTGCATATGTTACGTATAAAGGATTTAAAGTCTTCATTTATGAATGGAATTCTTGAAGAAGAAGTCTACATTCAACAACCTAAAGAATTTGTTTAGAATTCTGATAAGGATATGGTTTGCAAGCTACACAAGAATTTATATGAATTGAAGCAAGCACTCCAAGCATGGTATGAAAGATTACACTCTTACTCAATCAAGATTGGATTTGAAAGAACTAGTGATAATAACAATTTATACTTGAAATGTGACAGTATTGATAAAATTATGATTGCTGAGATATTTGTTGATGACATTATATTTAATGGAAATGAGATAATGTCAAAATCATTTGGTAAGGAAATGAGAAAGGAATTTGAGATGTATATGATAGGAGAGATTAAATTCTTTATTGGAATTCAAATTCAACAAGTAAAGGATGGGATCTACACAACACAATCTAAGTATATCAAGGAGATCTTGAAAAACATTCAATATGGAAGAATCAAAATTGGTTGGAACATCAATGACTATTGGTTGCAAATTTTCAAAGGAAGATGACACTAAGGAAGTAAATGAGACACTTTACTAATCCATGATTAGTAAACTACAGTATGTTGTCCATAGCTGACCATATATTGCACATTCAGTTGGTATAGTTGCAAGGTTTTCTACAAACCCAAAGGAGACACATATGACTGCATTGAAAAGGATATGTAGATATCTGAAAGGGACTAAATATTTCAATCTATTATACACAAAAGGAGGATATTTTGATCTCAAGGTATATACTGATGCTAACTAGGATGGAAATATTGATGATAGAAAGAGCACTAGTGGCAGAGCTTTCTTTTTAGGAGAAATGTTAGTGACATGGTTAAGCAAGAAATAAAGTTGTATTTCACAATCTACTACCAAATTTGAGTATGTTGTTGCAGCTATGAATTGTTCTAACATTGTATGGATCAAAAAATTATTGGAAGATATGCATAAATAGATTAATGATCCAGTTGCAATTAACTATGATAATACCAGTGCTATTAACATATCAAAGAATTTGATGATGCATTAAAAAATAAAGTATATATCTATTAAATATCACTATTTGAGAGAGAAAGTACAAGATAAGCTTGCGGCATTGGAGTATGTGAATTCTAAAGAACAAATAGCTTATATATTTACAAAGCCATTATCGAAGGATGCTTGTAAGTATCTTGGAGGTAAGTTATGGGTTATTCCCCTATCCAATGTTCATTAAAGCATGCTGGATGCTACATCAATTCTAGTACTCAATAGAATATCTATCTTATGAGTTGATGCTAGTCTTCACTCTTTAAGTTAAGCTTGAAGTTGTGAAAAATAAGTTTATGACTCTAATGAGAAATCTATACATTTGAGGTATCATTTAAGTTTGTATATCTTTAGCATTATTGTCAAAGAGGGAGAATGCATGAGACTAGATGATAATAAGTCAATTGATGTAAGGAAATGAATGAGAATAATGTTAATAGATCAAAGAGAGAGAATGTTTCTGATGCATTCATGTTGCAAAGAGAAAAATGGAATAAAGTTGATGGAATCAGAAAAGGAAATTGTAAAGAAGACTATAGAAGAAGATCAAGTACATCAAAGGAAAAGATAAAGCTTAGAGGGAGAATATGAATGATAGTGAAGTGTTACCATCATCAATTGAACATTGAATATTGTTAGTGTTGCCATCAATGCCAAAGAAGGAGATTGTTACCATGACTAATAGTAATGTTGAAGATTGATTATCTGATGGTGATGATGATGAAGAAAAACCAAGATAAGATGAATACATGATAGTAGAAAGGTTAGATCAGTTATTGTCTTGTCATTGATGTCAAGCAATTGATTTTTGGTTTATAATTATGTTGGGGGAAAAGTACAAACTTGTGTTACACTTTTATAAAGGAAAAGGTCAACAACACGCAAAGTGTTCAACTTTAACGACATAAAAGTGACATTTGTGTTTATAATTTGAAGATTATGTAAACTGATGAAATGTGTAAAACTGGATGAAGTTTATGTCTATAATTTTTTTGAAATTTTTTGAACAATAATTGATACATTTTTTAAATTTTTGATTGCTGAAAAATGCTAAAAATTTGAAGTCTGGTTTCTGTCAAAAAAATATATGCAAATTTTTTTTTCCTCTGATTTCAAAGTATGTTATAGATGACATGTATAGCTAGTGCATAAAAAAAATATTGGTTTCTAATAGATATTTTCTCCATTATGACTACTCAAAGTTGAACTTAGCCGAAAGTGACAATATTTATCTACCACCAAATTTTCCCTAACAAATCTACACCATTCAGAAAAAAAAATTACATATTCTTGAAGAGGACTCTCTCCTCTAGTGTTAAATATAAATTTTAAATTTTTTTGTTATGATTTACTATTTTTTTTCTTTTTTTGAAGCAACGTCTTCTCGAATGTTAAAATTCCTACTTATAGTATTTTAAAATTATAATATAATATCTCTAATAAAAATATTATAAAAATTATATGAGGGTAATATTGACTTTGAGATCTACAAAAGGATAGAGAAATGAGCTGTAGAAGTGAGAAGTTATGCAAATTTCTATTTTTTGCTTATTTGGCCGCGACATGGGATGCCACATAGGCAGTTTTGGTCAGACAAAGTTCGTGTCATGCCCATATTTCTACAAGCAAAACACACCAATAATTTTTATTTTTAAAGGGTTAAATTATTAGTTGATTAAAGGTTATGGGTTTCAAGCTACCGATATGTTCAAAAAAGTATAAGTTGTTTAAAATGTGATAGGAGGTATTCACAAAATTACACAATAGTGGAAGTCATTACGTTCGTTTGAGGGGATTCATGGTGAGGGGTTAACATCCCCACCAACATCCCCCTTGCGATGACGACAGGGCTAGCATAGCATTACGACAACTAATTAAGTAAGGTTATTTAAAAGAATAAGATTGATACTATTAAGGTTTGTAATTGATTAACACTAATACAAATAATAATTTATCATAGTAATCTCCTTGGTGAAGCAATATTTTGACCTAATTTAATTATAGGATGAAATTAATTCACTAAGGTTAAGATCTCCAACAAGAAAGAATTCTACCTAAATGATGCAAAAGAAAGATTCCTATTTAATAGAAATTAAATATGTAGCTATAATTAGTGAATAATACTAAATTTCATTTACTTTGGTAATTGATAACCTGCCTAAAGTTTCCATTTTAATTTAAGGATAAATTTCTATAAGGAAAATAATTACCTATCAAATAATAGTAAAGCTTGTCTGAAAGGAAAAAACTAAATCTTCTACCCAAGACTTTAATACGTTATTATCCTGGCTAAAAGAGTATAATCTAAAAACAATAAACTTAGGGAAACATTTTCCCCACACATAAGTATATCTTCTCCATATTAGGAAAATAATTAGCATGTTGGAATAAAGATATATATTCTTTCCCACCAAAAGATTAAGCCAAAAAAATATGTAAAAAACTAACATCAACTATAACTTAATAAAATTATTTAAACACAAAACAAGCAAAAAACAAAATAGGAGGGGAAAGATATTCTAAAAAAATATGGTAAAGTGGGTTGACCCATCTACCCTAACCCTAATTCAAATTTAGGACTAGGGTGGTTTGGGTAAAACCTCAAAACTTACTTCTCTCTTTCAGTTTGCCTCAAAAACTCTTCTTTTCCAAACCCTAAGTGGGTATGTTCATTTTTTTGTTATTTTCTACTTGCAGGTATGAGTAGGATTAACAATGGAGGGGAAGAACATATGAGATTAATATTTGTATCCATATATACACATTGTATCTATAATTATTTTCTCATATAAAGATATTCAAACCCAAATCAGCAAATGGGCTCAACAGATCTGGGTCTCCAAGTGTTCATGCTGTTGGTAAGAAGGATTAAAAAATCCCTCTCTCAAACTATTTATTTACTTTTTGAAATAATGCTGGCATACCCACATGGTTCTTTTTTGTTTAAAACTTAATAGGTCTATTTTAAGATCTTTTTTTTTTATTTAGAAAAAAAAATCTCTCTTTTTAATGTATGTGTGCTGGGGGAGCCGAGGATCAACCCCGCTGCTCGCATCCTTCGAACTATGGAGGGCCACGTACTCGTAGTCTATGGAACCACAGGTCCATGTTCACGTGGGCTGTGGAAGCCACAATTTCCATGGATCTCGTGGGCTGTGGACTCCATAGTAACCATGGTCTATGGGCTGTGGTTTTCCACAGTTACCATGGTTTTTCGTGGGCTGTGGGGTTCCCATAGTTACCATGGTTTTTCATGGGTTGTGGGGATACCCATAGTTACCACGGTTCCCCGTGGGTTGTGGGGTTCCCGTAGTTACCACGGTGTCCCATGGGCTATGGGGCTCCCATAGTTACCATAATGTCCTGTGGGATGTGAGACTTTATAGACACCACGGTTCCCATGGGCTATGGGGTTCCATAGTTCCAGGATGTCGTGGGCTATGGGGACCATAGTACCATGGTTTTTATGGGCTGTGGTTTTCACAGCCCCCTCTTATTATTATTATTATTATTATTATTATTATTATTTTGTAAAAGACTGAAGCCAAAAGTTTTATTAATCATTTACTCAGATATACAAAAGCCTCGCTCAGTGTAGGTGCTAGTAGGGAAGAGCAGGGTTGAGAAACCCTCCATCCTTGCTTGGGACTGTAGTCCAGTTTCTAATACATAGTGTTTTTAGGAGGGCATCCCCTTCCATAACATTTTCAGAGAGAGATTATAAATTTCATAAATGGCTGAGCTGAACTATATCTGAAAGTGAGTCACGATCTGTAGAGTGCTTCAACCCTTCATCGGAAATGGATTTCCTTCCTTTTGGTTTCTGTGCTTTTGATTTTGTGCTATTCCATAATGAAATCCAAACTTCAATCCTTGTGAAAGATAGCTCCTTCAACTGCCTCTTGATCCATTATTCCTAACACAACTAAATTTTGACTAAGATCCTTGTTAGTATATCATTAATTTCTATAAGAAGTGTGTTATGAAAGTAAAGGAAATGTCAGAAAAGAAACATTTTTTGAAAGAAAAAAATCCTTCTCAACTGGGCTATTGTTAATTAGATTGGATAAAATAGAGAGGCATTGTGCTCATCCTTATGATCATTAGAAACCAAAAGTAGCATATTAATCTTTCCTGGAAAAGAGATAACCAGAAGCCTACCCATCCATGATTGTTGTCTACAAAATAACCAAAGTAGAACTCTCTGACTTGTAGTCTTACCTGATAAAAAACTATAAAACTATACCCATGACCACTTGATTTCCAGTTCAAGAGACCTCGGAAGAAAAAAATAGGATTCACTTGGTAATCATATTTCTGAAGTCGACATTTATAAAGCTATGTGTCGACTTTAAAATTAGCAATTACCAAAGAAATTCTATCCATTTCCAAGTGATAAAACCTACAAAGCCATGCATTAATAAATAATGAAGTTGTTGTTGGCTTCTTACCAAACCTTTCATCTGATTCTGCAAAGATTCTTTAAGACTGAGCTTATCTACCTAAAATGCCACACGTATGTTAAGATACCCTTATATAGCAAGTGCCTTTGCCAGCTAATTTAATGATTAAATTTACTAAGTGGAAAGAATTATTTAATATAATCAAGGTTAGGCATATGTCCTAAAAGGAAATTAATACTTAAGCAACTTTAAAATTTGGATTTCTTTTGAAATTCAGCTTCTTCACTGGATAAGTTCTGATGGATTGAAACAACAAACCTAAAGTTTCTCTAAATCAAAACCCCAGGAGAAAAGGAAATACCAAAGTGAATGTGAAAAGTCCTTTCTTAACTCTGAAACCTAGCTTATGAATCTGGTTAAACATATAGAAAGGAATGCTAAGATTGATTCATATTATTTGAAAATGAACATAGAAATATATATATATATATATATATATATATATATATATATAAGCCCATGCAAGCTTATAGGAATATATAAATAAAAGAAAGTCCGCACTTGCTTTGTATAAATGGAAATAACCTCATTCAAACATACATATGAACCCAAAGGATTGTCACAAAGAGCTTTCCATCACAAATAATACTGCCTACATAAGGTTTATTAACCATTTCAGCCTGCAGCTAGAAATTATATAGACATTCATTTGCATCTCAAATTCCTTATAGAAAATACCTAACAAAACCTTATAATTCAGCCAAATCTTATGAACAATATACAATCATCTCCTAAATATTAGAGATATCAAAGAGACATTAATCCAATTATAGTTACATAATCATGACTATAGGAAATAGATGATTCAGAAATACTTATGAATATGCCTACCAACATATAGTGTTCCTTTGTAAGACACAAAATGACTGTGCTATGAAACAGATCAGATAAGAAGAAATGGGATGCCTAGATTGATAAATTAGGATTTAATTATATATATATATATATATATATATATATATATATATATATATATATATATATGTCCTTGCAAAAGCATATATAAATATCTGTATCCTTGCCGGCATATAGATATGTATATATCTATAATAAAAAATTGTCCAACTGATCTTACCCCTTGTGAATAAAGAATTGGTACAACTTATTAACCAAATAAACCTTCATCTAAAATTATTGAAAATACATGTACCTGCTTTGGTAGGACTATTTGAATATCCATAGATAGCTTTTATTTCTTAGAGATGATGAATCTATAAACATCACATAGTAATTTTAATGTAAAACACCTTAGTACCTGTGTTTGTTTTACATGTAATTACTATCTATGAGGTATCTATTGATTCTTTGAGACATCCTTTTTATAAACTTTGGTTAATTATGATTCTAATGTAAGAATGAAATAAGTAACAAATATCTTACTAAAAATAGATAAGCTCTGCTAGAAGAGCCATTTGGATTAGAAGAAATAGGTTAAGCATTGACATGAGATCTGCACTAACTTATTTTATTCTCTTCCTCAATACCATAGGCCTTAATCTATAAGCTTAATGCTCATTATTAACCATTTATTTTTAGATAGAAATTTCTTACAAAGTTTGTATGGTTTTCCTCTAAAGTGTAGGCTTGAACTTCCGGGGACTATTATCAACATAAAAGTCCAACCTTAATCTTTATTATATTAACAAAAAAGAGGTTGGAGCAATAGATACGAAAGGAAAAATACAGAGGACATATATCCACAATAATATTTAATATACTAAGAAGACCTTTGAATGTCCTTTATGGTAAAATGCCTTGTTTAGGATCCATCTAAGGATTTTGATGACGTTGTCAAAATTTTGTTTTCCTTTACCAGTTTCAACCTAATATCATCATTCGTAATAAATTCAGTCATCCAGTATCCATCTGGAGGAGATCTTATATGGGTGAAATATAGAAGGAAATCTAGATTCCTTCTTATGGATGTGGTTTCTTCTAAATACTGATCCCAATCTTCCATCTCTAGAATAGGAAATGTAGAGACATATCCCTGGTTAACAATTCTTCTTTTATAATCCTTGGGTCTAGGAATGGATAAATCCATTCATATGTTGTTAAGCACTTTGTTTAAATCCACTAAAAAAATTTCTTGAAGACTCATTGACAGAGATTTCCAATAGCTTTTACATCAGGGTCCACCTGTAGAGCTAAGGCTATAAACATAGCTGAGATATCTGAGTTGACCCTATGCATGTTGGTATTTTTTAAGAATTCCTCACTTAGGATAATCGAGACAACCCTTACTATAATATTGTATTTAATCAGAAGCATGTTCTTGACTTTTTTCAAAGAGATTGTCCCTTCAAAGGTTGTTTGCTTGTTTGAGCACCTTAATTTTATTAGCATGGCCATTTACCTAAGGAGATGTTGTGATGAATGGGAGAGACTCACCTCTATATATCAGGGTTCTCGACTGGAGGTGAAGATGAAACGTTGGTGGAGTAATGATAGAAAACTCTTCATTTCCTCTTCTATATCCTACAGATGATTATGTCTAATTCCTTAGCTTGTACCTACTGATGTTAAATTTAATGTTTACCTAAAGTGATAATCCAACTCACTAAAGTTTGACCAAATTTAGTTGACAAGGACCCAAATAAAACCTAAAGTGATTCGAGATACATATTGTATTAATGTATAATTATAATACTGAAATAAACTAAGCTATATTCTTTTATGCACACCAATATATATGCTTAATAATGATAAGTTACAACAAGTGGTTATTTAGATGTAATCTCACCATTTCTGGACTTATCCTTTTTTCCCCTACCTGACCTACATCAGAGCTAGAAGAGCCTAGTTATTCAAATAGATATGGAATAAATTTGATAGTGTCTTGTCGGAAAGATCTATATGCTTATTAGTGAGCTTCTATCAATTTAGACCAAATTATGTTTTAAAGTTAAGTATACTCAGAGAAGAAAGAAGAGGAGATCTAACTTAACAGTAACAATCCCAAAACTGCCAGAGCTAGTTGATAGACAAACCAAATAGGTATGAAAGAAATGCCTTTGGGCATTGGTCCTCTAATCCTAAGTATGCAGGAAACAAAGCAAGTTTAAATGAAATATTCCTATGCTAGGTATGTTTTAGGGGACAAGGAGAACCGCCCTAATGAAGCCCTTCTAAAAATAACCTAGCTGAAGCTAAAGATGCATAATGAAATTGTTAGGTGAGATTCTTAATACTCTAGTATCTCAGAACTCCTTCCCAGGATATTAGTGATTCCCCTACTTTCCTCCAATCCTAAAATAATGTTTTCCTAAGATTAAGAAACAGAAATCCTTGTTTCCAAGCTTGGTTGGATTTAAGAACAAACTAGGTTATAGAGGGAAGCCGAAGTTTTCAAATTGTTTTCCCATCTATTCATTCTTAAGAGATATTCATTGAGTCCTTTGTGGGGGATAATAAAACTAGTTCTAGGGTTAAAAAACAAGAATGATGATTACATATTTATTATATGTAGCAGACCATTTTCATCCATTGCCCTACTTATACTAGGTTTAGAGAAATTGACATATCTAAATGGTTAAATAAAACATCCATTCTACTAATTATCTGAGCATTGATAAGCCATGCATAATATTCTAAGAGAAATAACCCATTCGAAGCTAAATTATTTAAGAGATGGCATAGTACTCTGTCGATAAGTTTTTCTTAAGTTTTAAATTATTGATCTGGGTGCTTAGAACTGACTTGCTAAATAGAAAATTTATCCTTTCAAAGATTAGGTAACGGGGAAATATAAACTTTATTCAGGTTCCTGGGCATGTATTAGTCTCATTTGGAATTAATGTTCTAATTACACTGAAGCCTTAGATTAAACTAGTATAGGGTTAGCCCTACACGTTATTGTGGTGATTTATTTCAAGAATTATTTCACTTAGATGGATTTTAGGGTTGGTTCCTTATGGATCATTAAAAAATTTGGTAACAGAGGATTAGGTAACTTTATACAGCTCCTGAAATACATAATTTAGACTAGAGCCATGGGATGAAATAAGGATCTAAGAGATATCCTATAGGAATATAATAAGTACTATGCTAGAATTAAAATAGACATTTGAAAATATAAAACATATAGTATCCATTATTGATATTTTCTTTCTTATTCTAAACCAGTATTGTACTAGGAAAAACATAATTAAATACTTAAAGAAACTATTTTTGAGGGTTCAAAAATAAAAAGCTAACATCTTAAGTATTACTTCCTTCTAAACTTTACGAATGATATTGCAGCACCAGGAGGCATCCTTCTTTTGCATGATGATGATTTCCTCCTATTTTGCCTTGTAATCCCTTGAGGATCTTTTGATTGAAGGAGCTATAAACTTGGTGTTTCTTGATGATTCATCATCCATTTCCATTGGTACTTCAAACCCTTTCTCTCACCAATAATCGAGGACTTCATCAAGGTCAACTTCCTCCTTGAGTACTGTGGCAATGAGGAAGTCCAGATTTTTCCTCATAGAGGGCCATACCTTGTCAAACTTTGCTTCATCTTTGAAGAAAAGAATAGGAAGCCTCTAGAAGCTTAGGATGGAGGGAAGGGCCTCTATATCCATCTACATATATAATTCTAGAAAAGGAATGGTCAGATCCTTGTCAATGCCATGAACCGCTTTCTCCAAGCCGAGCAAAAATTCCTCGTTAAAGATTTATTTGGTTTCTCTAATGACTCTTTCCTTCACAGTACTATTGAAGGTCACTAATGCTATGAAGAGTCCAATCACATGGCCATTTACCCTTATTGTAAAATCATTGTCAAAATGCTCCTCACCGAGACCTTTAATTAGAGCCCTACAAATCGTGTTCGATGAAGGCTTTAGGATTATGTTCCACCTTTTTGGCCTTATAGCCCCTCAAAAAGCCATTTGATGATTCTCCTTTGTGTGGAAGGTGATTATCCTAGTCTCCATTGTTGCCTAACATCTCAGAGCTAAGCTATCCTTTCTTAATCTTGTTGATGAAGAAAAAACTTCTATTTCCTCTTAAGCCCAAAAGAAACAATAAAGGCTTTTAGTGAATTCGGCTTAATTGTGAGGTGATGGCTGGAGATATGTGAGATTATGAATTACTATAAATCATCATTAATGTGTACTTTTCTACAAAGATATAGTTGTTACACATTTTGTCTAAGGAGATAGTGCAAGGTTCATAGATCTAAGGATGTGACGGAAGCATACTAATTATATGTTTAATACGAGGGGAACTTTACCTAGGATGACAACACCTAGTTGAGTGTGTTTGTATGTGGGTGAAATCACTTAATTGCTCCTAACTAATACAATGAATTTATGTTATAAAAATCATTTTCTACTTAGGCACGTAAGATTTTAACTTTAGAGGGGTGAAAGTAAATTAATAGGAAAGATGCTAATACTGGAAGGTCAGAAATTTCTATTTTTGGAAAGGTTTAGCCCATGTTGAAAGCTATAGTATTGCTAAACTTTGAAAGGCAATAATCCTATAAGTTCTTAATGGTTTCTAGGAAGCTAATTAAGAGACAAATTTCCAGGTAACCAGTCTCAGGCTTCTAATGAATGGTTCAAAGAGATGAGTTTTGGGAAGTTTCCTTGAGAAAGGAAAGGCTATATTTGTCTCTAAGATAGCCAGTTCATCTATTTTCTAGAATATCCATAGGATTAAAGTATGTGATAGAGGTATATTCATGCTTCACTTGGGACTTGTCCCTATCCTTAGTTTATAATTATTTACTCAAAGTTACCTTCTATATCAATGGATCGGTATTGTTTAGACCTTGGTCCAAATGAGAGAGTGTTGCCTAATTAATTTTTTCTGTCCCTGTGGGTTCTGCTCTAGTAGCATTTTACCTTCCTTACCGTAATATATGCTATAGCTAGTATCTGCAAATAGGGTTTCCTTTCAAGGCTCTGTCAAGGTCAGATTTTAAAAGTTCCTCTCCCTTGAAGGTGAATTTTTGATAAGTACTAATACTACTTCCATGAGGGATTCAATGGCTATACCTTTGAAGTCTATATCTTGGTGCCCTCTTGATTCTTACTAATCCTAGATAAAGATATTCCATCTATCTAAAATTAAACTAAGTCTTCTAGATCTTCAAAGGAGGCTATTGGGATTAGAAATTCTAGCCTAAGAATGGGAATTTTTGTTATGACAAAGTGATCCCATCTGCCCCTAAATTGGCTAATTCATCTACTCTCTTATTCCCCTCTCAATAAATGTGATTAATTGAGACTTCTTGAAAGGTTTCACATAGAGTCATAGCTTGGGAGAGAAGGGAGTTTAATTTCCAGTTAGGAGTTTCACCTTTCCTTAGTGCATTGATGATGATAGCTGAATCCCCTTCTATTTCTAATTGTTTTAATCCCAAGGAGGCACTTTTTTTAAGGCCTCTAACTAAAGCGTAAATTTCTGCCCAATTATTTGTTTCAATTCAAATGGGGGCTGCAATTACTGATAATTCTTCCCTAGCTTGATTATGAATGTAGCATCCAATACCTGCAGTCCTTGGGTTTCCCCTAGATGCCCCATCAAAGTTTAGCTTGTACCAACCATCCCTTGGGGGTTTCCATTTGCAATCGTCTCTCTTCGACGTCTTATTTTTTTAATTAGAGCTTATAAAAGGAGGGAGGGCTAGGCCCACCCATTTTCCCCTCATTTTACCATCCCAGTGACTTGTATTGAGATTAGTTTTAAGGTTTTTGGCTATTCTACAATTTATATTTTCTATGATTGCGGTTTCTATTTTATTGCATAGCTATTTCCATTCTAGTTTTTCTTCCTTGAAGATTCTTCTATTCTGTTCTTTCCAAATTTCCCATATTAATATAGAAGGTGACATAGTCCAGAGGTTAGCATACATACTTCTTTGTTTGATGATCGGCCATGCTTGCAGCATTGCACTAAGGGAAAAGGGGAATGCTAAAGACCATCCCAAGTTACCTAGCAACCAATCCCAACACTGATTAGTAAAAGGACAGTTAACAAAAAGATGGTCAATATCTTCTTCACTCTTTTCATAGAGAGGACATCTAATGGGACCATAAAAGCCTAATTTCTTAAATCTGTCTGCAATTAAGAGTCTATAGTTCATTTCTAGCCATGAGAAAAATCCATCTTTTTGAAGACACTCCTTGCCCCAACAAAGGTGGATAGGTAAGGTAGTTTTAGGTCTCTTATGTTTTTGGAGTATGAGCTTATACCCATCCTTAGTATTATATTCTCTGGATTTAGATCCATCCCAAACTAGTAAATCTTTCAAGTTGTTTAAAGAAATTTTTCTATTTTCTAGGATATTCATAATTGCCACTTCCTCAACAATTGTGATTCCATAATTCTTTAAGGATTTCCAGACCCATTTCTCCCCATTAAAGTTGTGTAGTCTTTGAGAAAGATACCATTCTTTTCCTTTAATATATTAGTTAGAGAAGGGTTGTTCAACTTTTTTGATATGATTTCATAACCTCCCCATGAGTCCTCCCAAAATAAAATCTCTTCCCCTAACCCTGGACACCACGTTAATTTTTCCATAATGATATCCCTACACTTCATCATAAAATCCCATATTCTTGATCCTTTAGGAGAATTAGCTTCTCTAAAGATGTTAATAAGGGCATGGTCTTTCAAATATTTGTGGATGAGAATCTTAGCCCATTTAGCTTCTGGATTTCTATATAGTCTCCATAGTAGTTTGGCTCCTAGGGCTCTGCCTTGGTCCCCCAAGTTTTTGAGACCCATCCCACCTTCCTATTTGGGTTTGCATATATTATGCCATGATATTAGGGAATTTTATTATTCTCATTGCTTCCCTGCCAAAAAAACATTCTTAGGTGCTTGCTTATTTCTGATCTTTTATTTGAAGGAAGGTTCATACAAGATAGATGATAGGTTGGCATGGCTACTAGAACTGACCTTACCATAGTGGTTCTACCAGCAGAGGACATCGATCTCCCTTTCCAAGAGCTCATTTTATTTTTAATCTTCTCAATGATGGGATCCCATATGTCTATAGTTCTATTGTCCTTAACTAAGGGAAGACCTAGATATTTACAAGGAAGCTTTCCCTTTTTAAAATTGAGAATCTTACAGATATCTCATTCAGTTGTTAAGTCCGTATTGAAGAAGAAGATGTCTGATTTGTCTAGATTGATTTATTGTCCTGATGCCAATGATTAAGTCCTTAGGACCCTCTTAAAGGTTTTTTCCTCCATTCTATTAATGGCTCCATAAAGTAGAGTATCATCAACATAATGTTGGTGAGTGGTAGAGTCTAAATCACTGGTAATGGATATTCCTTCAATTACCCCTTTTTCCTTCTCTTTTGAAATTTCTCTACCCAGGGCTTCTGCCATGATTATGAATAGGAATGGGGAAATGGGATCCCCTTGTCTAAGGCCTCTAGAAATGCCAAAAAAACCTTCTGGGGTTCCATTTACTAAAATCGAGATCATAGGCATGGAGATGCATTCAAAAATAAGGTTTATCCAACTTTTAGAGAAGCCAAAAGCCTCCATGCATTTACATAGAAATCTCTAGTCTACTTTATCATATGCTTTTTTTATGTCCAATTTTATAAGCATACTTGGGTTCTTATTCTTGAGGATAGAGTGTATTTCTTCTTTCTCTATGATTACCCCATCAAAGATGGATCTCCCAGGGACAAAACCTATCTGTTCTTCACTAATGATTAAGGGTAGAAGTTTTTGAAGTTTGAGGGTGAGTGTTTTAGTGAGCAGTTTATACACGATATTACAAAGAGATATTGGTCTAAAGTCATTGAGGCTAGAAGGTTTCTCTTTTTTGGGGATGAGAGAAAAAAGGGTAAGATTTATCTCTTTAAGTATTTTACCTGAGTTCCTAACCCCTTCAAGGGCATCTGTAATTTCTTTTCCGATAAAGTGCCAACAGTTTTGGAAAAAAATAGTCATGAAGCCATCTGGTCATGGAGATTTATCAAGATTCATTTGCATTAAGGCATGATTAATATCCTTAAATGGTGAATTTACCATTTAAGATTTGGTTTTGTTGTTTGGATATGACCTTTGGGATATTTTTCAGAAGTTCGGCTTGACATCCTAGATTCAAAGATTCTCTATTATTTAGAATGTTTTCGAAGTAGTTTACTGATTCCTTTGCTATACCTTTGGAGTCTACTATGGTGTCACCTTTATCATTAAATATACATGAAATCCTATTAGTGTTCCTTCTTTGTTTGGTACTATTATGAAAGAATTTAGTATTTCTGTCACCTACTTCTAACCAAGTTTCTCTTGATTTCTGTTTCCAAAAAATTTCTTCTCTTGGTAGTACCTCTTCATAATCCTTTAGTAAATTATTCTCCCTATGATACAGATCATCATTCATTCTATCCTTGATAAACTTAGAGTTAACCTCTCCCAATTATGATTCTAGCTCTAATTTTTTTTCAAAGATGTTGCCAAACTTGGATGCATTCCATTCTAACAATTTCCATTTTATCCATTTTAGTTTTTTTACTAATCTAAACATTTTAGAGCTTGATATCTTGGGTTCAGACCACCAAGATTCAATCAAATTTAGGATGTCTGGATCCCTTAACCATGCTTGTTCAAATTTGAAGGCACATTTCTTTGGCTTAGATGGTGTTGAGATGTTGAGGAGTATCAGATAGTGATCCGAACCTGATAATGAAAGGATGTTAGCTGATAGTGAAATATCAAAATTTGTCAAACTTCCTTTAAGAAAGAATCTATCTAATTTCTCTGATATGTTGAAAAAACCTATTCTTCTATTGTTCCAAGTGAAGGAGTTGTCCTCTATTGGTATTTCTAGGAGAGAGTTCTTGTCTCTCCAATGTGTAAAGTCTTTAGAAGCAGGTGGAAGGGAATTCACACCTCCTTTTTTCTCAGAGATTTTTGTTATCACATTAAAATCACCACCTAGAAAATAGATCATGTCCTTTGTCTATTCAAGGTATGATTCAATCTCTTTCCAGAATAAAATTTTTTTCTTATTTTGAATGGTTCCATATACATTTATTAGATTAAAGGTCAGATTAAGTCTAAAGTTTCTAACTATTCCACTCATCCAGAATTGTATTTTTTCTGTAATGTTAATTGATGTACTACTAGGATCCCAAATGATAGCCAAGCCACCAGATGCTCCCTTAGCTAGCGAGGCTTCCATTTCCATCAATCCTAATTTCTTTTTGAAATTTCCTAGTTCTATATGATTTAGCTTCGTCTCTTGTATTAGCATGATCTCTAGATTATGAATTTTGATACAATGTTTGATCAAACATTTCTTGTTAGGGGAATTCATGCCCCTAACATTCCATGAAAGAACATTCATGGATCCTTGGGAAGGCTCTTCCCCTTCCCTGAATTTAGAATAGACGTGATTTTGAATTGACCTAAAGCTTCCCTTGCTAAGTTTCTTAACTCTGTATTGGCCTTTCTTCCTCTTTTTCTAGCTTTTTTCACACAATTTGGGGTTTTCCTGCATTCCCTAAATTGAGCAATACCTAGTGATTCTTGTTCTCGTGATTCTATTTCCTCCAAATTAATAAATAGCTCTTCTAAAGATCCTTCCTGGGTTGTACTATTAATGTTGATTCCCTTATCTATGATTTCTTTTTGACATTCTACTTCTTCTGGATCACATATTTCATCCAAAAGTTGTTCCATTAACTCCTTAGTTATTGTTTCTCCTATATAATTTGCTATTAAATTTACTTCTTCCCTAATTTTTTCATCATCAGATTCTGGGTTCTCTTCATTGTTTGATAGGTCTTTATTAGGGGTATCACTAGAAATAAAATTATTTATGTGATTATTTCTTCATTGCTTGTCCTTTGTCACATAATTTTGAAGATTCCTATCCCACTTTATCTCTGGGATACTCTCAGATGCTTCATTTTGTGTTCCCTCAATTTCCATCCTAATAATGTTTAAAGATTCATGATCGTCTAGGATCTCAGAGTCAAGTTTTAAAGGTAAGGTTTGAAAGTTGTTCTTATCTACATCCTATGGAGTATTGTTGGAAGAATGTTTATTTATTTTAAACCCTCTGTAAGTGTCAAGGACAGGAGGAATCTATAATGGTGAAACTACTGTATTTTGAATAATTTATGAAAGTGTAATCAAAGTATCAATAATCATAATTTCTTTGATGAGGATATTCTTTTGTCTGTTAGACTCATCTATATCACTAGTTTCATCATCTGAAATTAACAAAAAAACAATGTTATCCTTACTCAAGGTTAAGGTTATGTTATTTTCTAAGTTAGCAAGATTACTAGGTGTTTCTGATTCTGTTGAAAGAGTTTTTTCGATCTGGCAAGGATTGGACCAAATAATTTTTTTAGGGGTCTTTAATGACCTAGGTTTATTTATTGAGGTGGGGATATCCTCAGTGGAGGTCTCTTAAAATATGCATACTAGTTTTTTATTACAATTATTAGTCCTCCAAGATTCATCTTGCTTTGCGGAGTGGTTGAGAAAACAAAAACCACCTTCTTTCTCATTAAAGGCTAATGCCAAAATGTGCTCTACAGAATTTGGGAATTTGGGGTAAAGATAGATTTCTCCATCCTCTAGAGATGATGATAATGTATTAAAACCATATTCTGCATTATTCTTATTTAAGTCAGTGGTGAGGACTACCTAATCAAGGACTTTCCTAATCCCTTTGTTTGTTACTGGTAAACCATAATCCCCTTGTTCTTCATTGATGTTTATGTTAGCAGGGTTTATAAGAATAGATGGACGGGAAAGGGGATCTATTATTATTATTATTTTAATTTATTTAAATTTAATTTTTTTTGAAATATAATTTTTTTTTCTTAAAAAAAAAAAACTTTATTATTAATGTATATACTTTTAAAACATCGCTCTTTCTTAAAAAAAAAATGATAAACATATTAATACTTATAAATATTTTTTATTTGCAATAAAAGGAAATTACATCCACTAGAACTAATAACAGAATTGTTTTACAAACAGAAAAATTATATTTAAAAATAGAATAAAATTTTTCTTTTAAATGAGGTATAACATATTGTAGATTTTCTCTTTTAAAATAAAATAAAATATGAGGATTTTCTTCTAAGAAAAAAGATTCAAATGGAAATGAAGTAACTTGAACAAACATTTATTTATCTATTGATTTATTTTTCTTTCTTTCCTGCTATCTTGGGACAATATTTATTTGCTGATTAAAATATCATAGATGCTAAAATTTATTCATTTTCAATATATTTATGCAGAGAATATAAACTATTTAAAAGAGTCCTTCTAACTTATAATTAAATGACTCTTTTAAAAGCAACTACTAATATTCCAACAACATTACTTAAAATGACGAAATCTAAAATTCACACAAACAATATTTTTGCACAACCTCTAAATCCTTTGAATAACTCATTTCTTTAAAATTTCCTCCTACTGTGCAGGCTTTCAAATAAAAAACTTTTAAGGTATGCACACTTCAAAATGAAAATTTTCTTATTACATTGGAAAGGTATAATTGTCCAAAAACTTACATCATCAAAATACAATTTTCTAAGGCATCAACTTCCTTCCATCATTATGTAGAGTACAAGGTAAAGCAACTTCTCTACTTTTCTTTTCTTTTACAAATATAAACACATTAGGATTTCTTGAGAAATCCCTCGTCAAAAATAGAATCTACTACAACAACAAGATACATAGTGTTCTCTTCCTTTTATTTACATCCAATAGCTTTTCTTCATCAAGTATCATAGGCTCCAAATCCTACAATGCAAACATGGATAGACCATGGGGAAGCTCACCTCCCAACCAAGGCCTCTAAGAGGCCACCCTTGAGCTAGGGGAACCAACACATAGATGGGATAACAGAGATGCATAACCAAACAATAACAATAATACAACAAGCACATAAAACTCCCAATCAAGGATATGAACAATGGGTCTCACAATGACCCTATTCTTGGGGTGAAGGTGGACTAAGTACCAATGGTGAGAAAGCCCATTTCAAAACAATGGAGACAAGCCTACACATGGCCTTCCCAAAAACTCATCCCAACTACATTCTCAAAATCCCCACAAAACCCTTATGACCCCCATGGCATCAAGCCAAAACTACTCCCTTATGACCCCCAATATAATAATAAATGAAATGGCTACATAGAGCCCATACTTCCATGCTTTTTCCTTCTCCTTTCCAAGGAGAGACTCTACACCCATGGCTGTCCAAAGAAAACCCTTCACCCCCAAGGCTACTCTTCCCCCCATGGGTGAGTGTGGCCTTGAGAATCCCTTACAAACATCACAAAAATAAGGGATCTAAATCACAAAAATTCACATTTAAAACACAAAAATAACTTGCACAAAATAAGCACAAGATTTACTTATGCATCTACTTACATACAAGACAACAAGATTCTCAACATCAAGAGCCATGAAGAAACAAAATACCAAATTTCTCACATACAAAATTAGAATCTACATGAGAATTCAAGTGGAGCCACCAACCTAAGTCCAAGCAATAATGGTGATTGTTGAAGATGAGATCCCTTTTGACCAAACCTTCTCCTATGCAAGCTCCTCCAAAATTAACTAGTCTCTAAGTTAGAGAGTGGGTGTTCAAACTCTTCCAAAAGAAGAGTCCCCTTTAAAAAGGCCTCCACAAATCTTCCCCAAAACCCCTAGGGATAAGGTTTCCTTCTCATTGGTTGGTCTTCCCTAAGCCCCTTACAAGGTTACCAAAAATGGACTCTTACAAAGGTAAGCTAAAAAGGTGGGAAAAGGACTAACATACTAGTGGATGGTGTTCTTACCAAAACTTGGTCCCAAAAGCTGATTTTCGGCCATCTTGGAAAACTAACTTTTGGATGGGTCTTTTGGTCAACTATGGGTTTTCCTATGGTGAAAAATAACCCTTACCCATAGGTATACCAAGTGGGCTAACTAAAAATGGCCTAAACACACCCCTAGGAACCTTTTTAACCCCCCAAATACTCATGACAAGCTCAAATTCGAAATCCATGAAATGGCACTACCTTAAGCTCCCTAACCAATGGATTCACATGGGGATCCTCAAGAGTACTTTCCTAGGTTGATGGCATCCAATCCTCAACTGGACATGTCATGGCCACAAGTACACTTACAAGTGTCAATTGACACAACATGAATTGCACATCACAAGCCATGTGGCATATCCACTTGAACATTCACAAACAATTTACGTTTACAATTAAACATATTAATTAAATACACACATGCTCATTACATTCACAAATAAAACATGATATAGTGAGGTTTTGTGTCTTATTAGACACAACCTTGGCTAACTGAATAAACATAGGTCTATGCTTTGGTTCCCTGAATTTAACCATTGTCTAATTCCCTACACACTAAAGTTCAACATTAGTAATCCAAGGAAATATACATATAAATGCATAACATACATGATCAAAATAATTCATCTACAATATCCTTAAATAAGTCATAATTCACATGGCATAATAATTCATCTATGACATACATATAACTCATCATGTAATAAACAATTTCATCACTTAATTAATCTCATAACATCATCATTGCATCAATAATTCATTTGTAAAATTAAATATCATCATGACATCATAACATTCATAAAACTAAATTAATCACTCAAGTAGAATCCATAATGATATCATAGTAATCATCAAAATAAACATAAGATAATGTGCATCTAACTTCTATGGTGATAAAATCCTTAATATAAAGTTTTTGAAAACCATAATGCATCAAAATGTAGTATCAAATAATTCTATCTCAAATGAAGAAACAAAAAGGCTATGATGGGCTTGGGGTGAGGCCCCACATCCCCCCCTAGGCATGAACTTCCTCCTGGAGTTCATAAAAAATATGGGGGGTACTATGCTCTCATCTACGTTGTGTCCTCCCATGATGTTGTAACCTCATCATAGAAATCCCACTGGACCCTAACTTGGTCCATCTCTCAGCCTCGAAGAGCTAGCATTCAGCATGCCAAAATGTAGATGGGCTCCAAAGCCAGCTGGCCATCTGACTCCACCTGTAAGGCATCCCAATAAATAATATGATACTCATCAAAGATGTACTTCCTCAACAATGATACATGAAAGACATTGTGGATGCATGATAGGCTAGGTGGCAAGGCTAGATGATAGGTGACAAGACTTATCCACTCAAGAATATCAAAAGGACCAATAAATCTGGGTGCAAGCTTAGAGCCCTTTCCAAAACATATTGGACTCTTATGTGGTCCCACTCTCATAAAGAATCTATCCCCAACATGATAACTAAGATCCTCCCTCTTAGCATTTGCATATTTCTTCTGTCTATCCTGCACTTCCTTCAGATGTTGTCTAATCAAAGACACCTACTACTTCAACTCTTGTACTAACTTAGGACCTAAAGTAACTCTATCTTCAATGCAGTCCCAACTCAAAGGTGCCCTCCATGGTCTTCCATATAATACTTGATAGGGAGGCATACCTAGGGAAGTATGATGCCCATTATTGTAGGAAAACTCAACCAAATGAAGGTACTCCTCCCACCTAGTTTGATGATCCATGACATACATGTGGAGCATATCCTCCAAAACCTAATTTACCATCTTTGTTTGACCATCTGTCTCTGGGTGATAAGTGTATATGCTTGAATATGACCTCTAATCTAGCCATAGACACAACATAGTCATTGTTCAATCATTGAATTACGACAATAGATATGACTTATTTATTTCACAATATCGATTGAATTGACCTATTGCTTCCTATTTAGTTGGGGTGTTTGAATTACTCTTAGATTGGAGAGCCAACAACCATAGACCAATCTAAAATTGAGGATTTAAAACTAAAAAAATGATCAAATTGCAATGAATTAAGCTAAAGATGATTGTGCAAACTAAGCTAAGAACTTGAAAGAAATATGAGTGTAGATTTTAATCTAAGAAGCCTGAAGGAAAATGAGAATTAAGCTACTAACAAATAAGCAAACTATATTAAGAATGAAGATGCAATTATATTAGCATGAGAATTACTCTAATTATGCAATAAAAAGATTTGAAATATGAGAGAATTGAGATAAAAATGACTATATTTTTGATACTCTAAAATTGTCCTCAAATGAGAAAATGAGGTTCATAATATAGAAGAGCCCAGGAGGAGGATGAAGAGTTTCTTGAAAAGAAATGGCCGACTCTTCATTTCCATGGAGGAAGGTGAGACAAATCTGAAGAATTATTTAATTAAAAGAATGAATATTTTCCACATGGGTGGCCTTTCGAATAATATTGAATAATTAAATTCAAATAAAGATGTCCATTCAAATAACTAAATAATTATTTAATTCCTTTGATGTATATTAGCTAAAGGGGGTGGAATTAATTTAATTAAAAGCACTAGGACTTTAGAATTAAATTAATTAATCATAGGGATTATTTAGCCAATAAATGTCAAATATTTAGGAATTAAGTATAATGTATAGTTAATGCAAATTTAGGGTTTTTTGCATTTGACACCCAATCAAATAAAGTCAAATAGGAGACAAAATTGCCTAGGACAATAGGTCTTTAATGATATAGAAATTATAAGAAATGCACCAAAATTGATTAAAATTGTGAGGTGGCAATTTTGGGGTATTACATTTTGCCCCTCTTTGAATTGATGTGCGAGCAGTGCGTTGATTCAATGAATAGTCTGATGTGGCAGATGATAAGGATTTTAGAAGTCTAGGTTAGATTGCCAAGACCCTGATTAGATCAAGATGCAGAACTAGCTTCAGCAAGAAGCCTAATTTTTCAAAGTCTAAGTTAGATTGCGAAGACAATGGTCCAATTACCACTTGAGAGAAAATTGGACTTAGGGTTAGATTGCCCTAATACCCATTGACTGATGTAGATTTAGGACTATTCTCCAGAATCATGGTTATATTGCCCCAATACGAAGTTAGCCCTCTGAGACCTAGGTTAGATTGCCCAAATAACAGTCAAAAAGAGCTTTCGAGAGCTATCTCTAGAATGAAGCTTGAATTTCAAGAATTAGGGTTAGATTGCCCTAATACCTAATGAGATTTTGAGAACCATCTCCAGAACAGAGCTTGATTCCTAGGGATTCGAGTTAGATTGCTCAGATACCTAAAAGACAGATGATAAGATGGTAAGATGTGAGGGCTAAAGATGCCTCTAGAGATGAGATGCCCCTAGCGATGATGACTTTTGATTCAAATCAAACTGATTTGAGAATTGATTCGACAAGATTCAATGATGCAATCATCCTGCCCCCTCAAGAGTGAAATCGAAAGATGACATGTCAGAAAGATGATTGATAGCAAAAAGGTTGCAGATAGAGATAAGATCGAAGATCTAGAGGAACTCAGAACAGATTAAGGTAGCATCAAGAGGATGCATAATCGATTTGGAGTGATTTGGAGGTCTTGTTGACCAAGTTTGACCATAGTTGACCAAATTTGACTAGAGTTGACTTTAGATGAAAACATTGAAGATCTTGAGAAAATGATGGAAAGATGAGATTTTGGTGAGAAAGCAACACCAGAAGAGTGACTGCACAAGTGTTTGATCCTAAAGGTCCTAGAAATTTAAAACATGATTTAGAGCTATCTAGAGATGTTAGATTTTGATTTTGATCCTGAAAATGGATTCAGAACGGCCAATTTAGCCAAGGATGTGATTTTTGCACAAAATGAAGCACTTTTGAAAATTAGGTCAAAAGCTATATAAGGCCCGGAGGGGTCATTTTCAAATCATTATTCACTTTTGTCTTCTAGCAAATTTGAGATCTCTAAGAGAGATGGAGAATATGCCAATGCATACACATCGATTTGAGTGCTCCTAATAGCACAACCGACCACCAAAGTATGATGCACCTGTAAGTAGTTGATAAACCATCCTGTATTTCAAGTTTTAATGCTTTTTAGGTCATTTAGGTTAGATTTTAGCATGTTTTAAACCTTGTTCTTCAAGTCTTGTGTGAGGGAATAGTTTCCTCATGCCGGCCTCAGTCGCCCCTTGCATGAGGAAATGGTTTCCTCATGAGGGTTAGGGTTTCCTTGCCTGAGGCATCTCCACAAGCTCACACAAGATGCTTGGCGATGCTGCACGAGATTTCATCCCCAGTGATGAATTCTCGCATGAGCAAACATCTTGTCTCGCGCGATAGGGAAAATCTCGCGTGAGAAGCTGCTGCAACCTTGTTGAGTCTTCATCCAATTTTGCATAAAATTAGCCATTTAGAACATCTAGGAGTCATGTTTAGGATAGGTGCATAGCCTTACTTGTTGTTATTGCTTTGAGAAATCATCATGTTTGAGATACTGAGAAAATATCATTGCTTTCTTTGCAAGTTGACTTCCCAGAATTGCCTTTTGGTCTCACCATCTAGGTATTGATGAGCTGCTACAAAGATTGACTAATGTAGAGGGTGCCCACATCGATGGGCTAGGATTGGGTTACTTGCGTGATATACCCAACATTCGGGTAAATCATGGGCTACTAGGTGCACTGGTTGAGAATTTCCATTCAAAGATGAATATGTTCCACTTGCCAATGGGAGAGATGATAGTGACTCCCGAGGACATATACAGGATTCTACAGATACCATTCCATGGGGCCCACGTGGAGTATGACATCCAACTGTGGATGGGCACACTAGCACTAAGGGCCATATTTCGAGATGAGTTAGTTATGGGTCAGGCCATCTCGTGGGAGGAGTTGGTCAGCAGATATAGAGGAGGACACAGACTAGCAGTGGTCCTTGCTATATTTTTGAGTTGTTATTTGGTACCTAATAGAGGACAACATGGATTGGATTGTAGATACTGGATAGACTAGCTATGAGATTTGGGTGGGGTGAGTTCATGCTTGCTTAGATGTACCAAGAGATGCATGATATCATGTATCGGAGCACAAGGACTATGGCTATAGGGTTCTTTGTATTGCAGATTTGGGCCTGGGAGCACCTTCCCATGTATAGGCCAATTTTTCATGATACCATGCAGCCCCTAGAGCCGTATATTTATAGATATGCAGGACCTATGATTCAACCAGCACTAGGTAAGATGGAGCAGTGGTGAGGAAAGTTGGATGACATGGTAGCAGTCATATGGAGGCCATGGGTGGCTACAGAGGTTTGGGATGATGTGCGGTAGGAGCTTTCCCACATGTTTGTCTTGCGTCCATTGATTGGAGGCACCATTAGTGTTATTGAGTGCTTCCTGCTCACAAACATCATGAGGCAGTTTGGGAGACCCCAGGATGTCTTGCAGAAGTATTGTACTTATGTACGATTCATCGACAAGATGAAGGGTTGGGAGCCTAGGTTGGATCAGGGTAGATGCATGATTGAGGCACAGATACCACTAGAGAGGTGGGATTATATGGAAGGTGTGACCAATGTAGGGGTGACACCTACATACATGGATCATCTTTTGGCGCACCCCCATCTAAGTTTTATAGATCCTATTGGCATGGGCTAGCAGGCATAATAGGTAGTGCAGCCTGCATAATAGTAGTAGGTACCAACACAACAGGTACCAATTTAGTAGTAGTCTATATAGCAGTAGCAATAGATGGTTTTGAGGCTGAAGACTGGGCATACCCCCATTCCTCCTAGGACTATGGGTTCAAATGTCGGTGATGGTGGGAGCGGGACCTAGGATAGGTCTACTCGACAGAGGATGGGTGACACTTCTCAATAGATGCCTCCTAACAAGGGGGCACAGGTCGATGATGTGAACATGTAGGATGCACCGTAGCTCCAAGAGGCTCTCCAGAAGAGCTGAGAGATGATATGATAGGTGCGGAGGGAGCGAGATGATTGTCATACTTAGGTGATTATACAGGAGACTCGGGTAGCTGACAGGGAGGGAGAGATCAAAGAGCTCTGGGAGGAGCTAGTGAGATCTCAGCTGGAGACTTAGTATGACGATACCCAGGAAGCCTACTACTATGCAACATATGTTAGGGTCGTACCAGATCTATCAGAGTAGGGGCCCTGATTCTCTAAGTATGCTGGAGCATGAGAAGCACCATAGGGACCTCCTCCGCAATAACCTCCACAAGCACCACCTCCACCTCCTCCAAGTGGCGATGGGCAGAGTTAGCTTAACTGACATATATATTGTAGCCCATATTTTTTATACTATGTTCGAGTAGCACCATTCTTGTGATGTATATTGAAATTGATCAACCGATATATATATATATATGTATATATATATATATATATATATATATATATATATATATATATATATATATATATATATATATATATATATATATATATATATATATATATATATATATATATATATATATATATGAGATCACCTTTTGATATCATCATACTTGTGTATATATTGCTTTAGATATTCATGTTTTATGAGATTTTTAGATGTATGGATAGACATGTATGAGATGTACATGGTTTCCTTTATGTGGATGCTTTATGTGGTATATGAATATGCAATGTGAAATGTGATGATAGATGTTAGATGGATAAGTAGATGTAGATGTAGAAATGTATGCAAATGAGAATTTGATGGACATGCAATGTATATGGTACTAAACATCTCATGTAGGATTTTGCAATATAGGACAGGTACTAACCAAAAGAATGTTTGAAGATTGGGAATGAGGACCAGACATTTGTGCATCCAAGATGAACCCAGGATAAAAGATGAGAACCATCAGCAAAGGGATCCAAAGAAGGACAATGAGATAAACACCAAAACACTATCTCAATGCAAGCCTAGAATGAACATGAAAGCCTAAACTAGATGCAAATGCAATCCCTGGAATAAAAATGCAAACCCTAGAACTTGGTTGTTGGACTCATTAGATTATCATCACAAAGTTTTAGTAATGGAAGGTCATTAGATTCTATACAATCCTCACTAATAGTGCAATCATGAGAATATGAATATGACATAAGTCTTAAAGTTGTCGGAATGAGGTGTAAGCATTAAGGTACAAGATGCCAAAATGACCTGAACACCTATCCCTTTTGATTTAGCAAGTTAACATAAGCATTAAAGCATAGTTTCTAGAATGACCTGAATGTTGCTTGTATATAAACATGCCAGACACATGGGAGTTCCTTCTTTTGCTAAAGAATGCTCGTAGTGACCCTTACATTCACTTAGCAGGACGAGCGTTCGCAATTTTACTTGTAGTAGAAAGAAGTCACTCAAACATACAAGGAGAAGAACCAACCTCACCAAAGTTTCCATATAAAAGGAGTCAAGGTACACATGGCCATCCAACACGAGATGAAGGCTCTCATAGTGGACACCCCTCTTATATGAATCCCTTGGATCATTGGAACTAAACTAGCAAATAGAAAGCAAAGAAAAGACCATGCCCCTAGTCTTCACATCTCTTGATCCTGATAGACGTCTTGGAGTTGCTCGAGGAGGAATGATAAATCAAAAGAACAAGCACACAAAGGAAAAGCTCAACACACTTCAGAGATAGACAAATCTAGTTTCAGTTTTAGTTTTGACAGATTGACATCAAATCGAGAACATAGAACAAGAGAAGTCTCAACAGGATGACGATAGTAGGTAGGCACGGTGAGAACCACTAGTGACTGATGTGAGAGACAAACTCAAAATGAGATCAGAGTGCTAATGAAGTATCAATAGAAAAATGCATTGAGAACCACTCGTGACCGATACAAGAGAGATCCTCAAGGAGAGAGATCTCAGAGATACTAGCTAAACATCAGTAGGTAGACACAATGAGAACCACTAGTGACTCATGTACGAGAGAGATCCTCAAGGAGAGATATCTCAAAATTAGCTAGGCATCAGTAGGCAAATGCAGTGAGAAGCACTAGCGACTGACGTGAGGAAAATCTTCCAAAAATGATAAGACAATGCCCCTTATCCAGGAAGGTGCCCCCAAGTGTGACCAGTTTCAATCCATGTAGAGTCAAGCGAAATCTCAAAGATAACCAAAAGCAAGTGCATGAGTCAACATACTAAAGCAACAAACTAAAGTAGAAAAGAAAACTAAAGTAGGAAAAAGCAAGGACAACAAATTGCACAGAGCCAAGCGGTGTTGCAATGGATAGGCATTGGGGAACAAGAGGTGCCTGTTTACCAGGTTTTCACCATCTTGGCATAGATTCTATTTTTGCTACCATGACGCCTGTTTACCAAGTTTTCATCAATGGCACATTTTTTCTTTTTTCAAATTTTTTTTTGGATTTTTCTTCTTTTTCTTCTTTTTTTGTATTTTTGTATTTTTCATTTTTTTGTATTTTTGTATTTTTCATTTTTTTGTATTTTTGAATTTTTATTTTTTATTTTTGTATTATCAAGGCACCTGTTTACCAGGTTTTCGCTAGGATAATAGATACATCAAAGTGCTTGTTTACCAAGTTTTCACTAAGATCATTTTTTCAGGACATTTTGCAATTTTTAGGATTTCTAAGAATATATCATTTTTTTTTGGATTTTTTCAGGATTAATAAGTATTTACAGGAGCATGCAAAAGATGTCTCAGCTGTAGAACTTCTTCAGATGAAGAGCATTGATTGGCTCTTTGAGTTGTTCCCTTTTAGTGGTGGAGAGTTGATATGCACCAAACCCAAATCTTGTAGTGATAATGTATGGACCAAGCCAGTTTTGTTCAAACTTCCCTTTTTGGGTCCGCTGTTGTTGATTCTTACAGTTTTCTCTTAGGATGAGATCACCTGCTTGGAATTCTCTTGGTCTGACCTTCTTGTTGTAGCTCTTAGACATCCTTTTCTGGTATGCTCTGAGGTGATCAAATGCCACTTGTTGACATTCATCTAATAATTTTAGCTCTTGTAGTTGAGATATTCTGATGTCTTCATTAGTAACGAGGTTCTTCAGAGAGATTCGCAATGTAGGAATCTCAACCTCAATAGGTAGCACAACTTTTTCCCCATAAAACATAGCAAAGGGTGCAACCCCTATTGGTGTCCTTATACTTGTTCTATAGGCCCATAAAGCCAAATTAATCTGGAGATGTCAGTCTCTACCAAATTTGTGAATTGTTCTATGCAAGATCTTGAGAATTGTCTTATTAGATGGTTCAGCTTGTATTGAGGACTAGTGCTGGATGATTTTGAACTTAGTACATAACTCCTTTAGATCTTTATTCTTGAACTACCCCCCAGTGTCAGTGATTATCAAGGAGGGTACACCATATCTACAGATGATGTAATTCAGTGTGAAACTTGCTACAGTTTTTCCATCAGCTATAGTTAGAGGCACTACCTCAACCGATTTGGTAAAGTAATCTGTAGCTATAATGATGAACTTATGCCCTTTTGAAGAAGACGGATGTATTTGACCCACCAAGTCAAAGCCCCATTGCTGGAATAGCCAAAAACTAATGAAAGGAATAAGCTCCTTGGCAGGAGCGTGGATCAAATTTTCATGAAACTGACATTGCTTACAGGATTTGGCATATTTTGTAGCTTCTTTCTCCATCTCTAGCTAGTAGTAACCAGCTCTAATAAGTTTGTCAGCTAATGTCAAACCACTTGAGTGAGAACTGCAAATGCCCTCATGTACCTTGGCTAATGCATGTTTGGATTCATCAGGCTCTAAGCACCTAAGGAGGGTACCGTCCAAACCTTGTCTTGACAAGTCATTTGATATGATGACATACCATAAAGCATTATGAATGAGATGGCATTTTTCATTCCAGGTGTAAGTGTCAGGAATGACTTGGTCCCAGAGCTAGGAATAAATATGGTGGTAGCGGGATGAGTCATGTCCAATGACTGAACAAATCATCTTGGATTCAGGCATATGTAGGCTGGGTAGCATAATGTCTCCACCAGTAATTCATGTGTGAATTTATTTTCTAACATTTGTAACATGGAGGCAAGAGTTGTTGTGGCATCCGCTACTTTATTATCTGATCTTGGAACTTGCTGAAAAGTAATGTGTGCAAAGTATTTTCTGAGATCATCCACCATTCATTTATAAGGCACTAGATTTTCATCTTTTATTTGATAGACATTATTGAATTGATTAATAACCAATTGGGAGTCACCAAAGATCTTAAGCTCATCCACATACCATTCAATAGCTATCTTCATGCCATTGATTAGAGCTTCATACTCAGCTATGTTATTTGTGGAAGGGAACATCATTTTGTATGCCTTCGGCTAAGAGTATCTCTAAAGTGTGATAAATAGAATTTCAGCACCGGACCCTTGTTGAGTGAATGATCTGTCAAAGAACATACTCCATGTTTGATGTGTAAGGTACATTATTGACTCATCTAGAAATTCAATGCTCAGTGGTTGATGATCTTTTAGAGGAGCTTCCACCAGTTGATCTGCAATAGCTTGTCCTTTGATAGCTTTCCTTTCCACATATTCAATGTCAAATTTACTGAGAATCATGACCCATTTTGCTAGTCTACCTATTAGTGCAGCTTTGCTGAGTAAGTATTTCAATGGATCAATTTTAGCAACAAGTCTTGTAGTGTGAACCAGCATTTAATGCCTCAATTTTTGTGAAGCAAACACTACTGCTAAACAAGCCTTCTCAATGAAAGAATAGTTCATTTCATAAGAGACCAGAGTTCTACTGATGTAGTATATAGCCCTTTCTTTGTTGTTCTAATCTTCTTGAGCTAATAAAGCACCCAAAGATGTGTTTGTAGCTAAGATATAGAGTACAAGCGGCTTCCCATGAATAGGAGGCATCAAAATTGGTGGATTGGCCAAATATTGCTTGATTTGTGTGAACCCTCTATCACATTCTTCATTCCATTCATAAGTCACACCTTTATGCAAAGTTTTGGTGAATGGTTGTGACTTGTCAACTAGCTATGCAATAAAGTGCCAGATAGATTGTAGTCTTTCGTGAAGTCCTCTCATCTGACTAATATTCTTTGGAGGAGGCATTTCCATAATAGCTTGAACCTTTTCAGGATCAACCTCTATGCCTTTAGTTGATATAATATAACCCAATAGTTTACCAGAAGTGACACCAAACACACACTTCTTTGGATTGAATCTTAGACTAAATTGCTCCATTCGATCTAGTATGGGACCTAGATCTGCCAAATGTGTTTTTCTTTGCATACTTTTAGCCAAAGTGTTGTCTACATAATCTTCCATTGTTTTATGCATCATGTCATGAAAGATTGTTGTGACAGCTCTTTGATATGTGGCTCCGACATTCTTAAGGCTGAAGGATATGATGTTCCAACATAAAGTACCCCAAGCACACATAAAGGAAGTCTTTTCTTGGTCCTCTGGTGCAATCTTTATCTAATTGTAGCCAGAGAAGCCATCCATTAAAGAATACATTTCATAACCTATCGTCATATCCACTATCATGTCAATATTGGGTAGTGGAAAATCATCCTTGGGACAAGCTTTGTTCAAATCTCTAAAATCTATGCAGACTTTGATAGACTCATCATGTTTTATAACTGGAACAATATTAGAGATCCACTTTGCATAGTCAATGACCCTAATGAAACTAGCCTTGAGAAGTTTTCCAATTCAGCTTTGACCAAGAGTGCCACATGCGGATGCATCTTTCAAAGCTTTTTCTTTATAGGCTTAATGCTTGGTACAATAGATAGATGATGCATGATAAGATTAGGATCCAATCCAGGCATATCAGAGTAGGTCCATACGAAGTTGATTTTCTTGCTTCGAAAGAAATTAGTGAACTCTTCTTTTTCCTCTATAGATAGTGATTGTGCCACATGAATAATATGAGGTGTGGCTTCTGTAACCATGTTCACTGGTTGGGTCAGCTCAATCAGCACTAATGATCTTTCTTGGAAATGACTCAGAAGTGTGTCAAGTATCTCATCCTTGGGCCCCTCAAAGAGGTCTTCACCCTCGGATATGTCTTTTATTTTAACTATTTTTGACTCTAAGACTGCCACATAGTGGTTTTCACCCTTAGAGCCTTTGTTCTTTTTCCTTTTGATTTTATGACTAAGATACTTGACATCAGCTTCCATCATGTTGACACTACCTTCACTGGTGGAGAAAATTATAGGTTCGACAATGTTAAGGTAACAGGCTAGTGTGTAGTCATTCTGGAACATAAGGACTTCACTAGCTGGTGAGGGAGAGTTCTAGTTAATAAGTTTGGGATAGCAGAGTGAAAGAGAAGTAGTGGCTGGTTCAAGGGCATTCATAGTATAATCATCAAAAGCATGAACAAGTAAGTTGAGACCCAAAGCAATCTCATCCAAAGGTGTGTTTGAGTCTTCAAAAATCCTCATAGCAGAAGTAGAGGGAATGGTAGTGTCAGTGGAATCACACTCAATTGTTCTAACACTAGACCCCTCAACTACTTTGAGAAGGTTTTCATACACATGAACAACATCTATATCTTTATCAAAAGTAGCATCAGATAGAGAGTCAAACTCATACTCATGGGAGTTAGTGATACTTGATATAGGAATTCCATCAACACTAGCTATACCGTCTGACTCATTTTCATCTCTTATTGTATTGACAGTTTGCTGAAGTTGGTCCTATTCAAACTATTCTTGAAAATGTGGTGGTATGTATTGTTCACCCTGAAGATCAAGATTATTAGTTTTCATTTCTCTCCATTGGTCATACATGAGTTGTTGCACTGAAGTGGTTTCATCTGAATCACTATCAATTTCTACCAAATGGACATGTATAATAGGATCATTTTGTTCTATAAAGAGTGTAGAAAAGTATGGAGGAATAGGATAAGGAAAGATATCCTCATCAGAGCTATCTGATGGATTTGTAACTGTAGTGGTGACCTTGGGTTCTAGTTGAGATTCAGGTTTTGGTATAAAGTTGTTTATCCTTGGATGGAATGGGACTTTCTTGAAGCCAAGACTTGTAGTGTCCTTGGTTCGACGACTAGTGGCTTTGATTGGTTTAATAAAATCATTATCATTTATACCAATAGGACCACTCCCTTTGTAACCAAAGCACTTCATGATTTTGAAGCCTTCACTGTATGGCTCTTGTTCTAAGTCATGAGCTGGAGTGATTTTTTTAGAGGTGTCCTTTCCTTTTTAAATCTAAGCTTTGATAGCTCTTTCCTCATCTTCATCCTCTAATGGTGTTGAGGACTTGACAAAGGCACCATCATAGACTATTTGGAGAGAATGAGTAGAAGGTCTATTTCTCTTAGAGGGTCTCCCGTAGGAATGTGGAGATGGAGGTAGAGCAGCTAGTGATAGAATAGGTTCAATTTGGTACCCTTCCATGCCTGTATCCTTAAGCTTCAGAGTCTATTCCATTTCCTTGAGTCTAGTGTCATAGAACTTAGTGGACTCCCTATTAGCTAGGACAAAGATGTCTGTAGATTACATGAGTGTATTACAAGAAAATTTTCTATTGGTAGGCACCATGACCTCCGCTCTATGGAATGAGAACTTGATGCATTGATGATACATAGATGGAATTTCCTACATCTCATGAATCCATGGTCTCCCCAATAGTATGTTATAAGAAAGGGGAATTTCAAGAACTTGAAAAACTACATCTCTCTCAATAGGTCTGACCTGATTGGTAGCACGACCAAACCTTTAGATTTTATTTCCTCTTCATCATATGCCTTGCTTGTGATTTACTTACAAGAATCTATGCAATCCTCATCATAGCCTAGCTGGGTAAGAAACTTAGCAGAGCAAATGTTTAGGCCAGCACCATTGTCAATAAGGATGTGGTGAACATGCTTTGGACCTATCATGACTTCTATATGCAAAGGAGCATTATGTGGATGGCTCAGTGATTGGTCATCTTCTTCTAAAAAGGACAAATAATGAGGTGAGGTCAAGTGACCCACCATGGATTGAAACCAATCCAGATCCAAGTCTTTTGGGACATTCATTTTGATGAGGGCTTTATCTAGAATCTCCCTATGAGCAGGGGAGATCTTTAATAACTCAAAAATAGTGATAAAAGTGTTGGTGCATTGTAGTTGGTCTAGAATGCTATAATTAGTTGTGCCAGGTGTAGGAATTGATTTCATGTTCTTGTTGGTAGGGCCAACAACAGTCTTATCCATAGTTTTCTTTGAAGTAGATGTAGAAGGATCGGGACCCTTGATGGTGATCTTAGCGCAAGAGTGAGTAAAAACATTTGTGTAATCTTGAGATGATTCAGATTCAAAGGAGTGAGACACAGGGCCTCACAAGACAAATGGGGTCTTAGGATTAGGAGCATCCTTGCCCCCCTTGATAGTAATCACATCGCAATACTCAACCTCCACAGGTTCAATCATGTTGATGACATTATCATTAGTAGTATACATGTAGTTAACCTTGGCATTGGCATTCTTAGTCTTGGAAGATTCACCCTTCTTGTGAGGAGGAAAGGGATCTTTGAATGCCTGGTGGTATAAATTCTTATTATGGTTGTCCACAAAAATATCACCATTGTCGATTAGATCTTGGACTTTATGTCATAGCTGGAGACAAGTAGAAGTCTTATGACCCTTGTTTTGGTGATAGTTACAGTATGTGTTGTCCTTCCACTAATGAGGTCACAATTGCAGATCATAGAGATGCTTTTCCAAAGGAGAGAGAATTTGATTTTACACTAGAGTCTTGTAAACTACATCAAGTAGTTCTGCTAAGGAAGTGAATTCATGCTTAGGTTGAGGGGCCCAAGGTTTGTTTCTAGAAAATCTTGAAGGTGGCAGTTGAGTCTCTGTTGGAGCCTTCTCAATAGCTTTAGCCACTTGTATGCTAGAGGAAAGATTAAAGATAGACTTTGAAGGTTTTGGCATCACATTGTCAACTACTCCGTCATTCACCACATCTCTATTCTTGTTGATAGACTTGCCTTTATCCTTGTTTGAGGAAGAAAACACTTGTTTGTTGTCTTTGTTCAAAGTCAATTCCTCTTTCTTAACCATAAAAGCCTCAATTCTCATAGCTTGTTTAATTATACTATCAAAACTCAAGGGGCCTTGTAGTTGCACTTGATACCCAAAGTTGGGAACAAGGTTGTCTAAAAAGATATCAAGCTTCTCAGATTCAGGTAACTTACTACGATACTTTGTGCAAAGTTGTCTCCATCTCTGGAGAAATGTCAGAAAAGGTTCCCCTTCTCGCTATTTCAAATTACAAAGGTCTATGATGTTAACAGGATGCTGAATATTGTGAGAGTAGTGTTGAATAAACAAGTTGGCGATCTCGTCAAAAGTCTTGATACCCGTGGGTAATCGTGAGAACCAATCCATAGCTGACCCACCTAAGCTACGGGGAAAGAGACACATAAGGTATATCTGATCATGCTTAAATTCCATAGATAAAGCTCCAAACTCCCTCAAGTGATCTTGGGGATCGATTGTACCCAAGTATTTATCATATTTAGGCAACTCTATGCCTTTGGGAAAAGGAGGCATGTGAAGACTCCTATCAAATGGGAAAGGACATATGCTTTCCATTGTGAACTATTATACAGGTGCATCATTACCCTATGTGAGTTGGCTAATCTAATCTTTCATGTCTCATATCATCCTTTTCAATTTAGTGGTCTCATTCTCTTCTTCTTTAGCCACAAGTGTCTCTACTTTAAATTTTGGAGGCAACTTGGCCCCTTGTTTGGCTAACTCCAAAAAATATTTCTCCTTCTCCTCTATAAGGAGGATCTCCATCATCTTGATAAGACTATTGTTGGCTTTCACAACATCTATGTCATTTTGGGTAATTACCTCATCGTCATTACCAAGGATATCATAAATGCTTGGGACTTGATCTTGACTCTGGTCATGTGGAGGAGGGCGATAGTGATACAGTTGATAGTCACCTTTTGATTTTTTTTGGGATTGGTCCTAATTCTGATCATTGTGAGATTGATCAAAATGTTGATCATTTTGAGATTGACCATGACACTGGTTGTTTTGAGATTGATCATGACTCTTGTAGTACTTGCCGGTTGGAAATTGAATGGATCTCCCATCTTGTCACTGTGGGATTGTACAGTGTGTGCAGACTCAGTAAAATGATATGAATGATGTCAAAAGGGCACAACTAAGGTAACCTTTGGTGCTTTAATGGGATCAAAAGGGTCGATAGGTTTGATAGAGTCGATAGGTTCAATAATAGGACTAGTCCAAGGAAGTGACCTTCCAAAGTTATGAGATGATGAGTTGTCCTATTCTTGGAATGATAAGTCAGGTTGCACTTGAAACAATAGATTGTAACACTCTTGGAACACTAGAGGTGATGATTATGATGGGTTGTCTTTCAAAGTACTCAATGAAGAGGAACTTGAGGATCCCTCACAATATTTAGATTGTGCAACAGGTTTAGGATGACCTATTTCTCGATCATGAGGTCTACCTCTACCTTGTCCAGTACCATAAATGGGGAATGTGTTGCCGCTTCTAGTCATAATTGTCATATACGATGATTAAGTAATGAAAAGGAACTTGGGATTATGCTAGGACTCTATCTCTAGGAATAGCGAAAAGGAGATAAGGGCTAGAACAACCAAGATGTGAGATGCACCTAGCATGAATCATCAAGACTATGGCTAGAATAGCCGAGATGTGACTATCATGTCATGAGGTACAAAAGAACAATGAGATAAGATAAATAAAAGAGAGAGAAAATGAGTTTAAGTAAGAATCATTTGGTTCATAGCTTGAGACACTTAGTTTCAAATAGTGGACGATAGGAGAATGGGCAAATAGACCTCAGACAAAAATTAGATCAAGTAAAAAGTTAACTAGTCAATGGGAAATAGCTTACTATTTTGAAAACCAGGGTACAAGTCCATGTGAGAAAGTGTTGGTTCACACAAGAAAATGCTAGGCTTTGTGTGAGAGAGTGTTGTCTCGCGCGAGGAAATGCTCAGGTTCTGAAATTTTGTGCAGGAAAAAGTCAAAGTTTGACAGTTTGACATAGTTTTTGAGATAAAAGTCAAGTTTTGAGACATAGCGTGGGCTGTTCTCTGATAAAATTTTGAGTTTTTAGATAGTTTTTGGACAGTTTCAATCAGCAATCTCAATTTGAATGTGGCAAGCAATCATTTACAAGCATAAAGTTTTGATCAAGCAATAGTGACACAAGACGTAGTCGTAAACAGTTCTACCAAGGACTAAGAAACTTGGAAAAATCCTAGGAGTCTTTATTTAATCATGATGGATAGATTAAGACTCAAAAAAAACACTTAGTTATCCCTACAAAGAAAATGGTAGAGAAGACAAAATCTATGCCTCACAACTTATGTGCATGCATTCACCTCACACAACCGTGTCACCCCCTAGAGGGTGCCTATGTTTTTGGTGTTTCTAAGGACTCAATAATATATGCTCAAAGGTTACCCTTGAAGTAGGGGCCAATTTCATATACCACCTTCAAACATCCAGGTCCATGCCTATGGTGAGAATCTAGGGGAGAGATTCTTCCCCCTCCCTGTGCAAAGATTATGTCTCCTTTCGAAGATGATCTAGGTAGGTGACTAACTAAGAAAGTTTTTAGTGGGCTTCCATTCATACTAACCTTTGGTGCCCCTGATACAGGGCTAGGGCCTCACAGCCACACCAACACCTGAAAGTCACACACCCCTGCAAGCAGGGCTAGGAGCGGTACCACTTAGTACAATAGACAGAGCTTTCTCAAAATGATAGTCAAAATCATGAGAAAGAAGTTAACATGGCTTTGGAGTCTTTAGAATCAACAAATAATTCTTTATTATAGTGAGGTGGAATCATCGGCAATAGGTGTGTACTCACTTGGGTCATTCCCAGAGGTTCAACTTCCGACAAACCCTTTAAAGGTGACATAACTTGGTTTAGATTCAAGGGTTAGATTTTTTGATTCTCTCAAAGAGAGAAGAGCATACTTTTCTACCTCTTCACCTTACCCAAACATGCAAGACATATTCATCACTGAGCAAGTTGCTCTCTAACCAATCCACAAGCTTTTGGGTTTTTGGTTCTCTCAAAGAGAGAAGAGCATACTCCCCTAACAAGTAGACATGCCAAAGATTCACTACCTTTCCTTGCTTCCCTAGGTATATATCATGCTAGCAAGATCTAGGTCTTAGATTCATCCATGGGAATCACTTCCATGTAATGAAGAGCCTATTACCCTATTCCACTATCAAGACCCTTAAGAAATTTTAACAAGGCCCTAGTTATACTATGTGATGAAAGCAATAAAACAAGCACAATGTCTTAAATATCTTCAACAATTATCCTGCAAGAAAATTGTTAGCAAGTTTATGTGTCTTTGAAAAGCATCTTGTAACCCATTGTTATGCTATGACAGAAAAAATCAGGGATATAAAAACATGTGAAAAATATTAGAAAATAGTGATAGTAAATTGCAGAAACTATAAAAAAAAACTTGTAGACTGACAGCAGTCTTGCATGAGGAAGTACAAGACATCGCACAAGAAAATGCAGGCACCTGTGTGAGAGAATACTTTTTCATGTGAGAGAATGCTAATGAAAGAAAAACTTTGTGCGACATGCTTAGAAATCTCACGTGAGATTCCATACATATTTGTATGGACCATATGGACAAAGTGCAAAAATCTTGTTAGAAAAATTTCAAGAGTGAGGCCAGAAATCAATTTTCTACCCCACGGTGGGCGCTAGAATGTATATGCCTGAATATGATATCTAATCCAGCAGTAGACACAACATAGTCATTGCTCAATCATTCAATTATGACAATAGATATGAGTTATTTATTTCACAATATTGATTGAATCGACATGTTGCCTCCTATTTAGTTGGGGTGTTTGAATTACTCTCAGATTGGAGAGCCAACAACCATAGACCAAGCTAAAACGGAGGATTTAAAACTAAAAAAATTATTAAATTGCAATGAATTAAGCTAAAGATGATTGTGCAAACTAAGCTAAGAACTTGAAAGAAATATGAGAGTGAAGATTTTAATCTAAGAAGCTTGAAGGAAAATGAGAATTAAGCTACTAACAAATAAGCAAACTATATTAAGAATGAAGATGCAATTATATTAGCATGAGAATTACTCTAATTATGCAATAAAAAGATTTGAAATATGAGAGAATTGAGATAAAAATGACTATAGTTTTGATACTCTAAAATTGTCCTCCTCGAATGAGAAATTGAGGTTCATAATATAGAAGAGCCCAGGAGGAGGATGAAGAGTTTCTTGAAAAGAAACGGCCGACTCTTCATTTCCATGGAGGAAGGTGAGACAAATATGAAGAATTATTTAATTAAAAGAATGAATATTTGCCACATGGGTGGCCTTTCGAATAATATTGAATAATTAAATTCAAATAAAGATGTCCATTCAAATAACTAAATAATTATTTAATTCCTTTGATGTATATTAGCTAAAGGGGGTGGAATTAATTTAATTAAAAGTACTAGGAGTTTAGAATTAAATTAATTAATCATAGGGATTATTTAAGCAATAAATGTCAAATATTTAGGAATTAAATATAATGTATAGTTAATGCAAATTTAGGGTTTTTTGCATTTGACACCCAGTCAAATAAAGTCAAATAGGAGACAGAATTGCCTAGGACAATAGGTCTTTAATGATATAGAAATTTGAAGAAATACACCAAAATTGATTAAAATTGTGAGGTGCCAATTTTGGGGTATTACAATAAGCAGTGCCAAAATTGAGCTTTGTGCCCAAAGATGTCTGTAATACTATCTAGAAGGATGATGTGAAGAGAGAATCTCAATCAAGAATAATTTTATGAGGTATGCCATAAGTCTGACAATATCCTGCAAGAAAACTTGTGCTACTGCTGGGGCTGTAAAAGTGGTCCAAATAGGTGAGAAGTGGACTACCTTGGTCAACTTGTCAACTATCACCATGATGGCATCATGGCATTAGGATGACATAGGGAGACCGATGATGAAATCCATAGAAATAACATCCCACTTCCACTCTGGTCTCTAATGAGGCTGAAGCAAACCACCAAGGTGTCGATGTTTTTGCTTAACCCTCTAATACTCAAGACATTGTGCCACTATCTCTGCTATGTTCTGTCTCATCCCTGGCCAATGACATAACTACCTAAAATTTGCATGCATCTTTTTGAGTTTGGGATGCACTGCATAAGGTGCTCTATGAGCCTCTAACATGATGAATACTTACAAATCTCTGGAGGAAGGTACATACATGCATCCTCTATGGCATAAAAGCCCATTACAATCTAGGGAATATCCTGAATACTTACCCTCAAGGGTACACTAAGATCGAATAATTTGCCTAACCTCTACATACCAAACATCCTCATGCAAATGATGCAATATCTGATCCCTCAACTCTGTACCTATAGTCATAGAGTAGACCCCATGATGCCTCCTACTCAAAGCATTGGCAACCACGTTCACCTTACCTTTGATATAGTGAAAATCAAAATCATATTCACAAAGGAATTCCATCCACCTTGGTTGATGTGCTTTCAAGTTTGGCTGAGTGAAAATATACTGTAAACTTTGATGATCAGAATGGAGCTCAAACTGATGACCCAAAAGGAAATGCCACCATCTCACCAAGGCATGAACCACCACAACTAACTCAAGGTCATGAGTGGGGTAATTAAGCTCATGAGTCTTAAGTTTCCTAGACTCATATGCAATGGCTTACCCGTTCTACATAAGAACATCTCCAAAACCATCCAAGGAGGCATTTGTGCACACAATGAAATCCGCTGAAGGATCTGACACTTCTAGAATATGAGTGCTAGTAAGTTCCTTCTTGAGTTCTTGGAAGACCCTCTTTTACTTCTCGGTCCACTCAAACTTCTTTCCCTTTCATTGAAGAGAAGTAATGGGATGTGCCACTCTAGAAAAACCCTCTACAAATTGCCTGTAGTAACCTGCCAATCCCATGAAACTCCTAACATCGGTAACAGAAGTAGGCACAGGCCAATCGATGATGGCTCTAATCTTAGATGGGTCAACTGAGATCCCATCTCTTGAAATTACATGCCCAAGGTAATGAATTTTTGGACCTATAAAAAGCACATTTGGACAAGCTACCATACAACTGATTGTCTCTAAGACATTGCAATACCTACTTCAGGTGCTCTTTGTGCTCCTCTTCATCCCGAGAATATATCAAAATATCATCAAGGAACACAACCACAAACTTATAAAGGAAAGTGTGGAATACCCCATTCTTAAGGCTCATGAAAACTACTGGAGCATTAGTGAGGCTGAAAGGTACAACTCTGAACTCATAATGCCCATATCTGGTATTGAATGCAGTCTTGGGGATATTACTATCCACAATCTGTAACTGGTGGTAACTTGACTTAAGATCAATCTTGGAAAACACTTTAGCACGCTAAAGCTGATCAAATAAATCATCAATCCTAGGAAGCAGATAGCAATTCTTGATGGTAAGCTTATTCAACTATCGGTAATCCATACATAACCAGAAGGATCCACCCTTCTTCTCAACAAAGATGACACGTGCGCCCCAAAGTGAAATACTAGGGTGTATGTGGCCCTTCTCCAAAATTTCCTCTAACTAGATCTTGAGCTCATTAAGATCATTAGTGGTCATCCTATAATGTGCTCTCAAAATTGGAGCAACTCCTGGTATGAGATCAATGTGGAAATCCACTGCTCTACGAGGAGGCATACCTGAAAGTTTAGTAGGGAACACATTTGAAAACTATGTAAGTATAGGATAATTGTCAAGAGATGGTTCCCTTTCCTCCTCGTCCTCTCTATCACTGATGGTAATGGAAAATAATTGACATCCCTTCCGCATGCTCCACTTAAGCTGTATGGATGAGATCATATGAAGAGATATGCCCCTCTGAATTCTGCAAATCACAATAGGATTACCATGATCATCTAGGCACTCAATCCTCTTCCATTTACAATCTAACTTAGCTCTGTGGGCATAAAGCCAATCCATGCCAAGTAATATGTCGTAAGATCCAAGAGGTGTGATATGAAGATCTACCCTAGTGATCAAATCACCAATTTGCACCAGGATATCCTTCACTAAGGAGTTGACTGACACTCTATACCCTGATGCTAACTCCACTTCCCAACTAATTTCCTATCTAGCTGCCACTAGCCTGCAACACTCAACCACAAATGGAGATATGAAAGAATTAGTAGCACTAGAATCAAACAAAATGGTAACACTAATACCACTAATCATGCCTGTAGTCTCTATAACTGTGGCCTGGTGTTTGGCCTGGTGGTTATCAACCACTGCAAATACTCTATGAGACTTTGCAAAGTCTCCAACTATAGGCTCTAATGCTTCCATACACTGACTACCTGCCATCTAACCCTAAGGAAAATTCTAAGCCAAGTGCCCTATGACACCACATGCATAACAGGGACCACATGTGTGAGTCTAAACTCCCTGTGGCCTAGAGAACTGTTGTCCACCGGTCCTACTAGACCCACTAAAACCCCCCCGAGAGGACTCCTAAGTCCATGTTGTGGGTGCATCTGAATTTTGATGACGTTTATCCTTGCTTGATCCTTATTCCTTCCACTATTTGGGCTTAGAGCCCTGCTGACCCTATGGTGGTTTTTGTCTCTGATTCTATTGAGACTGCTACTATGGGATCTTATTAAAAGACCCCAAAGAATGCCTGTTGTTTCCCTTCCAATGGCTCTTTTGGTGACCCTAAGATTGAGATGCAAATTTATAGTTTTGAGACCTATCACGAGCATCTCGTGACAAACCCTGAATCTCCTCTGTAACCAATGTCATCTCTACGGCCTGACAAAGGTTCCCTGGAGTGGTCATGTGAACCTATCCTAAAATCCAATCATTGACTCCCTTGACAAAATGGTTGACTCACAATTTTTCATCCTTCATATAGTCATCATATGGTAGTAACTCAAGGAAATGACTCTCATACTAAAGTACTGTGAGCCCTCTCTACTATAAATCATAAAACTCATCAATACAATGATGCCTATAATGCTCTAACAAGTACCTGTCTCTGAATCTCTCCAGGAAGATTTCCCAAGTGACAGTGTCCTTAGTGATATTGTTCTTAAATTCCTCCTACTTTTACCATGTGGAAGCACCTCCTCTCAGTAGGTGAACTACAAATCAAGCTTTATGATTTCTCTCATAATGATGCAATCCAAAGCACCTATCTAAACTCAAATATCCATCCCTCGGCCTTAGTGCCATTAGTAGACCCATGATGCAATGGTGGTTGTAGATGAAGGAGATCCCTAATTAGGTCTCCAGCATCACGGAGTACCCTCTGAACTAATCTGAGTGGTGGTAGTTCTGGCATGAGAATTAATTCCACCTCATGAGCTCCCTGCCCCTCCTAACGATCATGTGGAGGGATTTTAGTCCTCTCTCTAGTCTCTTATTTATGTCCTTCTGATAACTAATGCTATGACTAAGGGATCATTGGAGGCAACCTATCCTGAATAACCCCAATGAGGTTCTGAAGAGCTAGCTAGACCTCTTGATTAGGATTTGGTGGTGGTTTAGGAGGAGGATCCTAATTCACTATCAATATCTTAACCCTTTTCTCATCTTGCACGTGAACTGAGGGAGCTCACCTATGACCTCTGTTACAACCATGAGCTTGGCGTGTAAGGGGGGCATCCTAAAATTTCATACAAGATTAAGGTTAGATGAGAAATGTAATGGGTTTAAAAGTACCAAGTTTTCACAAACTTGGCTCTAATACCAAAATGTCATGCCCATATTTCTACAAGAAAAACACAGCAACAATTTTTTTTAAAAAGGGTTAAATTATTAGTTGATTAAAGGTTAAGGGTTTTAAGCTATCGATATGTTCAAAAAAGTATTAACTATTTAAAATGTGATAGGTGGTATTCACAAAATTACACAATAGTGGAAGTCGTTACATTCATTTGAGGGGATTCATGGCAAGGGGTTAACGTCCCCACCAACATCCCCCTTGTGGTGATGAACAGGATAGCATAGCATTATGACAACAAATTACGTAAGGTTATTTAAAAGAATAAGATTGATACTATTAAAGTTTGTAATCGATTTAAACTAATACAAACAATAATTTATCATAGCAATCTCCTTGGTGAAGCAATATTCTGAATTAATTTAATTATAGGATGAAATTAATTCATAAGGTTAAGATCTCCAACAAGAAAGATTTCCACTAAATAATGCAAAAGAAAGATTTCTATTTAACTACAATTAAATTTGCAGCTATAATTAGTGAATAATACTAAATTTCATTTACTTCGGTAATTAATAACCCACCTAAAGTTTCTATTTTAATTTATAGATAAATTTCTATAAGGAAAATAATTACCTAAAAAATAATAATAAAGCTCGTCTGAAAGAAAAAAACTAAATCTTCTACCCAAGAATTTAATATATTATTATCCTGGCTAAAAGAGTATCATCTAAAAACAATAAACCTAGGGAAACATTTTCCCCACACATAAGTATATCTTCTCCATATTAGGAAAATAATTAGCATGTTGGAATAAAGATATATTCTTTCCCACCAAAAGATTAAGCCAAAAAAACATGTAAAAAAATAACATCAACTATAAGTTAATAAAATTACTTAAACATAAAACAAGCAAAAAATAAAATGGGAGGGGAAAGATATTCTAAAAGAATATGGTTAAGTGGGTTGACCCATCTACCCTAACCCTAATTCAAATTTAGGGCTAGGGTGGTTTGGGTAAAACTTGAAAACTTACTTCTCTCTTTCATTTTGCCTCAAAAACTCTTCTTTTCCAAACCCTAAGTGGGTATGTTCTTTTTTTTGTTATTTTCTACTTGCAAGTATGAGGAGGATCAACAATGGAGGGGAAGAACATATGAGATTAATATTTGTATCCATATATACACATTTTATATATGTCTACAATTATTTTCTCATATAAAGATATTCAAACCCAAATCAGCAAATGGGCTCAACAGATTCGGGTCTCCAAGTGTTCATGTTGTTGGTAAGAAGGATTAAAAAATTCCTCTCTCAAACTATTTATTTACTTTTTGAAATGATGCTGGCATACCCACATGGTTCTTTTTTTAAAAAACTTAATAGGTCTATTAAGATCATTTTTTTAATTTTTTTTTAAAATCTCTCTCTTTTTAATGTATGTGTGCTAGGGGAGTCGAGGTTCAACCCCACTGCTCACATCTTGTGAACTGTGGAGGGCCACATACTTGTGGTCTGTGGAACCATAGTTCCACATTCACATCAGCTGTAGAAGCCACAATTTCCATGGATCTCATGGGTTGTGGACTCCATAGTAACCACAGTCCATGGGCTGTGGGTTCCTGCAGTTACCACAGTTTTCCATGGGCTATGTGGTTCCCACAGTTACCATAGTTTTTCATGGGTTGTGGGGATACCCACAATTACCACGGTTCCCCGTGGGATGCGGGGATACCCATAGTTATCATGGTTCCTCATGGGCTGTGGGGTTCCGACAGTTACCATGGTGTCTCGTGGGCTATGGGACTCCACAGACACCATGATTCCTGTAGGCTATGGGGTTCCATAGTTCCATGGTGTCGTGGGCTGTGGGGACCACAGTACCATAGTTTATGTGGGCTATGGTTTTCACAACCCCCCTGCTGCCCCCCTTATTTTTATTTATTTAAATTTTATTTTATTTTTTAAATATTTATTTTTTTCTTTTTTTTAAAACTTTATTATTAATGTATATACTTTTAAAACATCACTCTTTCTTTTTTGAAAAAAAAAAAAGATAAACGTATTAATACTTATAAATATCTTTTTTTTCTATAAAAGGAAATTACATCCACTAGAACTAATAACAAAAAAAATTTGCAAACAGAAAAATTATATTTAAAAATAGAATAATTTTTTTCTTTTAAATGAGGTATAACATAGTGCAGATTTTATCTTTAAAAATAAAATAAAATCTGAGGATTTTCTTCTAAGAAAAATGATTCACATGGAAAAGAAGTAACTTGAACAAACATTTATTTAAGTATTGATTTATTTTTCTTTCTTTCCTGCTATCTCGGTACAATATTTATTTTCTGATTAAAATATCATAAATGCTAAAATTCATTCATTTTCAATACATTTATGCAGAGAATATAAACTATTTAAAATAGTCATTCTAACTTGGAATTAAAGGACTATTTTAAAAGCACCTACTAATATTCCAACTGCATTACTTAAAATGATGAAATGTAAAATTCACACAAATAATATTTCTGCACAACCTCTAAATCCTTTGAATAACTCATTTCTTTAAAATATCCTCCTACTTTGCAGGCTTTCAAATAACAAACTTTTAAGGTATGCACACTTCAAAATGAAAATTTTCTTATTACATTGGAAAGCTATAATTGTCTAAAAACTTACATCATCAAAATACAATTTTATAATGCATCAACTTCCTTCCATCATTATGTAGAGTACAAGGTAAAGCAACTTCTCTACTTTTCTTTTCTTTTACAAATACAAATACATTAGGATTTCTTGAGAAATCCCTTGTCAAAAATATAATCTACTACAACAACAAGATACATAATATTATCTTCCTTTTATTTACATCCAATAGGTTTTCTTCATCAAATATCATATGCTCCAAATCCTACAATGCAAACATGGATGGACCATGGGGAAGCTCACCTCCCAACCAAGGCCTCTAAGAGGCCACCCCCAAGCTAGGAGAACCAACACATAGATGGGATAACAGACATGGATAACCAAACAATAACAACAACACAACAAGCACATAAAACTCCCAATCAAGGATATGAACAATGGGTCTCACAATGACCCTATTTTTAGGGTGAAGGTGGACTAAGTACCAATGGGTAGAAAGCCCATTTCAAAATAATGGAGCCAATCCTACACAGGGCCTTCCCAAAAACTCATCCCAACTACATTCTCAAAATCCCCACAAAACCCTTATGACCCCCATGGCATCAAGCCAAAACTACTCCCTTATGACCCCCAATATAACAAGAAATGAAATGGCTACATGGAGCCCATACTTCCATGCTTTTTCCTTCTCCTTTCCAAGGAGAGACTCTACACCCATGGTTGTCCAAAGAAAACCCTTCACCCCCAAGACTACTCTTCCCCCCATGGCTAAGTGTTTCCTTGAGACTCCCTTACAAACATCACAAAAATAAGGGATCTAAATCACAAAACTTCACATTTACAACACAAAAATAACTTGCACAAAACAAGCACAAGATTTACTTATGCATCTACATACATACAAGACAACAAGATTCTCAACATCAAGAGCCATGAAGAAACAAAATACCAAATTTCTCACATATAAAATTAGAATCTACATGAGAATTCAAGTGGAGCCACTAACCTAAGTCCAACCAATAATGGTGATTGTTGAAAATGAGATCCCTTTTGACCAAGCCTTCTCCTATGCAAGCTCCTCCAAAATTAACTAGTCTCTAAGTTAGACAGTGGATGTTCAAACTCTTCCAAAAGAAGAGTCCCCTCTAAAAAGGCCTCCCCACATCTTCCCACAAACCCCTAGGGATAAGGTTTCCTTCTCATTGGGTGGTCTTCCCTAAGCCCCTTACAAGCTTACCAAAAATAGCCTCTTACAAAGGTAAGCTAAAAAGGTGGGCAAAGGACTAACATACTAGTGGATGGTGTTCTTACCAAAACTTGGTCCCAAAAGTTGATTTTTGGCCATCTTGGAAAACCAACTTTTGGATGGGACTTTTGGTCAATTATGGGTTGTTCTATGGTGAAAAATAACCCTTACCCATTGGTATACCAAGTGGGCTAACTAAAAATGGCCTAAACACACCCCTAGGAACCTTTTTAACCCCCCAAATACTCATGACAAGTTCAAATTCAAAATCTATAAAATGACAATACCTTAAGTTCCCCAACCAAGGGATTCACATGGGGATCCTCAAGGGTACTTTCCTAGGTTGATGGCATCCAATCCTCAACTGGACATGTCATGGCCACATGTACACTTACAAGTGTCAATTGACACAACATGAATTACACATCACAAGCCATGTGGCATATCCACTTGAGAATTCACAAAATAGTTTACATTTAAAATTCAACATATTAATTAAATACACACATGCTCATTACGTTCACAAGTAAAACATGATACAATGAGGTTTTGTCTCTTATTAGACACAACCTTGGCTAACTGAATAAACATAGGTCTATGCTTTGGTTCCCCAAATTTAACCATGGTCTAATTCTCTGCACACTAATGTCCAACATTAGTAGTCCAAGGAAATATACATATAATTTCATAGCATACATGATCAAAATAATTCATCTACAATATCCTTAAATAAGTCATAATTCACATGGCATAATAATTCATCTATGACATACATATAACTCATCATGTAATAAATAATTTTATCACTTAATTAATCTCATAATATCATCATTGCATCAATAATTCATTTGTAAAATTAAATATCATCGTGACATCATAACATTCATAAAAACCGAATTAATCACACAAGTAGAATCCATAATGATATCACAGTAATCATAAAAATAAACATAACATAATGTGCATCTAACCTCTATGGTGATAAAATCCATAATATAAAGTGTTTGAAAACCATAATGCATCAAAATGTAGTATCAAATAAGTCTATCTCAAATGTAGAAACTAAAAGGCTATGATGGGCTTGGGATGAGGCCTCATAGTTTGGCCAGACCAGATTCAACTGGAACCCCCTACATATATATGCAATGATTCTTCATTGATCTAATATATTTTGCTTATATTTACTCATTTTTCTTGTTCGTTCGGACCTATTTTGGTGGAAACACATCTTCCACATCGATGCCACTTGGCATCGTGTATGTGACATGTAAATTCGGCCGTATAATATTTGGATGAACCATGTTTAACTGAAAGTAACTCCGGTCAAAATCCATCGATTGTCCTCTACTGCGACATAGCTTTGTACTTTTACTCGTTGCCATATTGTTCGATAATGATATACGTTGGATGAGTTAAGAAGAAAAAGAGATGAGATGTTGTGAAGTTGAATAACTTCAATGGGCAACTAATATAGATTAGACAATTATTAGATTATGTTAATATAATTTTTTTCTATCTTAAATATAATTATGTTAAGTTGATAAAGCATGGTGATGGAGATTTGTGAAATCGATAAGTTAAGTTATTTTGGCTATTGAGAAGGATATGTCACTCAGTAAAGGTAAAAGTAAGAAAAGTAACCTAGTAAAGGCAAGGGAACCGAACATCAAAGAAAGGTTTAGGCACAGAGTGAAGTTAACTGAAATTCAAATGGAGGACACCGAGTGAGGAACAAATATTAAATAAGGATTCAATCAAAATTTTATGATTAGCTATGATGATCTAGATGATCATGATGACAAGGAGAGTTAGTTACCAGAAATCTATAGATAATAAAATTCAAGGTGAAGATCTATGACAAGATCTAAATGGAAAAATGAGATCGAACAAGTTTGAAGAAAAGTTCAAGTTCCTAGGTGAAAAGAAAACATGTTACCAAGATCTAGATTCAAGGTCTAATGAATTGGACGGTTAAGACTGACTAAAGGAAAATGTAATAAAGGAGATTAAGATGAAAAATAAGTCTATATAAAGGATGGATTTATATGAACAAATGGCTGGAAAATTAAATAGTTCAAGGGTCACCGACTATTCCAGTGAAGAAGGAATAGAGAGATTCTGAGTGGAAAAGAAGGATTTGATAAAGTGTTGAGTCCAGTGGATAATGAAGAATTGAAGTGAAGATTGAAGAGAACACAAAGGATTTGATTGAGAAAATATATTTGTAAATCTATAGGTCAATTAATTTACTCTTTCTTACTAGCATTTGTAATAGATAAATCTCTTAAAAGAGTGAACTTAACAGTCTTATTATAAAATACTTGAAAAAGGTAACATTCTAAAGAGTGTTTGAAGCCCTCTAGCAAGGCCACTCCTAATAGGTGAAGATCTTAATATATGTGAAGTAAATCCATTAACCAGGTCACACCTAATAGTGTGTAGTTTAATCTTTAACTAAATTCACTCTTAATCGGGTGTACTTTAGAAGAGTATTTTCTTAGTGGGTGACAATTCTAATAGTGGGTTTTCCCAAAGCTGGGTTTCCATGTTAAACACTAGTGTTACATGTGATGCATGATTTGTTTGAATGTTTTATTAATTTTTATAGTTTATTTACTGTTGTTGGTAAATAGTAAAGTTTTTTTTACCGAGTTATTATCGAGTTAATTAGAGAAAATTTTTAAGGTATTTGGAATTAGGGATTACTAATTCATCCCCTCTCTCTGTAATCCAATATATGCAACATAAAATGTCTGACCAGAAAAATGAAGAGCACCAAGGAGACCTCCCATGAGATCACTAGGTATCCCAAGACCCAATTTCTTCTAGTTCTGTTTCTAAAAATATTCCTTTATTTCCTCTCATTTCTCCTAAAAATGACACTCCCTTCACCGTGAGAAAATTATTTGATTTAGAAATCCTTAAGTCTTCTTCAAGGGTTTTATCCACCCCTTCCTAGCTAGAAGAATCTTTAAAAAAGAAAAAAAAAGAGATAAGAGGACATCATGCCTCCTCAAGACATGGTGGATCAAATTTTAAAGAGCTCTCCTACACCTCATAAAAGAGGAAGCCTGCAGTACTAGCTACCCTAGGGAAATACTAGAAAAAAAGGCATGTAATCATGGAAATTGTACATACCGAGTCCACTAATAAATTGTCTCATATGGATGCCTTTGAATTCATAGTAACTAGGATTAATGTTAGTCCTCTTAAACATGAGAAGACTATTCAAATGTGAGAATTATCCCATCAACGAGTGAAATAAATATTGGATAAGGACAAATAGGAAAATGCCAAGCTTAAAGAAATGGCTTCCCAACTTTTTGATTATCTCAAAGAAATCCTCATGCCCTTTTCATCTCAACCAGCAAGTTCCTCCATTCATATACAGGATCTAGTATCAAAGGAGAACCAAGCCCTTATTTCACAATTACGAGAAGAAAGACACATGGGCCGTATAGGCAGAGACCAGATTGAAGATTTGAAAGTCAGAGGGTTGCCCCTGATTGAACACCTTAGATCCCACTACAAAGTACTTCTGCAGACCAGGGATAGTGTGAGAGTTGATATCATGATTATCAAAGGTGAAGAATATTCTTGTAAGAAATTTTTTTCAATGCTTAAAGAGATCATGGATATGAAAATAGAAAATGTAGTGAATTTAGGACTATTGGAATTGTAATACCCCAAAAATGGGCTATATGTTCATTAACCTCCTACATCCTCAAATCGAACGAAATCGACATAGAAGTCCTAACCTAAGGCACATCTGCACATCATCGAATCTAATTGATTATCTTAAATTCTGCATCAGGGAATATTCCTAGCAATATTCTTAATTATCTTAATTACCTTTAATTTAATGATTATTTGGCGATAAATCACATTTATCCTAAAAGTTTGATTAATTGAATATTTTCATATTTAATTAGATTTAATATTTGCCACTTAATTGTTTAATTAAATTTAATTCTATCTATTATTAATTGTATTATTTAATTTTGACAATAAATCTAATATCCTATGAATAATTGATTAAATTCTTATTTAATTAATTAAAGCATGTTGTCATTATTTAATAATATAGTTTTTAATAAAAGTTTGATTAAATGATTGATTAACCCATAAATCAATTATTTATTTTAAAAAGTCAGTTAAGTTGAGAGTAAATCATTTAATTATTTATTTAATTCTTAATTATTATGCACATTCAAAAGAAACAGTTAAACTCCAAATCAGAAAATCAATGCAAAGTGTTGACTTTTTGGAACTCAACATCCTTTTGGAGTTCAAAAAGCTGATCTAAACTCTAATTTGAGTTAAAAAGTTGTTTTTGCATGCTTTTGCATAATTTTGAGAATTAACTATCTTTCATGATCAGATAACTCAAAAATCAAGCTGAGTTAATCTAAGTGATTTATGGCTTTTTCCATGCACCTCCAAAGCCCTGGATTTCTATAAAATCAAGGCTCAGCTCTTCATAATTCATCCATGAATTTGCATTCTCACGCTGTCGAATTGGAGTTTGAAGAATCATCTTTGTGAATCCAGGCTATTGTGAGATATTTCTTATTTTGAGCATTGCATATCATTTAGCATAGATTCATATCATTGTTAGATCAATTTCATATAGATCAATTTCATATCAATTCATTCTAGATTCATATCAAGTTATCATTCATATTGCATAGAAAATCCAAAAAAATAGCTTAATTGCATTCAATTCATATCTAGATCAATTGCATTCAAATCCTTCATTTAGGTGTCATCAAGGTCACTGATCTCGATAACAATCTAAGAACATCATACTCGCACCTATTAGAAGGCAGTAAATCACTTGGTTAGTTTAGATTTCAATTCATTGCACAATTTTATTTTTGCTAACCTCTAATATTTTACTAAAGTGTTGTGTCTATAGATCAGGTACAAAATTCACACACACATTTCTGGCACCCACCGTGGCGCAACCCACCTTTACATGTTGGTTTTGATTTTTATTTTTTTTGGAGCTAAAGCCTTAAAGTTTCAAAGATTTAATTTTATCTCTCAAACGGCTTGGATTTTTGCTCTAAAATTGTTTTTGCAGGTTGGACACATATCAGAGAAGCTACAATAAAAAATTTAGAATTTTTTGAGATGTTTTAAATTTTTAATAATTTTTTCTTGAAATTCTGGAAAAAATTAATATCTGACGCAAATCAGCATATTTTCTAGAAATTTTTATATTTTCGAAAAGCTCTTTAAATTTTACAGGGGGTCCATTCTTTATGTTTTAAATTTGGAAGCAATATAATAGCTCAAATAGTCAATTTACAAAAATTGGTATGTTTTGATAAAACGGGTCTCTAGGGCACAAATGAAGAGATTTCTCTAAAAATTTTACATTTTTGGAAAGCTCTCTATTTTTTAGTAGGGGTCTCTATTTTGAATTTTTATTTTTGTGGCCAAAATCATAAAAAAATAAAATAAAATCTTGTTGACTAGGTCAAATGCAGCAAAAAAAATAAAGTTTTGTGATGGGTATGCACTTATTTTTTTTTACATGGTTCAATGAATGATATGAGTTGTCATTTGGGTTAATTTCTGGTTATTATTGCTGATAATAATTAATTTTTAGAGCTAACCCTATGGTTTTCATAAGTTGAATATATGTTGCATATCTTATTTGCTTGTTTGCTTGTTGGAGAGTTCATCACTTACTTGCATGGAAAAGCTCAACAAGAATTGTTAAAAATTAGGTTAAATCTACTAAGCATGTTGCGAGGATACTAGGTATTCTCCTTCATCTAATAAAATTTTGATTTGGACTTAAACTAAATCTCTTATGTGTCTGGCTTGTGTGCATCTTTTCATGCTTTTGTCTATTTCTACACACTTGCATAATTGATACTAGGTTGTGACCCCTTAAGGATTCATTAAGTAGTCTTAGATACTTGTGATTGATCTTGATTGCTATCTTGGGTTATTGGACTCGCTAATCTACCAACCCCTCATTCCACCCCGTGGTTGCAAGGTCAGCGCCACATTAAAGGGGAGGGGTCAACAGGACAGAAGTGTTAAGTGTTCCACTTGGCAACCCATTTATGCTTTTAGGAACTCACTTGTTTTCTAAGTTGGGGACTCATTTTCAGCTTGTGTGAGGTGTTAAGTATTCCACCTTGTGGACTCATCTCATATTTTCTTTAAGTGTTAAGTGTTCCTCTTTCTGCTTTTTGGGTACTTTTGGTAGATTTGCTTTTTGGAAACATACATCTATGCTCACATAGTAATTAGGCCCTATGAACACTATTCATGATTCTTGAGAGATTGGATTCCCAGTGAAATCCTTATTGATGAAAGAATCCTTGTAGGTAGGGAGGATACTTAGTGCATTTCACATTCAACTTGGTTAGTGCATCTTCTCTTATTGATCGATACATTCTCTCCCATGAGAGGTTGATAGATCACGTGGGGTTGACATCATGAGCTTTGTGAATCAAAATTGGTTAGTGTGCCTTCTCTTATTGATCAATACATTCTCTCCCCAGAGAGGTTGATAGATCATGTGGAGTTGACATCATAGACCTTGGTGAAGCAAAACTTTGTCTTAGCGTGTCAGATTTATCTGTCTGCTTTGTTTGGGTTAAAAGTGAAAAGGCATCAAAAACCTTGGATATGGAGCCAAGTCCCCTTTTGGTACAATACTGTGAGTCATCTTTAGAGAGGTTTAACCATAGCGAACATTCCCTTTAGAGGGAAAACTATGTTGATAGAACCTCAAGCGGTAATAGCCATTTTCACCATGGTAGTGACAGCCGCTATATAAATGTCCTTGTGGAAGATATCTTCATAGGTGTGGTTCATTGTTGGGTTGTCAGATCTCCCTAGCAGCTCCTGAAGATTAAGTTCTCAGACTATGTCAAAACCTTGGTCCACCAGGATTGGAGTTCACCCCTTTGGATCATAAAAGTTGCAGAGTCAAACCATTACTAAAAACCCTAGCGAAGCCAAATTTTCATTTTCTAGGGTATATGTGTGTTATTGCAAAACATTTTGGAACATACACAATTAGCACTTCGGAGGATTAGAATGAATAAAATCACTTGATTGTTCATGCACAAGGTTGCTTTTGCCCTTGTTCAGTATTTTCAAACATGCTTGAAATCACTAGCTTGCTATTTTGCATGCTTGTTTATCTATCTAGTTATTGAAAACACACAAATCTGTTACAATCCTCAAATCTGGACAGTATAATTTGCAAACAATCTGAATCTGAAAACTCAAAATTTGCAAAATCTGAAGTAAAATTCTTTTCTAGAGTCAAAAGTCATCTCAAGAGGTCAAAAAGTCATATGAGTTTCTATCAAGTGTCATTTCATTACTACCCATCTATCATATGATAGAGAACCCAGTGTCGTATGAGTCTTTCTACCAATCAAATTCAAAAAGTCAAATCCTGCTAGCAACTGTCGTAAGAGCTTTTCAACTATCATTTCATAGCATATCCACTATTTTATGATATTTTCAACTATCATTTCATAGCATACCCACTTTCGTACGAGTCTACAGAGTGTTGTTTGGGAAATTTTTTGAAAAGTTGTCAGAAAATTGTTAGAATTGCCAGATACCCAGCTTTTTCAGCCTAGTTCCAGAATGTGTCATACAAATCACTGTGTTAAGAATAGAATAGTAGCCATTGAGAATTTGTACACATGTCTCAAAGAATCAGTACACACGAGGAAGAAATTCTAATCACAACTATGATGAAGTAGATGCAAGCTATGCAAGTCAAACTTGACAAACTTGAGAAAGAAAAGGAACCTAAAGTGTTCTCCATGGAAGCTCTGTGCCTTTTTCCATTTGATAAAAACTTGTACATATCACCATGCCCCCAGACAGAATGTGAGTAGCATGACAATCCTTATGATACCTCTTCCACGGAGAGTGATACATCCATCGTCGGAGACTATGATGACTATGATGATGGACAATATAATGATACTTATGACACCTATGTTCCTAAGAGTCCTCCTTATTGTGTGTTCCTGCTTACTAGAAATGGGATGTCACATTGGATAGATCATGATGGTGATCCATATGATTCTGATTTTGAAAAAGACTTTGATAATTTTTGTGAACAATACCTTGATTATGATCCATCTACTACTGTTGAGGACTATAAAATGCATTGTGCTAGCTTGAAGCATCAATACTACAAGGATATCTCCTCTAAGAACTCTCATGCTGAAAATAAAGATTACACTCTCAAGAAAGATCATGTTAATGTTGAACCTTTGTCTTGTGATGGTTCCCTTCCATCCCCTACTTCCTCCAATAACCATACACTTCCTAAAGCTTCCGAGTCTTTCAAATCTTTCATAGAACCTTCATCTAACACAAGCCCTGATACTTTTCATACGATTCCCTATAGTTATCCTCAAGGGCTACCCCTTGAAGAAACTCAAGCTAACCTTCACTTGGCTACCAATACTTTCAATAATGCTAAACCTAAAGAGCCTAAGCCTTCATATGCTATAATTCCTACTTCAGCTAGTCCTCCACCATCTCTTCCAAAGTCTTCCATACAATCCCAGTAGGCTTCCTTGTCCTTAGAAGTGGCTCCATGTCAAGAGGACTCCAAAAATGATAAAGAAAAGAACATAAAGAAGGATCAAGATCAAGAACTCTCCATGTCATCCACTCCTTTTCCTAATGTCTCTTATCTGCTTCAGGGTTCTTTTGATCCTACACGCCCTTTCTCATTCATTCCACCATATCTTAAGTCTTCTCCTAAGCAATATCAAGCTACTACCTACACCGTTGAGTTTATTGACAATCGAAATAACCTTACAACACTTTCACTTTCCAAAGATAATACTTCCATTAAGGTTGGTAAAAATGGTGTTGTTACTTCCAATGTTAAGCCTATTGAAAAGCAAGAGAAAAATTATGAGCTTATGCTATCCAAAGATCCTTGTCAAAATCAAAGTCTTCCATCTTCTTATTCTACCATTCCATGTTTGTTTCCACTTTCTACTCTTCCTAAGTCTTTTCAAGTTTTGAACAATCCTATCAAAGAAGGTTCTTATATTCAAGATGTCCACGATTCTATTGAAAATCCTAATGAACACTCTAAAGATGTTGATGTCCTTGATTGTCATATAAATGTTGATGAACTTGTTGATTATCCTTTTGCATCTTCCACTTCCATCCTTGGACCTCTTCCACCACTACTAAGAGCTTCACGTCTGCCTTCCATCTTGGGTCCTTATGTCCCTTCACTTTCCCCTCCTAACTCTCCTAATTTTCCATCCATCTTGGGTCCTTACATCCCTCCATCTCCCATCTTTCCTCAAGATCAACATAGATGCACACCCTTGAATCCTTTTCATCCACCCACCCATCTAAACCAGTCATATCCTCCTTCTTCTTCCACAAGTCCCAAGTCTTTTGGAAGTAACTTGAATATTCAATACAAGAAAAAGAAGCAATACAAGAATCCATCAAAAAAAGAAGATCACCATGTCTCCTCTAATCGACACAGAAACATAAAGTCAATAGAGATATCTAAGAAAAAAAATACAAGACAAGTATGGGTTCCAAAATCCATCATTGAAGGTATTCTCTCTAGATCATCAAAAGGAAATAAAAATCCTATAGCTATATGGATTCCAAAGTCTCTCTTGAAAGAGTCTGGGGTTGAGAAAAAAGTGAAATTGACATTCAAGCTTCCAAAGACTTCCACTTCATCTTCCTCCAGAAACATCCTTCCATTCCATGCACCTAAACCACAACCTCTGCTATCCATTTGCCATATTGCTTCATGTATTCCTTCATTCACATTTCCTCCATCCTCTCCCCACCCTTCAAGGTGTGTGTTTTTGTTGATCTTTCCTTCCTTTCCATCTACCCTTTCATGATCCTTCCATTCATTATCCTTCTACCTTCTATCATTTTTCCTCATTTGCCTATTCCTCCTCTCTTCCAACCTCATTCGCTTTACATAAAACCCTATCCTCCATTTTTCTCTTCCATATTCCTTTCACTATCAACATTTTTGAGCATATCATTTGAATCCTTGGTATATCATGGTTTATCCTTTCAAGGAGCATTATCTAAAAAGCTTGCCTTCTTCCAGAAAAAGAGAAATGAAAAAAAAAATGAAAAATGTGCCTTGGTGAAAACTTAGAAACAGGCACCTTGGTAGCAAAAGTAAAGAGAAATAAATTCATCCTATGGTGAAAACCACTCCCTTGTGGTACCTTAGATAAGTACCGTGATGAAAACTTGGCAATCAGGCATCATGCGTAGTTCTTCTACATATTTCATCCATTCCATCTTCTCTCTTTGATCTTGACAATGTTGATCTATTCACGAACATTTGGCTATATTGTGAGCTATCTTACGATGATCTTGCTTTTATTCTCTTTGGTCTTGATCTAATAAAAAAAAAGAGTAAAACATAGTGTTGTGAAGCCTCTTGACATGTCTACTCCTTTGGACTACATCCTTTCCTTCTTTGGCATCACACTTTTGTGACTTATCCTATGCTGGCCTTTCATTGCTTGTCCAAAAGTGCTTTACATGACAATTTTTCCCTAGCTTGAGTATTCTTGAGGAGCTTTCCCTTGAGGATTTTTTCCCTTCATTCTCCTTCATTCTCTTGTCTTCCATCTCTTCCACTAGCTTTCCAATGCCTCTTGTTCTCCACCTTGCTAGACATTGCGACTGCACGATATGATCTTGCTTGGGAGTTTGCAATGGAAAAAAATGCCATCAAGTATACCAAGTATCAAAATAAGTATCAAAACCAATATCAGAACAAGTATCAGAACTAGTATCAGAACAAGTATTAGAACACCTATTGGGGCTACACCTTTTGCTTTAGTTTATGGGTCTAAAGTGGTACTACCTATTAAGGTTGAAATCCCATCACTAAGAATTAGAATGCATGGTCTAGTAACTGATGATGACTACAGAGTGTCTAGGTTGCAAGAACTTGAACTACTAGATGAGCGTAGACAAGTAGCATCTGATCATCTCAGAGTATATCAGAAGAGAATGTCTAGAGGCTACAACAAGAAAGTTAGACACAGAGAATTTCAAGTTGGTGATCTAGTCTTGAGAGAAAATCCTAAAAATCAATCCCATCGAGAACGCAAGGGGAAGTTTGAACCCAATTGGCTGGATCCCTTTGTAATCACTACTACTTTTGGCTCTGGTGCCTATCAACTCTCAACAACTAAAGGAGAACAGCTCTAAGAACCAATCAACATTCTCCATCTGAAGAAATTCTACGCCTAAGGTATTCAGTCTATGGTAAAATGTCCTGAAAAAATCTTTAAAATTGGAAAAAGTCCTAAAAAAATGAACATCTTGGTGAAAACCTAGCAATAGGCACCTTGATGATTCACAAAAAAAGTAAAAATATCAAAAATATCAAAAAAATTGGAAAAATGAAAAATATAAAAAAAAATGAGAAAAAGAAAAAGTGCCTTGGTGAAAACTTGAAAACAGGCGCCTTGGTAGCAAAAATAGAATCTCTACCAAGATGGTGAAAACCCGGCAAATAGGTGCCACTTGTTTCAAAATGCTCCATCTATCAGTGCTATCTTGGTCTTTCCTAGCTTTCAGTCTTGCTTTAGTTTGTACATATCTCCCAGTTTATTTCTGCATTCTTGTTCTCAATAAGTCAGTTTGTACACCAATCAGCTCAAGCGTATGTATCCTATCAATGCTTAACACTTGGGGGCAATCAATGTCAAATCCTATGGTCTCTAGTATATCTTAGATGTGTCATATCCAGTCAGAGTCCTTTGAAGCTTCATTTGAGTCAGTCGGTCTGTCTTGTCTCCAAAAAGGATTTTGCATCTACAACAACAATCAAACACAAACTGAAAACAATCTATGCTTTTCATGCTTTTATATCCTTGTATGCTTATTGATTCGCATTGAGATTTTTGCATATTGTGTCCCTTCAAGCTCTTCAATGATGTCCTTTATAGAATTTAGAGAGTGATGACTAGGGGCATAATCTTTTCTTTATCTTCTGCTTGTATGTGAAAATCTAACATCTTTGGAAATTCTGGATTGAAATGGTGTCTGACTGTAAGAGCCTCTATCTTGAATTGGATGGCCATGCATACCTCGACCATTGATACCCAGAAAATTAAAGGAAGTTTGATCTCACTATTGCCTTTTTGAGTAAGTTCTTTCTCCTACTGTGAAACGCGATCTTACCTAAGGATGTGAACGATAAAGGGTCACTACGAGTAATTTACACTGGATTTAGAATGATCTCTTGACTATTTGATGTGTATGTTAAATACAAATTGCTATATCAAAATGGACATGATACTTAGGTCATCTTGGCGCTTGTGCCTTGGTGCTTATATCTAATCTGACATTTCGAAAACAAAATCAATATTCATATATCCATGGTTGTTGACCAGTGGGTGTTGTATTGATTCTTGCGCATACAAATCAATATTCATATGTCTATGGTTTCATGGCTAGTGGGCATTGTATTGATTTATCTGGTTACCTAAAAGTTCAATGATGATAACAAATCGACACATGACCAGTGAGTAGGTCCTAGGTCCTTAGGTTGCATTTCATTCTGCATTTCATTTTTCATCTTTGCATGATTTCACAATGATTAAACGAACTTCAATGCTTAAAAGATTCTTCAATCACCTCTTCCAATCTAACAAGAGCTGAATCCCACACGAAGGTTCCTCCAATGAAATAGCAAGTAGAATCCTTTTTCGGGATCAAAATCAAAATCTAAAATCATTCATATTATTAACTACTTGCATAATCAACCTTCAATCATCACAGAAATCTAGTATTTAACTTAACTGATTATCTAACATCAAACTATCAAAATTTCAAACTTTTAACTATGGTCAACTCATGGTCAAACCTAGTCAAACTTGGTCTTCTAGACCTCCAAACGATGCAGAATGTGTTCTCGGATGTATATAACCACTTTTCAAATCAATTAACATGCTTCTGAACCATATCACGCTGACTTTTCTTCTCAAATTTCAATTTTAATCCCGAAGGGGGCATGGTATTGTACATCATTCAAAGTATGTAATCATATCTTTATTGATATCATATCTTTCCTCAGTAATCAAGACAACAACCATGTCTAGTTGCCGAATCATCAAAAGTCCTCATCGCTCAGGGAAAATCTATCATCACTTGGGGCATATCAGATTCATCGATCCATATCAATCTGGTATCCTCCTAATCTTGTAATCTGTATCGGCTTTTTGCAACCATCGGTTCATTAGTGTTATTTCCTTGGTTCTTTGATAACTGAAGGGGTTAGATGTAATACCTACGTCATGGTTCTGCTAAGACAATCGAGTCTAGAATCGGTCACTCACTTCTTTGCAATCCTAAGATTCGGAATCAGATGTTTTGACACTCTTTCGCAATCATCGGTTCATCGCTGCTATAGTGAACATTATCTTTGGTCATTCAGGACCTAATATCTTCAAATCTTTCAATCATCATATCTTTCAAATCAGTTTCATATCTTTATCATACACAAACTATCTTTGAACCACTATGCTTCGCATAGTAATTCAAAGAGGGGAAAAATGTAATACCCCAAAAATGGGCTATATGCTCATTAACCTCCTACATCCTCAAATCAAATAAAATCAACATAGAAGTCCTAACCTAAGGCACATCTGCACATCATCGAATCTAATTGATTATCTTAAATTCTGCGTCGGGGAATATTCCTAGCAATATTCTTAATTATCTTAATTACCTTTAATTTAATGATTATTTGGTGATAAATCACTTTTATCCTAAAAGTTTGATTAATTGAATATTTTCATATTTAATTAGATTTAATATTTGCCACTTAATTGTTTAATTAAATTTAATTCTATCTATTATTAATTGTATTATTTAATTTTGACAATAAATCCAATATCCTATGAATAATTGATTAAATTCTTATTTAATTAATTAAAGCAGGTTGTCATTATTTAATAATATAGTTTTTAATAAAAGTTTGATTAAATGATTGATTAACCCATAAATCAATTATTTATTTTCAAAAATCAGTTAAGTTGAGAGTAAATCATTTAATTATTTATTTAATGCTTAATTATTATGCACATTCAAAAGAAACAGTTAAACTCCAAATCAGAAAATCAATGCAAAGTGTTGACTTTTTGGAACTCAACATCCTTTTGGAGTTCAAAAAGCTGACCTAAACTCTAATTTGAGTTAAAAAGTTGTTTTTGCATGCTTTTGCATAATTTTGAGAATTAACTATCTTTCATGATCAGATAACTCAAAAATCAAGCTGAGTTAATCTAAGTGATTTATGGCTTTTTCCATGCACCTCCAAAGCCCTGGATTTCTATAAAATCAAGGCTCAGCTCTTCATAATTCATCCATGAATTTGCATTCTCACGCTGTCGAATTGGAGTCTGAAGAATCATCTTTGTGAATCCAGGCTATTGTGAGATCTTTCTTATTTTGAGCATTGCATATCATTTAGCATAGATTCATATCATTGTTAGATCAATTTCATATAGATCAATTTCATATCAGCTCATTCTAGATTCATATCAAGTTATCATTCATATTGCATAGAAAATCCAAAAAAATAGCTTAATTGCATTCAATTCATATCTAGATCAATTGCATTCAAATCCTTCATTTAGGTGTTGTCAAGGTCATTGATCTCGATAACAATCTGAGAACATCATACTCGCACCTATTAAAAGGCAATAAATCACCTGGTTAGTTTAGCTTTCAATTCATTGCACGATTTCATTTTTGCTAACCTCTAATATTTTACTGAAGTGTTGTGTCTACAGATCAGGTACAAAATTCAAACACATAGGAATCACCTAATGAACCCGTACAAAAAATGGATGTTTTCCCCGACCTTCAATAAAAATGTGTCACTAAAAATCTCAAACCTTTGGGAGAGTTGGAGGATAATATACAATAGGATACTCAAAAAATTGAAAAACATTTTACTGATTCGAGTTGTGCCTCTCACCATAGCAAGGGAAAATATTTCATCAATGTAATCACCTAAAATTGGACAAGATAAACCAAGTGAATAACTAAGAAAAAAATCAGAGAAATTTAATGAAATCAAGCATTTATCAAATCAAAATTCAAATCAAGCCTTAAATTAATTTAATTAAAAATCAAAAGTCATAAATTCAGTTTAAATCAAATAAATCATGATGAATCAATCAATTGTGTAACTAATCTAATTAATTGCATAGTTCCATTAAATCAAATCAACCCATTCAAGGGGTGCACATGGCTAAAGATTTTAACTAAATTCAATTAATTAAATCATATTTTCCCTCAACCACCAAATGGGAGGAAAATTCATCAACCAATAAGATTTAAGGATTGAGCTCACATGGATCAAGCCTAAATCGAATCTCAATCACTCACTTGGAGAATGCATCTTGTCCACTCATTTTGTCTTTTGGTCCCAAGCTTTGAGAACAAAATATTTAAATGGTTTCCAAAGGTGGAACCATGGACTTAACCCTCACCTAATCATGATCAAATCAACCACACCCCCTACCCTTGCCCAAAATCTATAAAAGTAAGGTATAATTCAATCAATAATCATCCACAAATATGAGAATATCATCAAACCTCTTGTAATTTATAGCTAGAAAGGCAAATATTAGAACAAAATAAGGTTTAATTTCATTTGGAATTGAACTTTTAGTTTACTTATCGTTCATTCTCATTTTAGGACTGTCACTAATGGAAGCTTGCTAAGAGCTTTGCATTAGCATCCCTAAATAAAGGTCCATAGAGTGCATAATTGTTATTTATTTGTTAAAATAACTTACTCTTTGTGGTAATTTAGTTATTTTCATTTATTTACAATACTAACCCTATGAAGGTACTTTTCCTTGTACAAAAAATGACGCCCACCATGGGGTACTAGGCCTCACAAATTTATAAATTCAAAGAAATTGATTTTTTTTAGCAAATCTTATTTTTACTCTCTATTTTGCAGATTTAACAATACTTTTGAGACATTCTCCAGTGCATACACTAGTTTCTCTAGCACATTTAAAGTCTGAAACAATGCTTCTATGACAAAGTTCTACACCTTTACGTGGAGTTTTAACACTTTTAAATCCTTTTGTTTCTGTCTTCTTTCTTTCAGCACGTATACTTCATTCTCCAGCGCATTTAATTCATTCTCCAGTGCGTTTAAGAATTTCTTTTAACACCTTTTCTTAGTTCATTAGCACTTTCAATTTTTTTTCCTACACTTTTAATAAATTTCTTTAGCGCGTTTAATTTGTTTAAAAATGCTTTCAATCATTTTAATAGAGCTTTTAATAAATTCTGTTGTGCTTTTAATTAAATTGAGAATTGACAGAATCTAACTTGCAGAAAGTGATTTGTTTGTGTTTGCAGGATGATGGGTCATAAAAAAATTAAAAAACTAGAGACCATATTTAACAGCGAAGGGAAGGCTTTGACTAAACGGATTAAGGAGGAGAACATTACACACATCAAGCTGGTTTTGGAAGATTCTCAACAAGAAAATGAGCTATATGAACAATATTTTAAAGTTGTAGAAGCTTATAAATCAAAGTTCATATCATTAAATTAGATTTACTTTCCTTAATTTTTTTTTGTTAAAATTTGATAAATAAGGCTTAAATTCAAGTTTATTCTTTTTTTTCTTCATTTTGGCTGGTTGTGTTGACTAATTTGTTGGAGGAGAAGTGGATGGAAAGGAATGATTGCCACTAGGTGAGCATAAAAATGGAAAATTCATCAAAAATGCCCCTAGCCTTAGCTAGCTTCAAAACAAGGTAAGCCTAAAACTTGGTCAATTTTTGCTTAAATGGTGGCCTTGTCAATTCCAAAATCTAGTAATTAAAGCAGCCTATTATTGTTTGAGAGATTTGATATTAGGCCTATGCTCCTCACTTTCTAAGTGAATCAAAATACCAAAAATATCAAGTTCCTTGATTAAAAGAAAGGCTAAGTAAATCAAGCACTAAATTTGAACAACCCCTTGTTTGTGGAAAATAGTAGAAATACTCAATCCCCATTAGTTAGTGGGTTTGGTAATTGAACCTTGTTAAAAGTGTTTGGGAATTAAGAAATAGATAGGGATATGTGCTTAAACTTTTGGTGAATCAAATTCCCAAAACCTATCTCTTCATTCTACTTTATTACTTTCAAAATGAACATGCTAGATCTATAGTGGGCTCACCTCTTGAGATTTGCCTTAATAAGGAGGGTGAGAGGGATAGCCCAAACTAGGATACATTTTCTTTTACCACAAAAATCCAACCCACTCTAAAATAAAATACATGCATCCTTAATGGGGTGTGTGACAAAAGGATATTAAGGTTTTGAACTTCGTCGAGTAGTCCTTCGGGATTGCGCAAAACTCTGACATACCGATGGTGGGAAGCCTCCTAATTTTGGACGATGAAAAATTAATGTCCTTTTTGAATGGAATCTTGATTAAAAACCTTGTTAAAATAGAAAATCCTACCTTATAGAGCCATGTTTATGAACCAATTTGTGAATTAGGTAAATTTTTTGGAGTATTTTTTTTGTGCAAAAACCCGTGATAACGTCCTTACAAATTCAAACACTTTTTGTGTAGAGGGTTAAAAATAACAAGTGTATTTGTGATTGCTTTGTCTAAAAAATACATACAACAAGTAAGAGATATCCATTTGAAAATTAATCTTATATTTTTAAATCTCTTCATAAAAGAAAACAATTTACCAAATTGGAGAAAATGATTCAAAATAAAACCTTGTTGGATACAGGTTTCTACATGCTCTCATAAACTCAAACTATCTTTACAAGAAGATGACACTTGCATTGCAAAAGAGGTCCCTGAATTTTAATATCAAAGCTCTTTCAATAATCACAACCAAGGGGATAGTCTCCCAAATCTACTTGAGAAGAGAATTGTATCAATGGATAGAAACTCCACATTTAACGATCACCATCATGGAGGAAATAATGACAATATCACTAACGCCAACCAAGGGCCTAAGGAAACACTTGAAGAAAGAGCTAATAGAGTGGCTCAAGATAATTAATTTCTTGAAGTCATGGATAAATTAATAGATAGAGATAGGGAGAATTTTTTCCAAGAAGGGGTCAAACTTCCACATGATTACGATGTGGACCAACTCAATAAAAACAAAGAAGATGAAAATCCGATGAGTGTTATGAATAAACAATTGAAAATGTTCCAAGCACAGATTGACCTAATGAAAAAGGTCGTTGAACCTAATCCATTCTTTATTGATGCATTGTGCCCATTCCCTTTTGACAAAATCTTGGTTATGGCACCTTTTCCGATAAATGTAGTCTTTCCTAAGTATGACAAATACATGGGTAAATCAGACCCATAGGATCACCTTAGAGAGTTTTTCACTCTAAGCATCAAATTTATGCATGATACCACATACTTAATGAGACTTTTTCCAAGAATTTTAGGAGGTCAAGCCATGGAATGGTTCTCCAAGCTTCCGCAAGGGATAAAGACATTCGAGGAATTAGCCTCCAAATTTGTAACCCATTATTCTTACAAAATTGAACATGAGATTACCATGCTCAACCTATGTGACACTAAACAAAGAGATGGTGAATCTTTCCTAGGGTTCCTTCAAAGGTGGAGAACAACTTTTGCAAGATATCCTCGAAGTATCCCTAAAAAGGAGAAAATGGAAATATTTATGAATAACCTAAATGCCAAGATGAACTATAGGCTCCAACTTCAATTTCCCCCTACTTTTGAGAAACTTATTGAGAATGGGATCAAAATTGAAGATGTGTTGGTTAAGAGGGGAGAGATCAAATTGTTCAAAAACAATAAACCCTATACCAACACTAATAACAATCATTATGTATCTAATTATAACAATAATAAAGGAGCCAACAATTACAATGATAAACCTAGACTATGATTGAAAAGAAATAATAAAAATCTTGTGAATGATGGAGTTATGGAAGCACACAACTTAAAGGCTACTCCCTTTAATTTATCAAGTGGAGCAAATTTGACATATAATGTGAATCAAACAAACAAGGCTCCTTTCAATAATACCAATTCTAAAAACAATAACAATAACAATGCCAACAACAATCCCTTTAATAATTATAATGTCAACAAGCCTAAGCCTTTCCTTTCCATGTATCAAAGGAGAAAATTCACCTTTTTAGGTGAACCATTAGAAAATGCGTTAAGGACTTTGGTGGCTAATAAAATCATTACCTTACCCAAACTAAGACCGTATGAACCCCAAGTTAAGCTAAATTGGTGGAATGATTCTCACCATTGTGAATACCATCATAATAAGGGACATAAAACTAATGAATTCATGAAATTGAAACATCTTATCCAAGACCTAATTGATGATGGGACGGTAAAGGTGGAAGGACCTAAAAATAATGAGGATCATACGGCCTTCAAAAACCCTTTCCTAAATCATGAAATGGGTAAGTCATCAAACACCAATCAAGAAAACAAAAGAGGTAATGAAAATGTCAATTTTACTCACACTTATGATAACATCATTAATAATTTGAGTGTTGATGAAAACACCATAAATGTGATTGTGGTAAAAGAAAAGCCAAGGGAAGCAACATTTAATGTTGTAACTAGGGGGCAAGCATAAAAAATTACTCTACCTGGAAATGCCCCAAGAATTGTCCTACCAAATCAAACGTTATCTTCATCTTCGAATCAATATAATTTGGTAGACTAATTGCAAAGAACCCCTACTCAGATTTATATCCTAGAATTACTCAAGCTCTCACCAACTCATATGGAGATTCTAGAGAAAGCCTTGGTAGAAACTAATGTACCTCTAAATTTAGATGCAGATAAATTTCAAAACATGGTAGGACATCTTGTTGCACCCCATTGTCTATCTTTTTTAGAACAAGATGATATGTCCCTAAATCACCCATAATATTTTCCCTTGCATATAGAGGTCCTAATCCACAAGCATAGAGTAAAAAGAGTCCTCATTGATGGAGGAGCTGGCTTGAATATTTGTACACTAAACTTGGTAAAATCCTTAGGATTTTCTGAGGAGGCTATAGATCTAAAGAAAAATATAACCATAAAAGCCTATGATGATGGAGATCTTCCAAAGGGATCATATTACTTCCTATCAGAGTTGGTCTAATGTAGAAAGAGACCATTTTCCAAGTCCTAGACCTAAATTTAACTTATAATATTCTATTAGGGAGGCCATGGATCCATGAAATGCAGGCCATACCCTTAACCTACCATTAATGTCTCAAATTCCCCTATCTAGGATAAGAAGTCATGGTAAGCGGGGATGCAAAACCCTTTCAATATTGTAATAACATGAAGCCTATTAATGACTCCTTAGTCCCACATAATGTAGAAGGGTCAATTTTCCAAAGAATAGAGCGAGGAAAAAGTTCAAAAGATCTTCCATCTTTGAAGGGAAAAGAAAAAGAAGAGAAAGAAATTATGGTTGAAAATAACCAAAGTCCTACTAACCTAACTACATTGACAAAATGAAAAGAGTAGGTTAGTGAGGAGAGTGCTCCTGAGAAACAGAAAGAAGACCAAGCTAGATCCATTCAAATCTACACCAAAGATGCTCATTATCAAAAAATGGACCATATGATCAAAAAATTTGAAAATAAATGTCAAATCAAACAAAAGGGTGTAGGTGAATACTCGTTATCCATGATGGATCTACCCTTATATCCAAAATCATATGGAAGGCTATCCAATCTACCTCATAAATACAATGATCACTTTGTGAGGGAAAATACATCTTCATTCATGGATGAAGAAGATAATGAAATCATAAATTGGCTATATAAGGATGATGAATCAAGTGTGCATCCAAAATATCAACATTCCCACACATCAATATGGGAAAGGATTTCAAATAATGTAGAAAATGGGATACAGAGGACAAGGACCTTTAGGAACAAGAAACGAAGGACTCATTGAACCCATTGAAATGACATGGATAGATAGAAAAGAAAACACTGGATTAGGGTACCTAGAACAAGGGTACACTCAAAAGAAGTATCCCTTGGTATATGATAAAATTTTACAATTAGGCTCCCAAAGTGATGAAGACTCGAACAATTGGGAATGAGACTCATTTTCAAGTGAGTCATGTCAAGATAAGGAAGTTGATGTCATCCACACCTACACTCCTAGCAAGGAAAAAGAACCAATCTCAGAATCAAATCAGAATCAAGCCTCAAGTTCGAGTCAAGTGGTCTTAGATAATATACCAATTCAAGGAATTGAGATAAATCAATGGGTGGGAGAACCTTACATACCATCATGGAGACCTACTATGGAAGAATCTAACACTAGTCTTAATCCATGAGATTTTTACCCAACAGAAACCTTAGAGGATTCTAGTGAGGAGGATTTTGAACCTAGTTTTCTAGAACATCTTGAAGAAGCACATATTATAGATTTAAGTGATACAATGTTTGAACCTTCAAATGAAGTTAGTCCCTAAACCCCGTTGGACTAAACCAAGGCATTGATCCTTTGACTCTTATCTATCATGAATTAATCGAATGGGATTCCATTGAACCTACCATCCTCCCTACATTTTTGAATGATAACTTGGTGTCCCAATACATAAATGTGGTTGAGCCTTATTCTACCATGAAATATTAGGAAGAAGTGCTAAAGGAAAGTATCTAAACTCTCAATTCAATTAAAGATGAAAAAAATAAAAAAAATAAAAAATGGAAAGAATCTAATGTTGAAAACCACATTGTGGCAACATTAGATCAAAAAGAGAAAGAAATAAAGAATGATTCCAAAGGTGAAAACCCACTAGAGGTACCTAAGGAAGGGAGTTTGGATACTTTACCCAAGCACTATGAAGAAATATCTCCTATCTTGATTGAACCAAAAGAGAAAGTAAATATTGGGCCAAAATCAGAACCAAGGATCATACACTTAGCAACATCTCTATCTAGTAAAGAAAGAAAAGACTTCATCAAAATTTTCAAAGAAAAAAAAATCAATTTTTCATGGTCATATGATGATATGCCAAGATTAGATCCAAATTTAATCATGCATCATTTGAACATAAGAGAAGGAGTAAGACCAGTGAAGTAGAAACTAAGGAAGATGCATCCACACATAGCTTTACTTGTAAAAGTGGAGTTATAAAAATTACTGAAAGTGGGGTTTATAAGAGCCATCGATTATGCCCAGTGGATGTCAAATATTGTGCATGTTTCTAAAGAAGACAAATCTATCAAAATTTTCATGGAATTTTAGGATCTTAATCTTTCATGTCGTAAAGATGACTTTTTATTACCAAACATAGATGCCATCGTAGATCTGACAACATGACATTCAATGTTCTCACTTATGGATGGGTTTAGTGGTTATAATTAAATAAAGATAGCACTTGAAGATCAAGACAAGACAACATTTACCTATGCATGGGGTACATTCTGTTGGAATGTTATGCCTTTTGGTCTAAAGAATGTCAGAGCAACCTATCAAAGAGCCATGACAACCATATTTCATGACATGATGCACAAGTTCATGCAGGATTATGTAGATGATATACTTGCTAAATCCCACTCAAGGGAAGAAAATTCACTCATCTTAGAGAGAATATTTGTAAGATTGGAATAATTCAAAGATTAAATCCAAAGAAGTGTGCATTTGGTGTTCAATCAGGAAAGATACTAGGATACATTGTTTCAGCTAAAGGAATAGAGGTAGATCCCACAAAATTCAAAGCCATCATGGAAATAGGGTACCTCAAAACATAATTCAAATGATATCTCTTCAAGGAAGGATCTAATCCATTAGAAGGTTCATCTCTCAATTAGCAGAAAAATGCCACAATTTCACTCAACTCCTTCATAAGGACATAGTTTTCAAATGGGATGAGAAATGTGAAAAAGCTTTCACCTTGTTGAAGAAATATCTAATGAATCCTCAAACTTTGATGCCACCTATAAGAGGCAAGCCCCTAATTTTATACATTTCAGCAATCGAACATTTATTAGGGGCACTCCTAGCTCAAGAAGATGAATCAGGAAAAGAAAAGGCCATATACTACATAAGAAGAACATTGGTGAAATATGATTTAAACTATACCTTCATTGAAAGAGCATGTTTTGTCATAGTTTTTTCTTCCCAAAAATTATGCCACTATATGTTATCCCACAAGAATAGACTCGTTGCAAAGATTGATCCCTTGAAATATCTTCTCAGCAAAACAACATTGAATGGGAGACTAGCCAAATAGGTCATGGTGCTAAGTGAATTTGACATAGAATATGTGGATCAAAAATATAACAAGGGCCAAGTCATAGCTGATTAATTAGAAGAGTCACCATTACAAGATGAACATCTAATTCAAGTGGAATTTCCAAATTCTGAAATTGTGAATTTTGAAGCAAAAACATGGCAATTATATTTTGATGGTTCTTATACACAACATGGATCAAGAGCAGGCATACTTTTGATTACTCCTCAAGGGTCTCGAATTTTGAAATCATACAAATTACTATTCCCATGCACAAATAATATTGCTGAGTATGACGCATTGGTCATCGGCATAAAATCGGCATTATAATGGAAAGTGACAGAGCTACAAATCTATGGAGATTCATAACTAGTTATCAATCAAATCAATGATGAATATCAGACTAAAGATGACAAGTTGATACCTTACAAAAATATGATTGAGAATCTCAAGAAATATTTCACTCTCATCACATTTGAGAAAGTACCAAGAGATAAGAATAAAGCAGCAGATTCAATGGCTACTTTGGCATCACTTCTCCAAATACCAGATCAAAGTGCTAGATATGAATTCCTAGTAGAAGAAGTTAAGCAACCCAAATTTGACCCTTCCCATCCTCATACCATTTTTTTTTCTAATAGGACATGAATCACCTTGGTATGGAGCCATTTATACCTACGTAAAAGACCAAATTCTAGCTTTGGACCAAACCATGAATCAAAAGAAAATCTTTATACACCAAGCCTCTCATTATACCTTAATATCTGACATATTGTATCATAAAAGTCTAGATGGAATGTTTTTAAGATGTCTAGAGAAAGAGGAATCAGATATAGCCTTACACAAAATTCACGAGGGGATTTGTGGGTCACATTCAAATGGTTTAACCCTAGCTAAGAAACTTCTTAGGATAGGATATTTTTGGCCTACCATGGAAAAGGACACTTGTCACTTTTCTAAAACTTGTTGTAAGTGTCAATATCATGGGAACTTGATCCATGTACCAGAACAAGAGCTTCATCTTATGACAATACCTTGGTCATTTTATCAATGGGGTTTGGACTTAATAGGGATGATTTATCCACCATCTTAAAATGGTCATAAGTTCATCATTACAACAACATAATACTTTACCAAATGGGTGGAAGTTGTACCCTTGTCAACTGCTACAGGAAAGAAAATATCCTTCTTCATTCTAAATCACATATTTTGTAGATATGGTGTCCCACATGCCATCATAACTGATAATGCCAAACATTTCAAAAATAAGGACTTAAAAGAGTTGTGTAAAAAGTTCCACATGATACATCACTCATCTTCAATATATTACCCCCAAGGTAATGGATAAGAAGAAGCAACAAATAAGAATATCTTAAAGATATTGAAGAGAATGGTGGATAATTCAGGTAGAGATTGACATGTAAAAATAAACCCAACCTTATGGGCTTATAGGACAAGTATCAAAACACAAAAGGGAGCTACACCATTTTCCTTAGTCTTTTGAGCAGAAGTAGTTTTACCTTTGGAGGTAGAAATTCCATCTTTAAGAGTATCCCTACATGGTTTGATAAGTGAGGAAGATTATAGGGTTGCTAGGTTACATGAACTAGAACTACTAGATGACAAGAAACAACAATCCTTCAATCATTTAAAAGTGTATCAAAACCAAATGTCAAGGACCTATAACAATCATATCAAGTCAAGGACATTTCAAATAGGTGACTTAGTTTTGCAAGAAAATCCCAAGAATCAAACAGAAAGAGAAAAGAAAGGAAAATGGGAAGCAAGCTAGTTGGGACCTTTTGTGATCACTTCATCTTTTTGGACATGCACCTATAAATTAGTTGATTGTGATGGAGAAGAATTACAAGAACCTATCAATAGCATTCATTTAAAAAGATTCTACACATGAAGCAGATGAAAGGGGATAGAAGAAAAAGAGTAACAAAAAATCAGTTGGAGAGAATCCTATTTGTTGTATATAATCAAAAGAGATCCTAAAAATACCAAAAACATTGAAAATAAAAAAAGAACAAACAAATCAGAAATGCAAAAAAGATCAAAAACATTGAAAATGGAACATGAAGAAAGCCAAAAAATTTAGAAATGATCCTCAAAAAGATGTTGTCTTGGTGAAAACCTAGAAATAGGCTCCTTGATGATATGGAAAAGAAAAAAAATTGAGAAAAAGAGAAAATACAAAAAAATGAAAAAAAGAGAAAAAGTGCCTCTAGCAAATAGGTGTCTTAGTAGAAAAAAAAGGAAAAATCTTTAAAAATAGAAAAAGAAAGAAAATCCATTCAATCAGTGAAAACCTGGTAAATATGGACCATTGAAATTCCAAGTCAGTCACATACCTAGAAGTCATCCTTGTTAATATTGCATTCACCAACATTTGTATGTACTGCATAATAAAACCCCACAGTTGCATTTACAAGTACCTAAAGATTTTGGTCACCTAATCTACAAATTGTCCTAAGTCCCACAAATGTAATCATATAAAAATGGGGGTAATCTACTCTAAAGGAGGAAGGATTCATCAAAAGAAAACTTCAATCAGACACCAAATCGATTCATCAAAGCACAAGTGAAACACTCAATCAAATCCTAACCCTAATGCAATTTGAACCAAACGAAAAACATGATCCAAAATCTCACAAGACCTTATCTCTATCAGGATTAAAAATATGAAATGGATGGAACTATAGTTGAAAGATGGATTTGAAGAATAGTGCAAACTTTTTCTAAAGTGTTGACTTGATTGATGAAATCATGTATTTCTAGCAAATCGATGAAAGTTTTTAAACTAGACAAGCTATGATAAAAGCATGATATTTTATTGATTTCTGATTGAGTGTTTGAAGATCAAAGTTTTAAAGCATGTATTATTTGTCTAAGGACGTGATCATCAAAGAATCATTGAGGACTTGTACATATGATGAAACTAAGATCTTTGTTTCTTTACGCAAAAGGATACCTTGGATATTTTGATGTTAAATATCATAATACCAAAATCCACTTACAACATAGAAACTGACAAAATTAGTATTCATACTCTCATGATTCACTTCAATCAGTGATAGTCATATCAAAGAATGGGAAAGAAACATAAGAGGTAGAAAAAGTATTCATGTCATCATAGTTAAACTAGTGATGATTGTACTAAATTCGGATATCACAAACTACTCAATGATGAATATAAGCTCCAAATTTTTGAATAGTGACAGTTAGTTGCATACATCTTAGATTAAATGCATTTAAAGTATATGCCTTTCTTAGCATAAACACAAATTTGCAAAAGAGGACAATATAAAGGGGGTGGAGTCAAATCAAAAATCAAAGGAACATAAAAAACTATATGTGATTGAGTGTGTTGGAAATCAAAAATAAAAAACAAGGGTGCATTACATTAATTCACTTGCATTTATTAGATTCTGATAATCTTGTATTCATTTAGGACTTCTCCCTAAGTTCAATCAAGTTCACCACATTTAGCTTGCATCTTTTTCATTAAATTTAATCACATTAGTTTACATCATTATGTGACATTGCACATTGTATCATGCATTTAAATCCATTAAGTGCATTTACTGGTACATTCATTCATTACATCCATTAAATCATTTCATTCAAATAGACATAAGTTCATCATTAGTTACATAACATTTAGTTCATTCAAAAACATTGCACATTGCATTATTCATCTAAATCCATTCATTAAAATCTCATGATAGTTACATTAATCATACATCATATATCATTACATTTATATTCATCAACATCATTCATCTATATAGCATATAAAATTTAGTGTCATGTAAATCATTAATCATTAAATATCCATATTCATTCATTACATCATATAGGTCCATCACATTTGCATACCATGAGTCCATTACATTCATATACATTACGTATATCCATATCATTTAGATACATATATCCATAAAATACCATTATATTGCATTAATCATTAAAGCATTACATCATCATCAAAAAGATTTGTGTATCATTCGCATCCATAAACTATTAAAATATCATAACATTAATCATTACAAGAATCATTAAAATCCATATTGCATGCATTCACCTATTTTATGTCATACATAAGACAACCATTCAAGCATAAATAGAACATGTACATCCATATCATCAACTGCATCTAAAAAAGTATAAAACAAATCATATAGGAGATAGAATCATATAGATCTGCATATCATAGAAAAACACCTAAAAAATGAAGTTCAACACATAATGACATCACATAAAGTAAATCTATCAACAAAGTATCAAAGTCCATGGTATCAACATCAAAGAAATAAACATCGGGAAATTAAAGTCCATCAAAGTATCAACAAGTATCAATGCATAACATAAAGAAAATCAACTAATCAGAAGATACAAATAGAGTCCAATGTCTCGGTATCAAAAATGTGTCATCATGTACATCAATGAATAAAAAATATATATCAGCTCAACATATGATCAACTGCCATAACCACTGACACCATCAACACCATCAAGACCACGATCACTATCAAGAGGTCTGCTGGAACTAGCCTGTAAACCATGCTAACTCATAGCATCCATAAATGTCTGCATCATCAAACTTAGTTGAGTAACCTGTTGTTGCATCTCTGACATCTCAGACTGAAGGGATCTCACATTTGAGGCTAAAGTTGGTACAGGAGTCTGTGTTGCGGCCTGGGTAGGAGGAGTCAGTGAAGGAGCCATGGAAGAAGATAGAATGGAAGAAGTTGGAATGGAAGACAATGGAATAGAAGAAGATGGAATGGATATAGATGGAATGAAATAAAAAGATAGAAGAAATGAAGAAGATGGCATCATAGAGGAAGTAGGAGCATGTACTGGGTGAGCTTGTGGAATAACCTATGGAGGAGCCTGTGGAAGAGGAACCTGTGTCGATCTTCCCTATGCCTGATCTAGCAAAATCTATGCAGCTTGAGCATCAACATCAGCTACCACCTAAGTACCAGCCTATCTCTGATATCAAGCCCTATCTCAGCCCCATCTGGTGACAGGATCCACAACAACTAGATGTAAAACTCTATCCACACTAGCACCTCAAATCCTAGGCCAACCACCCCTCATCTAAACACCACCCCTAATAGGAATAGGTACAACAACTATCATTAGAATCACAACTCTACCTCTTGCAACTGCTCGCCTACCCCATCATCCCCAATGAGCTCATCTCCTACCACCCCCACCACCATCCCCATCCCTGCCATCATCCTCTAACTCCTCCTCAAACCCTGGTACCCACTCTATTGGATCTTTGAACCTCAGAAAGGGGTTCTGAGTGAACTAGTTAGCATACTCATCAATCATCCTGGCATCTATAATAGGTCTCACATATCCCAAGGTAGGTGACCTAGCTACTCTACCTCCTGGCGAGCTGTCCTGTAATCAATTTGTGGCCCCTATAGTGATCTCTCCACCTGTACCCAGGCATACATAGCCAAACCCTGATGCATGCCTTGTGTATGAGCATATTGTCGTAATACTTGGAGGAAGCATAATCTCTCAATGATATGCAGAGTGCACCCTATCATCCATCGAGGAGAACATATAAAAGGAATCTTAGATGCATCTGATGGCCAAGCCTCACATCCAATATACGACCACCATACGACCTAATCTATATCATCAATCATGCACCACCAGTAATCCAACTTTCCCAAATGGGCCTGCACCACCATGCCCTCGTACATCCATGCAAATGGCCACCCAGGATCACAGTGCATCATAGAGATAGGCCTATAAACTGGGATGTGCTCCGAGGTCCACAGCTGCAACAATATAAACCCCGTAGATAGAGTCACCCCATAATGGTATACCACACGATGTAGCTCATGATATAGCTACGCCAAAATGAAGGTACCCTAATCAAACCGTTGGGGCTTAGCAATCAGATCCTCAAGGAAGTGCCCCCAACCAACTGCGAAGCCATGCCCTTAGCGATCAGGCACAAGGAAGCCACTGATCAAAGCACCCAACACCATAGGAAGAACTACAAAATAAGGGAACTGTGTCCACTAGATATGATCATCACCAATAGTCGGGTCTTGAAACACTCGCTAGCAAGTTGTACCATCATATACGTGATCATAAAACACCAACTCTCCACAATTAGGGATATAGAGGATGCAATACACATCCTCGGGAGTGACAGTCATCTCTCCCATGGGAAAATGAAATGTATTATGGTTAGAGTGCCACCTCTCTGCCATAGCTATAATGAGTCCTCAATTCACTCAGAATTGAGGTAGGACAAGTAAAAATGAAAGACTGCATCTACCAATATATCGGTGATCTACACTACTCAAGTGGTCGATCATCTAGAATGGTAAGGGATATAAGCCTCTAACAATGAGTGACTTAAGCTCGACTTGTAAAAACAAAGTTTAAATAACATTAGTTTTTGAAAACAATATCTTTTGAATCATCCTAAGTTAATCAAACATTTAAAACTTATCAAACCACAATCAATTTTCTTGATTCTATTCAGAGAGGATGGAAAATTTATCGTCATCCATCATCTAAATCAAGATTGACAATAAAAAATTTAGGTAAATTGACTCAAACTGACATCCTACGACTTGCTACCACACTAGGTTTGTTACCCAACCCAACCAACTGATTGATGACACTAGACGGTTCAAAAAATTGGCTTACTCATTTGCATTTTAATCAAACTAGGTGAAAGCGCTCTTTTTATGATTAAAAGCACTAAAAGGCAAAAGTGCAACTAATTTTTTTGAAAGGACAAGTAAAATTTGTAAAAGTGTTGTTCTAGCTATATGTAGACATGGAAAATTGGCCAAAGGCTTATTTTAATCAAAAGGTGCAACAAATCATCAAAATAGCACTAAAAATCGATAAATGGAACAAAGACAATTCAAATCAAAGGAAAATTCAATTAAATGATTAAATGATTAAATAAAGCTTGAAAAGGGGAAAAACACTAAGAAATTGATTAAATTCAATTAATGACATAGTTGTTGAAATGAAAAATCAAAATGAACCTCTTACCCTTCATGGCTAAATTTAATTACTTTAATTAATTAATAAATATGAAATTCTCTCAACAAAGGAAAAAAGAGACAAAATGGACACAAATCACTCACTTTTGTTGAAATGGTCCAGCCTTTTGAAACCATTTAAATGTTTGTCCCCCAATTTAGGGACAAAGCAAAGCCAATTGACCTTACCCAAGCATAACCATGGTTATCTCACTCTACCCCCTACCCTTGGGAAAATCTTAAAAATAGAAGGCATTTTGAGGCATTATTCATCCACTCCATATCTTTGAATTGCAGCAAAGCTCTTACAATTTGCATCCACACCACTCACTTAGCATTTTCATTGATATTTAGCTTAATTGTTGATCATTTTAGAGATTTTCTTATCAAATAGAGCTAGAATTTGATAATTAGATCTAGTTTGCATATCATTCTTAGTTCAATTCTCATAATTAGAGTGTCACTAGTGAGGATTTGCAGCTGAGAGCCTCACTTACTACTTCAATTTAGAGAACCATGAGATATTTAGATTAATTTGTGCATTATTTAGATTAGTTTGCTTTGAATAGTGTAAATTCTCTTTAAATCTTGTTATTTCATGAAGGTGTAAATCACTCACACACAAATGGCGCCCACCGTGGGGCCCTAGGCCTCAAATTTATCATAATTTCCACGTTATTTGTAGAATTTAGGCTAGAATTGCATGATTTTGCTCACTGTTTGCAGGTTACAGGAAAGAAATCATGCCTGCCGGTAAAGAAATCATGCCTAAAGAAAAGAGATGTCACTTCTGGAAATTAAAATGTCACCTGGAGTCTAAAGGATCACGCTTATCAGCCTGCAGAATCACGCTTCTGGAGAAAGAAATCACGCCTGCGGAAATTAAATTCTCGCGTCACGGACAAGCAGCTGATGCCTTTGGTCATTAAGATGTCGCCTGGAAAGAATTAAAAGCCACGGCCGAGGAATAAGTTTACACCTGGTTTAAAGGGAGTTTCCTGCCTTTCGCATTTAATTTCTCGCTTTGAGTATTTTAAATGTCGCTTTCAATTAATTAAATGTCACTTCTCTGAGTTAGTTTGTCACCTGAAATAAAGAGTTCACGCATTCGTTTAATTTGATATTGCACTTGATTACTTTAATCTCGCTTGAGCCCCTTTTGGTGACGCTCGTGGTTAAAGTAATTATGTCTTTATTAAATTAGATCTCACCTTTAGCATGGACAATGTCGCCTGGTTTAGCATTCATATTGTATCAGAGTAATTACTGTTGTCGCATGTATTAAAGATTTCACGCGTTTGCAAAATTTAATATCGCACTTGTCTATTTTAATCTCGCTTGAGCCCCTTTTGGTGACGCTCGCGGTTAAAGTAGTCACGTCTTTGTTAAATTTAATCTCGCCTATAGTCTGGATGATGTCGCCTGACTGTATTTTCTCTATTTTGTCAAAATAAGAATTGTATGCTAACTTCACTGTCATTTTTTTTGTTTCAGGAGCATGGTCTGTCATAAGAAAGTGCAAAAACTAGAGAGAAGGCACAACTTAGAGGAAAAATTGATCTCTAAAAGGATAAGGAAAGAAAACCGGGTACATTCTACCTTTGTTCTCAACAATGATTTAGAGAAAGAAGTAGAATTATATGCTAAATACATTGCTGTTGTAGATGCTTACAAACAAAAATATGTTTCATTAAATTGGGAATTTAGTCCTTAAATTTGTAAGAATTTTGCAAGTATTTTGGTAAAAAAAGGAATCAAAAGCATAATCAATTACATCATTTTTAGCTTTGATTTTGGTTTCCCCTCACTTTGTTTGTATTGTGCTGACTAACTTGTTGGTGGAGGGAACGTTTTGCTAAGGTAAGAGAAGGATTTGGAGAGAAAAATAAAAAATCTACTACTTAAAAATGCGCCTAGCCTTTGCTAGCATCGTTTGAGGTATTTTTCTCATCAAGCTTGCACTTCCCTTAAATTGTGGCATTTCAAAGTTCAAAACATAGTTTAATCATAAAAGAAAAAAATAACCACTTCAATTCTAAGAATCCCTTTGTCACGGGGTTGAAAAAGAACCAAATTGATTGTGAGTGTTTGGGATAAGGGAAAAGCAATAGGGATATGCTCTTCACTCTTTGAGTGAATCAAATTCCCAAACTTGCTCTACCAAATCCACTTTTCATGCTTTCAAATGAACATGTTTAAAACTTAGTGAGCTCGCCTCCTGAGATTGCCTTAGAAGGGCCGGTGAGAGGGACAACCCAAAGTGGGATACACTTACTTTTGCCATGAGAATCTGACCCACTATAAAATGAAACGCGGGTATCCTTAATGGGGTACACGACAAAAAGATTTTAGCTCTTTCGAACTTCCTCTAGTAGTCCTAACGGATTGCGCAAAATCGTGTTTTTGTGCATGTGGGAAGCCCCTTAACAAACTTGGGGGATGAAAAGCTAAGATCTCTTTTGAATGAAAAACTTACTACATAACGGTAAAATAGCAAAACTACCTATTAGAGCCATGTTTACGAACCAATTATGTGCTAGGTAGATTGCGTGGAAGCTATTCTTGTGTTTAAACCTGTGAAAACATTCAAAAATATACACATTAGAACATTCTAGGGATATGATGCCCAATTGATGTGTGTGTTGAGATTGTTTTTGTTTTCAAACAAGATATTCCAAAGTTATTGATCAAAACACCATTAAAATTTTAAACCATTTAAAATTGATCAAAAAAAACTTTTAACTTATTCCAAAAATAGCTTATCAAGAGAAGAAAGTCAACATACCCTTAAAGTTTGTTCATGCCTGTTATTACAAGGTCACTCTCTATAAGGAAAGCATTACAAACAGACGGGACCTACAATGGAGAAGAGCTCCCATTTCCAAAGAACACTTTCATTACTTCACGAGTGACTGAAAAACCCGTTAAGGCAAAGGACATTAACAAGATGTTTAGTGGTACCCTAGGAAATATTGATCCCAACAACCAAGGGAACAACATGAATGGGGGTATAGATCCTAACAACAATCAAGGGAACAACATGAATGGGGGTATGGATCTTAACAACAATCAAGGAAATTCTAATAATGGAGGAAGAGATCCTAATTCTCAAGAGGCAAATTCACAAGGCAACAACTTATTTCCTCCTCATAATACAAACTTACCCCCAACTGCAGAAGAAGCCATGATTGAAAGAGCATTAGAGGCAAGACAATGTCCTTATTTCATAGAACTAATGAAAAAGACCATGCTTATGGATAAAGAAAAACACTTCATGGACTTAATACAAACGGGGGTAAAGCTACCTAAAGATTTTGACATAGAGCAATTAAAGCCCAAGGAAATAGAAGACCCTATGGAAGCAATGAGGGAACAATTCAAGGCATTACAAATGGAAATTGACAGTTTGAAACAAAATGGGGCTCCTAAACCTTTCTCTATTGAAACATTATGTCCTTTTCCATTCGATAAGAGTTTGGTCATGGTGCCTTTTCCCATTAATGTAACATTTCCTAAATATGAGAGGTATGAAGGAACATCTGACCCACATGATCATCTTCGGGGGTTTTGTGCACTGAGTCTTGAATTCATGCATGAATCAACCTATTTAATGAGACTATTCCCAAGAAGTTTGGGAGGAACAGCCATGGATTGGTTTTCAAAACTACCATCCGGCATAAAATCCTTTGAAGAGTTAGCATCTAAATTCGTGACTCATTACTCTTATAACATCAAACATGAGGTCACAATGATAACATTATGTAACACAAAGCAACAAGATGGAGAAGCCTTTCTCACATTCTTGCAAAGATGGAGGACTGCATTTGCTAGATATCCAAGAAGTGTACCGGAGAAAGAAAAAATGGATATCTTTATTAACGGTTTAAGAAGCGAGCTGAATTATAGACTAAGGATGCAATGTCCTAAAACCTTCCAAGATTTGATTGATAACAGAATTACAATGGAAGAAGTGTTGATTAAGAGTGGAGAGTTGAAATTGTACAAGGAAAATAAGAATAACTCTAACTCCAACAACAACAATACCAACAATAACAACAATCCAAATAAAAGTTGGTACAACAACAATAGCTGTTATGCTACAAAGAATAACACCAAGGGCATTGTTAATGATGGTGTAGTGGAATCCAGCAACTTGAAGGTGATTCCATTTTCCCTTACAAAGACACCAAATCAAGTGAATAATGCTAATCAAGCATATAATGCACCTTCCAACAACAACAACAATGCCAATAAGAATAATCAAGGAAACAAGGATCAAAACAGCAAGTATGATAAGTATTTGAAGCCCACTCCTGCAAGACACTTTACACCCTTGGGAGAACCACTTGAAACTGCATTAAAGGCTCTCATAGCTAACAATGTTATTACATTACCCGCTATTAAGCCTTATGAACCAGACCACAAGCCAGGTTGGTGGGATGCTAAGCATCATTGTGAATATCATAGGATTCGGGGGCACACTACAAATGAATGTCTACAATTAAAGAATGTGGTGCAAGACTTGATAGATAATAACATAATCACTGTTGATGGACCCCAAAATAATGAAGATCATATGGCCTTCAAACAACCTTTTTACAAACATGATAAAGGTGAGTCATCAAATGGCAAGAAACAAAGTTCCAATAATCTCAACTTTGCGCCATCATATGATCATATTGTTAATGCTATCATCATTAATGAATAGCCTCAAAAGGAAGCAACAAATGTCACTGCAAGAGGGCAGAATTCTAGAATGACTTTACAAGGGATAGTCCCTCAAAACACCAATATCCCACCATCCAACATTGTGGTCAAACAACCTCCTACAGCAGCAAGGCCTTATAGTTTGGTGGACCAATTGCAACATACTCCAGCACAAATCTCAATCTTAGAGTTATTGAAGTTGTCACCAAATCATAAAGAGATTTTGGAAAAAGCTTTGGAAGAGACACATGTTTCTACTACCTTAGGGGAAGAAAAATTTCAAAATATGGTAGGACATCTTGTGGTTCCTCATTGTCTTTCATTTTCTGATCAAGATGACATGTCTATAACTCATCCTCAGAATTTTCCATTACATATAGAGGTTTTGATCAAAAGGCATAGAGTCAAAAGAGCCCTTATTGATGGAGGGGCTGGCCTTAACATATGCACATTGAGTCTTGTAAAATCCTTAGGTCTATCCGAGTCTTGCATTGACCCTACAAAGAAAATCACCATAAAAGCTTATGATGAAGCTGAAAGAGCTTCTAAAGGCATGATTGTGTTGCCCATCCAAGTGGGACCAGTCAAGAAGGAAACCAAATGTCAAGTGTTGGACATGAAATTAACCTATAACATCTTATTGGGAAGACCCTGGATTCATGAGATGCAAGCTGTCCCCTCCACATACCACCAATGCATCAAGTTCCCATACATGGGTGAAGAAATCACAGTGGGAGGAGACTCAAATCCATTTCAATATTGTAATGCACTCAAACCCTTGCATGAATTATACATTCCACATAATCGTGAAGGGGTTGTTCCAAGAATCACCAATGAAGATGCACAAAATCCTCTTCAAGCTAGCTCAACTACATCAACTAAGGGCAAGGAAAAAGTGAGCTACGAGGGTCCAAATGTGATGGAAAGTCCATATGTGGCACCTAAATTGGAAACAGTGATCTACAAACCTACTAAAGAGGAAAAAGAGCAAGCTAAAGCAGATCATTACCAATACATGAGTGAGATGATGAACAAATTTGATAAACAATGCAAGATTAGTTCAAAAGGGGTAGGAGAATATTTAGTTTCTCTATTTGACATGCCCATGTCTCCCAAATCACATGGAAAACCCTCAAAAGAACATCTTCCACATAAGTATAATTCTTATTTTGTGAGGGAAGATAGCAAAGCAACATGGGATAAGGAAGAGGATGATGTCCTTCAATGGCTTTATCATGATGAGGATGGTACCCTAGACACTCCCATGGAAAGAATTCAGCATGTCAATATACAAACAGAGCAATATGGGAAAGGATTTGATATTATGAAAAAGATGGGATACAAAGGAAGAGGACCCCTAGGCCAAAGAAATAGAGGATTATTAGAACCTATTGAACCTGTTTGGAGGGAAAGTCATGAAAAATCCAGAGTAGGTTTTCAATATAAGGGAGAAAGTTCAAGTCCAATGCATGATTTTCATCCTCAAATAAATGCATTAGAATCCGAAGGAGATAGTGATGACTCTAGGGATTATGAATGGGATACTTTATCAGATGAGTCATGTCAAGATAAAGAAGTCATTGCTATACATACTTATGCAAAAATCCCAAAACAAGATGCTCCAATTAATGAAGAATCTTCTATTCAAAGGCCTAATATAGAACAAGCATCTAGTAGTGGAGCATGGATAGAAACATTTTGGACACCTTCAGAGGAGGGAAATTCAAACGTTAGTTTTAACTCGCTTGTGGCTTTTCCCACATTGTTTCCCGTAGAGGTCGACGAGGATTCAAGTGAAGGGGACTTTGACCTTGCTTCCATGGATCATCTTGAGGAAGCACACATCATAGATCTAAACGATACAATGTATGAACCCTCAAATGAAGTCATGTCCATAAATCCTATTGATGATACCTTACCCAATAACTCCTTAATTTTGATACATCCAGACCTCATTGATTGGGATCAAATTGAACCACATGACTTATTTTACTTCCCAAATGACCAAGCAACAAACCAATACCTCAATGCAGTTGAACCCTCTTTCACCAACGAACTCAATACGGACATGATGATGATAGAAAGGGTCCAATCTCTTAGTCAAAAAAAAGAAAAAATGAAAAAATAAAATAAAATGAGAAGTTCTATTGGTGAAAACCCAACTGTGGCACCATTAGAACCAAAAACAATGAAAATAAAAGACATTTCTTTTGGTGAAAACCCAACTGTGGCACCATTAGAAGAGAGATTGGACACTTTGCCTGAACATGAAGAAGAACGGTCATCTATTCTTATATAACCAACAGAAAAAGTTAACATTGGTACAGAACTAGAGCCAAAGGTTGTACACTTGGCTGCATCACTTACATCTCTTGAAAGAGAGGACTTTATCAAATTCTTCCAAGAACAACAAGTAAATTTTGCATGGTCATATGCCGATATGCCTGGATTGGATCCTGATTTCATAATGCATCATCTAAATGTTAGACCCGGAGTTAAACCTGTGAAGCAAAAACTGAGGAAAATGCACCCACATGTGGCTCTCTTAGTCAAGGAAGAATTGGAAAAATTGTTAAAGGTGGGATTCATAAGAACAATAGCATATGCTGATTGGATCTCTAACATTGTGCTGGTTACTAAGCATGATAAATCTATCCGTGTGTGTACGGATTTCAGAGATTTAAACCTTGCATGTCCCAAAGATGACTTCCCATTGCCAAGCATTGATACCATAGTGGATTTGACAGTAGATCATGCAATGTACTCATTAATGGATGGATTTAGTGGCTACAACCAAATCAAGATTGCTCCCGAAGACCAAGAAAAGACAGCATTTACTTGCCCTTGGGGTACTTTTTGTTGGAATGTCATGCCCTTCGGTTTAAAAAATGCTGGAGCTACATATCAAAGGGCCATGACAACTATTTTCCATGACATGATGCATACTTTCTTAGAAGATTATGTGGATGACATTCTAGCAAAATCCCACAATAGAGAAGAGCATTTACAAATCCTAAGAAAAATATTCATTCGGTTAGAACAATTCAAAGTTAGACTAAACCCAAAGAAGTGTGCCTTTGGTGTCCAATCTGGCAAGTTATTGGGTTATATAGTGTCAGCAAAAGGCATTGAAGTTGATCTTGAAAAAGTACAAGCCATTCTAGAAATGGAGATTCCAAGAAATATTAGCCAAATGAGGTCACTACAAGGAAAGATTCAATCAATAAGGAGATTTATCTCTCAATTAGCAAAAAAGTGTCACTCCTTAACTAGATTGTTACACAAGGACACTACATTTATGTGGGATGAAGAATGTGATAAGGCCTTCGCTACTTTGAAGACTTATTTGATAAACCCACCTATTCTTATGTCACCTATCAAGGGTAAAGAACTGTTGTTATACATATCAGCCACAGAAAGGTCTCTAGGCATATTGTTGGCACAGGAAGATGAGCAAGGAAAAGAAAGGGCAATCTACTATCTTAGTAGAACCTTAATAAAATATGAACTCAATTATTCATTCATGGAAAGAGCATGTCTAGCAGTGGTTTTTGCATCTCAAAAACTAAGACATTATATGTTGATGCATAAGATCAAATTAATTGCCAAGATTGATCCTCTCAAATACTTGCTAAGTAAAACTGCCTTAACAGGTAGAATAGAAAAATGGGTCATGATACTAAGTGAATTTGACATTGAATATGTTGATAAAAGAGCAATTAAAGGACAAGTGATTGCAGATCACTTAGCAGATAACCCAATGGAGTCTACACAAACCATGCAAATTGAATTTCCAGATGCAGAAATTGTCAACATAGAAGCAAAGACATGGAAATTATATTTTGATGGATCTTACACACAAGGAGGTTCTAGAGCAGGTATATTATTGGTTACCCCTCAAGGATACACCATTCCAAAGTCCTATAAACTCTTATTTCCATGCACCAACAACATAGTGGAATATGAGGCATTAGTCATTGGCATCAAAATGGCTTTGGAATGCAATATTGCAGAATTACAAGTGTATGGAGATTCCCAACTCATAATCAATCAGGTTAATAATGAATACAATACCAAAGATATAACATTGATGAAATATAAAACCTTGATTGATGGATGGAAGAAGTACTTTGCTTTGATCACATTTGAATAGATTCCAAGAGAAAAGAATAGAGCAGCAGATGCCATGGCTACCTTGGCTTCATTGTTACAAAAACCAGATCAAAATGAGAAGTATGAGTTCTTGGTGGAAGAGTTGGTAAAACTGGCATTCAACCTTCCTAACACCCAAATTGTTGCTCTTTTACATGGACATGACTCTCCTTGGTATGGACCCATCTATACTTACCTTAAAGACCAAGTACTCCCCATAGACCAAACTCGTGCCCAAAAATGTAACTTCATACGCCAAGCCACCCGTTACCTAATCCTTTCAGACACATTGTATCGTAAGGGTCTTGATGGGATGTTACTTAGATTTCTAGAGGAAGAAGAGTCTAAGTTAGCTTTACGCGAGGTCCACGAAGGCATTTGCAGGTCACACTCAAGTGGTCTTAATCTAGCTAAGAAAATCCTTCGTTTAGGGTACTTTTGGACAACATTAGAAAAGGATGCTTGTCAATTTGTGAAGACATGCAGCAAATGTCAATATCATGGTAATATGATACATGCACTGGCTCAAGAATTACACCCATTCATTACACCATGGCCTTTTTATCAATGGGGTTTTGACTTGATTGGAATCATATATCCTCCATCTTCAAATGGACACAAGTATATCATCACAGCAATAGAATACTTCACCAAATGGGTGGAAGCAGTTCCATTAACAACAGCAACTGGCAAACAAATTTCAATGTTCATTTTGAACCACATAATTTGCCGCTATGGTATTCCACATGCCATTATCACAGATAATGGGAAACAATTCAAAAATCAAGATATTGATGAACTTTGCATGAAATTTCACATTACACATCATTCATCATCCATTTATTATCCACAAGGCAATGGACAAGCTGAAGCAACGAATAAAAATATCCTCAAAATATTAAAAAGATCGGTTAACAAATCAGGAAGAGATTGGCATGTGCAAATAAATCCCGCACTATGGGCTTATAGAACTAGTATCAGAACACCTACAGGAGCCACCCCATTCTCTTTAGTCTATGGAACCGAAGTAGTTCTACCATTAGAAGTTGAAATTCCATCTCTACGGGTTTCATTAAGAGGATTGATCACTGATGAGGATTATAGGATTGCCAGACTACAACAATTGGAATTGTTAGAGGAACACCAGACTCAAGCTTATGAGCATTTAAAAGTTTATCAAAATAGGATTGCCCACAATTACAACAAACACATCAAACAAAGAACTTTTCAAGTAGGAGACTTGGTACTAAGAGAAAATCCCAAAAATCAAGCTGAAAGGGAAAAGAAAGGAAAGTGGGAAGCTAATTGGATAGGCCCATTTGTGATAGTGTCATCCTTTGGAATTGGAACATATAAGTTATCAGATTGTAATGGTGAAGAATTACAAGAACCCATAAATAGAATTCATTTGAAGAGATTCTACACCTAAAGCAGATGAAAGAGTATAAAGAGTATAAGATGAGAGAGCATCATAATTATTGTACATAGTTGAAAAGGGATCTTGAAAATACCAAAAACATTTGAAAATGGAAAATCCAAAAACATTGGAAAAGAAGAAAGATAAAAAATAGTGGAAAATTGAGCCTGAAGAAAGCCAAAACATTTGAAAAACTATCTCTTGGTGAAAACCTAGCAAATAGGCGCCAAGGTGATAAAGAAAAATAGAAAAAAAGAAAAATAAAAAAATACAAAAAAAGAAAAAAAGAAAAATACAAAAAAAGGAAAAATACAAAAATACAAAAAAAATGAAAAAGAGAAAAGGTGCCTTGGTGAAAACCTAGCAAATAGGCGCCTCGGTAGCAAAAAAAGAGAATACCCAAAGGTGAAAACTTGGCAACGAGCACTTTTGGTTCCCTTAAGTCATTTCCTTCCTAGTCACATGTGTACATAATGCATCTCATCATCCCATTTGTCTAAACCTTCATTGCATCCGTCATTTGTACATAATCATAATAACAGTTTGTAGCATCATCCTTTGCATTGCCCAAAGTTGTCAAAATTGATACATCAAAATACTTGGGGGCAGCATAAACGGATTGGAAAGTGGGTACCTCAAAAAGGATTCAAATGAGAAACATTCAGTCACAAGCAGAAAGGGATCAACATTTTCAGAAGAGAGATCAGATTTTTGTAAACCTTTGATTGATAACCAAGAAGTTGACTACCACAACAAAATCCTTGAGCCTAAGTTGACTTATTATTCAAGATTAAAAGTCAAACATCATTTCATGATCAAACACTTGGAAATATTTTTTGTTGAAGATCAGAAAACAATGCAAAACACTTAGATAGATTCTTTTGAAAAGTTGGTTAAAAAATCTGTTTACTTACATTCATTCAATTTGTATCAAGTTTTTGTAGCTAATCAATGATGTTTCGACTAGATTGGCAATGATGGAGACATGATATTTTTCTGGACTATGAAGTGACTGTTTGGAGGAAGATTCATTGCCTTATGAGAATTCATCTAAAGACATGGTCATCAAAGAACCATCGAGGATTATCTTATAAAGCAATGAGTTAACCTTTGTTTGTTTACGCAACCGGATACCTTGGATATTTAGATTCTTCATATCTAAATGACAAAATCCACTTGCAACATAGAATCCGACAAAATCGATATTCGTACTCTCATGATTGTTTGTAATCAGTGATAGTCATATCGATGAGACCGATGGGAAAGAAAAATGGAGGTTACCATATGAGCAGTAAATAAAAAGCGATATTCATATCATCATGTCAATGGGCAGTGGTGATTGTATCGACTTTCCAGTCCCGAAGTGCTCAATGATGAAAATTTATCCTCAAGGCATTTATTTGCTAAAAGCTAGTGACACTTAGCTGCATTCATAAAAAGGTTAAATGCATTTTCATGTTAGATTAATTGCATGTGCATTTTTCCCAAGGGTTTCATTTCGCATCAAAAAGGGGGTACATAACATTATCAACAGGGTTAAATCAGCAAGGACAACATCACTTCAATATAATCTTTTCCTACAATAAAAACATGAGATTATACTTTTTGCATTCATTCCATATCATTAATCATTACATCGATATATTATCAAGGAAAAGAAGGAAATAATCATTTACATGTGCATAAATACAGATTGCATACATGAGAAATAACATATCAAAACTGCATCCATACATGAGAAAGAAATGCATCCATCTATCTATATCATACATAAGATACGTTGCATCCATAGACACATCCATCCAAAAACAAATGCATTAGATAAACACATATAGCAGCATCTAAAGGAAATCTCATATATCATCAAGTAAAAGCAGGAAAGATCATAAATGTCCTCATGTCACACGTCTACTCATAACTCAATACATCAAGTATAACAATGATATCATAAGATCAACTCTATAATCACCCATCAACAGGAGCATCAATGTCAAATAAGTGTCAAAATACAACTGGAAAGGTGACACCAAGGTCACAAGACTATGGTACAATATCAAGTATCTTAGCATCAGTACATAAATGATCAATAAGAGCACTCATAGCTCAACTCTCGTCACCACTGGGAGGAGGTCCTGGAGGAGGCTGTGGAGGAGGCTGTGATGGAGGCTGCTGAGGTGGCTGAGGAGGCGTCTGACCAACCATGGTAACAAGGAGAGGAACCAATGGAGCCAAACCTGATACTAACTACTGAATCATAGATGACATCTATGATACCTCTATCCATAATGCCCCCACATCTGCTCATAGCTGGGTCGTACTAGAACTCTCCCCAACCTCATAGGTACTCTGAGGATCACCTGTATCTATAGGAGCTTTTCCCCGATCATGAGAAAAAGCTGCTGGCATCTGCTATGCACCTGTATCCTGACCATCCATGGTAGCCTGCTGTAATCCTACTCCCGTATCCTGTCCTGTACCTGGATCCTATCTAGCAGCCCTCACATGATCCTGATGATCTATCCTCTGTCTCTGTGCTACTGCAGGACGAGGAGGAGGAGGTGGTGCCTGTACCTATGCATCTCTCGCTCGTCCTCTGAGCCTAATCACTGCCCTACCTCGGGGTCTACCTCTGCGTCTCCTCCCACCACTGACATCATCACCATCATCATCTCACCCAAGCACTGGCTCTGCAGGGTCTATAAATTGAGGCATCGGATGCTCCATCAACCAAGCTAGATACTCCTACGTGACTCCGGCATCTCTGATGTGTAACCTCATGTCCCAATCCATATAACCCAGTAATGATATCTACTCTATAGTGTCATCGTATGAAGGCATGTGACCCCAAGTAGCATGCTCTGCACTAGAACGAGCATATACTACAGATCCCTGAGGCATAGGCTGAATCTGCCCAAACTGCCATAGTACTCTCCCTGCTAAGAATCTCTCAAGAACAGGGTCGATCCTGCCGATCATCCATCGAGGAGCAAATCCTCAACTTCAACGTATGGTCTCCAATAGACCTCATCCATGTCATCAATCTGACGTCGCCAATACTCCAAGTGACCTAAGTGATGTTGTGTCACCATACCAGTATACTGCCATGCAAAAGGATATCCTAGAGGATGATCTCGATCTGATATAGGATGACTGACCGGTAAGTGCTCCCATATCCACAACTGCAAAATATGAATCCCAGCAGATAATGAGGCTGATCTCCTATAAACCACCTCATGAAGATCGTGATAAAGCTATGCTAGCACACAAGATCCCCAGTCAAAGCATCGAGGCTGATGTAGCAAATCCTCGATAATCCTGCCCCATCCCACTAAAAATCCACGACCTCGCCGATCAGGTAATAAAACACCACCAATGATAGCACCTAATAATGCTGGTAAAATAGGAAATGAGGCAAACTCAGGCCATAAGATGCAATCATCACCTATAGATGGATCTCCGAATACTCATCGACAATATGTCCCATCATAGACTGCATCATAATATACTATCTCTCCATGAGTCAGGATCCGTAGCAATCTGTAAACATCCTCAGGGGTAATCATCATCTCGCCCTGTGGTAGCCAAAATGTGTTTGTCTCAGAGTGCCAATGCTCTGCGACAACGGTAATCAAACCTTGGTTCATCTGGAACTGAGGAAGCTCTAGTACACATAGTAAACCACAGTGCCTAATCACTCATCTCTCAGTGTCAGTCAACTGCGCCCTAAGCTCCATCACCCAGTGTGGTACAGTCTGAAGGTACAGCACAGGGACATCCTCCTGTTTAATCAAAACAAGGGAATCACATGAGTAACTTACTATCAGGAAATCAAACAATCAATCATAGTCATCAATTTAAATATACCTATCAGACCTACCAATCCTAACTCTAAGCATTGAGGAAGGATGATCCTAGTTTTATGTCTCTAAGCATTTGAGCATAAAATGAATGGACATTTAGATCCATGACCTATCATTTGTGATGAAGATTGATTAACCTTATTCTTCGATATTATAGTTACCTATGTCCTAATTCATTGTTGAAATCAAACAAAGGGAATACCCTAACTGAACATTCGATTGAATTCATTGACGTGATCGATATCAATCAAGTTGACGCAATTGAGCAATTAGACATCCTAGAAAAGTCTCAAATAAATAAAAAATTTTCTACTTACGCGGCTTTTCTTTCCGGCGTCATTTCTTTTACCAGAGGTGACATTTCTTTCTTCATACATGTGATTTTATTCATCCGCATGACTTAATTTCACGGAGGCGGTATAAGATTTTCCGCAGGTGACATTTTATTATCACGGGATACACAATTAAAAGGATTAAAACCCTAAGCGATATTAAATTATCCTTAGGCGATAAAAGATTTTCTAAATGCGTGAGAAAACCTAAGGAAGGCGACATCAAATTTATCAAAGGTGACATTTTAAATTTTCAGGCGATATTAAATAGCACGGAGGCAACATTTCTTTTCACAAACGCAGAATTAAAATTTTTAAATGCATTAAATGAGGTCATAAATGCAACTTTAAAGACATGAGGGAAATTTGATTGACATACCGGAGGACCATCGGTCGCTCTCTGACTGAACCGGTGCGCTCTCTCAAATCGATGCTCGCGATGTGGGACCACCATCGTCTCAAAAAGGCTAAAATCAGAGCTCAAATCTCAAGAAGGAACGGTGCAAATGAATAGTAAAATGAGGGGTTTTACCCTATTTAAGGTGAAATTGGTCCTCATAAACACTTAAAAATGCACTTTGGACCTATTATAGGACATTTTCATTAATCGGGACATGAATAAAACCTGATTGTGTCTTTCAAACGGTATCAGAAATCAAAACATATTCCAACTACTCAAAATCGTTCAAATCAAAGAATTAATATGTTTTATTTCTGAGGGGGCATCAGAGTATCAAATGGGCATCACATCAAAACATTTATCAGTGGGGCATATCATATCAAGATATCAGTATCATATCAAGATATCAGTATCATATTAGTATCATATCACATCGTTATCATATCAGGAGGCAAATCAATTTCATATCGGTTTCATATCAAATCTATCAATGTATCTGCAAGCAATCAACCCAGGACCTTTATCAATAAACCCAGGACCTATCATCAAATCAGGACCCATATCAGATCAGTATCATATCAGAGGCATCAGAATCATATCAGCACCATCATCAGGGGCACATCATCATCATCAGGAAGTACATCAATCAGAACGATCAGAGGTATATCAGAACCAGGACCTGAATCAGATCATCATACTAAGGAAATCTTTGAATCGGTGTTCTTCGCACATCGACTCAAAGAGGGGCATTTGTAGACATGGAAAATTGGCCAAAGGCTTATTTTAATCAAAAGGTGCAACAAATCATCAAAATAGCACTAAAAATTGATAAATGGAACAAAGGCAATTCAAATCAAAGGAAAATTCAATTAAATGATTAAATGATTAAATAAAGCTTGAAAAGGGGAAAAACACTAAGAAATTGATTAAATTCAATTAATGACATAGTTGTTGAAATGAAAAATCAAAATGAACCTCTTACCCTTCATGGCTAAATTTAATTACTTTAATTAATTAATAAATATGAAATTCTCTCAACAAAGGAAAAAGGAGACAAAATGGACACAAATCACTCACTTTTGTTGAAATGGTCCAGCCTTTTGAAACCATTTAAATGTTTGTCCCCCAATTTAGGGACAAAGCAAAGCCAATTGAGCTTACCCAAGCATAACCATGGTTATCTCACTCTACCCCCTACCCTTGGGAAAATCTTAAAAATAGAAGGCATTTTGAGGCATTATTCATCCACTCCATATCTTTGAATTGCAGCAAAGCTCTTGCAATTTGCATCCACACCACTCACTTAGCATTTTCATTGATATTTAGCTTAATTGTTGATCATTTTAGAGATTTTCTTATCAAATAGAGCTAGAATTTGATAATTAGATCTAGTTTGCATATCATTCTTAGTTCAATTCTCATAATTAGAGTGTCACTAGTGAGGATTTGCAGCTGAGAGCCTCACTTACTACTTCAATTTAGAGAACCATGAGATATTTAGATTAATTTGTGCATTATTTAGATTAGTTTGCTTTGAATAGTGTAAATTCTCTTTAAATCTTGTTATTTCATGAAGGTGTAAATCACTCACACACACTATACGCTCTAAAAGACTTTGTACGTGCTAAAAGAACATAATGTATGCACAGTTTAAAAAATCAAAAGCGCATTGCAATTTGTATGCACCAAAGAAATTTTTAATGTGAAAGAAGCCATAAGTTCTACGTGTGTATGCCCAATTAAAAGTTGCAAAAGCACTAATAAAAATTGTAGAAGTGCTAAAAGGGGAGTATACGCGCTATTAAAATGATTAAAAGTGCTATATAATTTGAAAAAAAGAAAAAAGAGGGTTTTTCTCATAAAAATTTAGTTTTTTTCAAATTAAACACATTAAATTCACAAAGCAAGTTGATCGGGTACATAGTCGGGTGGTCACAGATACCGATGCCCTTGCTTGAACTGGTGCTCACGAATTGGGATAACCACGATGAAAAACTCAAAAGGCTCAAAGAAGAAAAGTCAAAAGACAAGCTGAAAATGAATAGTAAAAATGACCTTTTACCACTATATATAAGTGTTTTTGACCTAAAAAGAGCATCTTTGACTAGAAAATGACTAGGGACCCAAATTTTTCCCCAATTCAGCCAAATCAGGGGCATTTGTCATCAAAAGAATGCAAAAACATTATTGGAAATGAAATCAAAATTTATTACAATTTGACCTAATTAACGCAAAATAAACCTAAACCGTTATTTTTTTAAACTATCAAATTTCATTTCATTTTCGAGGAGGCATACACTCGGATAATCAGGGACATGACCATCAAATCAAAGCATAATATATATATATGTATATGTATATATATATAATCTCTTAAAAGAAATTTTTTTTCTTATCAATTGAAAGGGGCATAAAATATCAAATCAGATCGGAACAGGTACCATATCAGTTAATTCATCATCAAATCGACCATCAGAACGTCAAATCAATTAAACTTCATCAGAATCTACATCTTGTACTAAACATCAAAATCGACCATCAACGAAATTAGGACTTTACATTAATGGAATCAGGACATTCTTTGAATCAACACGCTTTGCATGTCCACTCAAAGAGGGGCATTTGTAATCACCTAAAATTGGACAAGATAAATCAAGTGAATAACTAAGACAAAAATCAAAGCAATTGATTCAAATCAAGCATTTATCAAATCAAAATTCAAATCAAGCCTTAAATTAATTTAATTAAAAATCAAAATTCATAAATTTAGTTTAAATCAAATAAATCATGATAAATCAATCAATTATGTAATTAATCTAATTAATTACATAGTTTGAAATTAAATCAAATCAACCCATTCAAGGGGTGTACATGGCTAAAATTTTTAATTAAATTCAATTAATTAAATCATATTTTCCCTCAACCACCAAATGGGAGGAAAATTCATCCACCAATAGGATTTAAGGATCACTCACTTGGAGAATGTATCTTGTCCACTCATTTTGTCTTTTGGTCCCAAGCTTTGAGGACAAAATATTTAAATGGTCTCCAAAGGTGGAACCATGGACTTAACCCTCACCTAATCATGATCAAATCAACCACACCCGCTACCCTTGCCCAAAATCTATAGAAGAAAGGCATAATCCAATCAATAATCATCCAGAAATATGAGAATAGCATTAAACCTCTTGCAATTTATAGCTAGAAAAGAAAATATTAGAATAAAAGAAAATATTTGAACAAAATAAGGCTTAATTTCATTTGGAATTGAACTTTTAATTTACTTATCATTCATTCTCATTTTAGGACTATCACTAATGGAAGCTTGCTAAGAGATTTCCATTAACATCCCTAAATAGAGGTCCATAGAGTGCTTAATTATTCTTTATTTGTTTAAAATAGCTTACTCTTTGTGGTAATTTAGTTATTTTCATTTATTTGCAATACTAACCCTATGAAGGTACTTTTCCTTGTACATAATCAACATCAACCATATGAGAAAATATTATCAAGAAAATATTGATAAAATGATCAGTCCTTCTGTGTACTAGAGAAAAAATCTTCATAAGATCACTCAAATTGATGGCATGCTATCCACAATTAGTCAAAAGATTCCTGGATATGAATAGAGAGTAGAGGACGTGTAGGAAAATCATCTCTACTAGACTACTAAAAAAGATTATGTCAGAGTATCAAAGGATGAAGAGATAGAACATTTTATAAGAGCTTTCCAACAATACAAATCAAGCCAAAAGGATTTCATAGAGGCATCGGTTGGTAAAGGGGAAGGTACAAAGGCCGCATAGCTCTTTTTTTTTTTTTTAAATTTATTTCTATCAACACTTGTCATGGGACCATAGAAGTTAAAATTTTAAGAATAGTTGTTGTAACCGTCAGAGAAGATAGAAGGATAATTTATATCTTTTTTAAACACTTCATTAAGGATCATAAATTTTGGTTCAAATTTTCCTCCTTTTACTATGACAATCAAGTGTGGCTCAAAAATGGAACAATGGTTGTTGCTCATTGTTAGATTTGTGATTTTTGTTTTGAATGAATGAATAATGAATGAGATCAATTAGTTGTAGATTTTGTGGAACTGTGTTTTCTATAAATTTATGATTACAAGATGATATGAGAATCATTATTGGTTACATTCTATCATATTCATGTTGTTTGACATTTTTATTTTCATTTAGTAGATGCACTATTATATGTATTGTTTCATGGTTGTGAGATTGCATATGCAAATTGTGGTTTAAAATTTATTATTGTGTTTCATTTTCATGGTCACAGAAAGTAGCATAGTATTATTAGTCTTTTATTCATTTATGGGTATATCATGGTGATAAATACACATTAGAAGCCTCTCCTAATCTTTGGTTAAGAGTATACCCTGATATATTTGTAAAATACAAAAACATTTTGATTGAATATCTATTCCTTGGAGCTGTACCTATAAATTTAGAGATTGAGATAATAGAAATATTTTTCAACCATTGTTAGTAGACAAGGCTTTACTGTGGGATAGATTATATCATTAAAAGACCTATCTGTTAACCAAAATATTTTTGGCAACTTCGCTAGGGACTGAACGATCATTCTAAGATCAGTCATTTAAGCATGAGGGAATATTGATGCTACCTCATCAAAATATCTTTCCTGTATTGAAACCAAGTCTAGGGTTTCAAGATGACTGAGAAGAAATCATCAGTCAGTTGAATACTCTTGTCTGGAGATCATGAAGAAGTATTAAAGAGTACAGACAAGTGAGTTTAGCCTTGGAAAGAGAAGAAGAAATAGTAGAAAATATGTAGTTATTTTTTCAAAGAAAATAGAAGAGACAAGCTCAAAATTTCCCACCACACCAAGAGAACCAACCTTAGCAATAGAAACCCATAGATTAGTAAGTTTCAAAAAATATGAATACTTGAAGATATACAAGAAGTGCGAGAGAAAGAGGAGAAGTAGATCCTATTTTTGAAAAAATCAATAACAAATTTTTTTATCTGGTGAAGCCCATTTGTTAGAGTAGAAGCATCCCTCCTACCCCTCCATAGAAGCATAACATTTCATTTCCCATTTTCCAAGTCCTAACCCTACACAATGTTATATTACCCTCATAAGAGAGTTTCAAACCCATTCCTTTCTCATTACCAAGAAGAATGGATTTTTTGGTACCTTGGGAGGCATTTATTGTACCACTCAATATTACTTCTCAAATGACCTTCCTCATGGGTCTAGAAAGAATTTCCCAAAATTCACTAGACATGAGAAGGTGGAAATACCCTAGGTCGAGAAAAAAAATCAAATTATAATGACAACTCTGAAAATTACTACGTAGGGTATGAATCTAACTCAGAAGATAGAGGTGATTATTTTGCAATGCTTGGTGAAACCTCAATAGGGGATTTCTATTCTAGAGAGGAATGGAAACTTGATCTCTGCACCTGCTAAGGAATCTGATAAAAAAACCACACCCCAAAGTACTTCCTTTCCAAGTAAGGAATCTAACTCATTTGATATTGTCCAATTTTACAAAGAGTCATGCATTCAAATCTCTCCTTTAGATTATTTGAAGTCAAAACCCTCAAAACTGCAACCGCTTAGTAGAGCATTGTAAGTCAATTAATATAAGTGTTAATGCATGCTCAACTATGGTTTCTAAAGATGAACCCATTATTTTAAAAGAAAATCCATATGATGCTAGCATATTACTCACTACCCCGAGCCATAACCCTAGACATTCTATGTATCTCTTTTGATTAATGGACACAAGGTTAGTAATTGCATCATACAATCAAGAGACTCCAAAAATGTAATGTTGGAACCAATAGCTAAGGCCCTCGATCTATCTTGTACAAAAACCTTTTGGGAGATGTTATTCAATGGATGCAAAGTAGCTCCCATTAGTTGGCTAGATTAAATATGTGCAAGTATTCCTTGTAGCACACCCAAATAAAAGATTGAAACTCACCATCCTAGTGGAAGATATACCAGCTAGTTACAGTATGTTACTATGAAGAAGTTTTTGTAAGGATTTGGGTGGAGAAATATAATTAGAATGATCTCATGCATTCATAGGTCTATTGGAAATAAGAAGGTTAAGATAGAACCTAAAAAAAAATCCAAATTCACCATGTTGAAGTTTGATGACCCAAAAGTGCATTTATCTTATATGAAGAGCTTGAATTTGGCAATTACATGTGTACTAAATTTAATTCTTCAGAGTTGAAAAATGAAAGGGAGGAATCATAGTTATGGACCCTAGAATTTGATCAAAGTTGTGGCTCTTCTGAGTCAGGTGCAAGAGTAGTGTTAATCCCACCTCAGGGAAACATTATACATCTGTCTTATAAACTGGAATTCAAAAATATGAACAAAACTATAGAATATGAAGCTTTTCTATTAGGCATTGTTTTAGCTAAAGATATAGGAGTCAAGGTGATGAGGTAAAAAGGAGATGTAGAGTTAATAGTAAAATAGGTCAGAGGGATATTTTATGTTAAAAACCATAGGTTTAAAAACTATAGGAACATGGTGTGTAACAAAATAGAGAGTCTTGAAGATTTTTCTATAGAGGTGATGCCCAAGAAACAAAATTCCTGAGCTAATTCCTTAGTAGTATTGACATCTCTCATTTTACCTCATCTAGACTTTGGAGACCAAAAATACATGATTGAGATAGTGCATAGGCCAAGTGTCCCTGACAATGTAGAATCCTGTAAGGTTTTTGAGGATGATCATTGACTCCAATAGCTCTTGGAGAATGTTGAGATGTTTACTGAATAGTATTTTAAAGGAGGAGAAAATCCTTGTACTAATTTTTCTCTAAACAAAAAAGGACCTAGAGCAAGGGATTATGCAGTTAAAAGGAAACAAGATTCCCTTAGGTATGATATTTTTAGAAAATATGTTTGATAGGTATGATGCATATGTGAAGAAGAAGAGATAAGATAGTGGAAACACCTACAGAGAATACAAGGTTTTGAATATTGAAGATGCATGAAACCCAAAGATGATAAACATTGGGAAATGTTGCACAAAAGAGGAGAAACAAAAATTGAAGCAACTGTTGATATCTTATAATGATGTATTTGCATGGTTCTATGATGATCTGAAAATTTTCATGGGAGAAAATTTCAAACACCACATTCCCCTAAAACTTGAAGCTTCTCCTTTCTGTCAGAAAAAGAGAAATTATAACCCCAAAGTAGTTGACACTATATTTTGGAAAATTGACAAGATGCTAAATGTAGGAATCATCTATCTCATCCACCATTCCACCTGGGTATCCAACATAGTCCCACTCCAAAAAAAAATGGAGAGATTAGAATCTACACAGGTTTCATAAATTTGAATCAAGCATCTCTCAAAGAAAATTATGCATTACCTAACATGGATCATATGTTACAGATGATAACAGGTTTAGAGATGATCTCTATGCTAGAAATTTTCTTAAGATATAATCAGATAGAAGTCGATTAAAGTGACCATCACAAAACAAATTTCACTACCCCATGGGGTACATTTTCTTATAACAAAATGCCTTTTGGGTTTATCAACGTAGGTTCTAATTACTATCAGGAAATGGACTTATCATTTTGATATTTTAAAAATAAGATCATAGTTGTGTATTTGGAGGATCTCACAATATTCTCAAAGAGATAAAGAAACCACTTGCATGATTTAGAGGTAATCCTGAAGAGGTGCAAGGAACACAAGATATCCTTGAATGTGAAGAAGTCAGTCTTCTGTGTGATTGAAGGAAATATATTGAATCATATTGTGTCATAGGAAGGAATTCACATAGATCTCGAAAGAGTCAGGGAAATTCAAAAACTTAGCCTCCCTTCAAGAAAACTTGGGGTGAAATCATTTTTTGGTCAAATCAATTTAATGAGAAAGTTTGTACCTGACTTTTCCAAGATTACCAAACATTTTGTTGATATGATGAAGGGGAATCATGGGTTTAGATGGAATGAGGCTGCTAAAGAAGCCTTCAAAAATATCAAAGAGTTTATAGCTAACACACCTATGTTAACACATCCCAATTTTAGCAATTTCTTATTAACTGCTAAGCCTCTGAACGCACCATGTCCATAATTATGTTACAATAAAATGAGGAAGGGGTCCATGCACCAATTTATTTCATGAGCATCCCATTGAAGAATCATGAATTTAGATATTAATAAATTGAGAAGCACACCTTTGTCATGGTGAAGGCTCTTAAACATTTCAGGTTTTACATCTTACACTCTCATGCCATTGTCTTTGTCTGACAACCCATGGTAAAAATACTTTTGACAAAATAGGAAGTGGGATGTAACACCATAGGAGTGTGGATTGAAAAAGTAAAAGAGTATGACATTGAGATAAAATCAACCAAGCTTGTACGTGGAAAGGGTCTTTATAGAATGATAGCCGAGAACAAACCTCAACAACAAGAGGATCTTCCTAAGATGTTGATGGTAAGTCTACAAGATCCTTAGTTCTCATATATTTCTTACTTTCTAACATATGGTGAATTCTTGGAAGCTCTCTCTCCTAAGAAGAGGAGAAACCTAAGGATGAAAGCTGAGAAATATGTCATTTGGGATGACAAGATATATAAGTGATATCTAGATGAAACTTTCTAGAGATGTGTGGATAAGAAATAACAAGAAAAGCTACTAAAGGCTTTCCATATTGAAGCTTGTCAAGGTCACTTCTCTTCTATAGTCACAACGTTAAATATTTTGAGGCAATGTTATTACTAGAAAGGGATGTTCAAAGGTTCCTACCAATGGGTGTAAAAGTGTGACAAATGTAAAAATTTTGTTGATAAACCCTAATTGGCTGCAATACCTTTAAAACCTATGGAAATATAAGGACATTTTCAACAATGGGGCCTAGATTTCATAGGACCTATTAACCCATATTCAAGTGTAGGACACATGCATATACTCACTTCCAGAGATTACTTCACAAAATGGGTTGAGGCCAAAGTGGTGAATGAAACTACTTTCGAGGTTGTTTGCAAAACTCTAAAAGTAAATATTCTAGTACGCTTCAGGGTCCCCAAAAAATTGGTGATGGTTAATGCAACATACTTTTCTTTTGCTGAAATAGTTCAATTTTTTTATGACCATGGAATCTAGTTAGCACATTCATCTGATTACTATCATCAAGACACTATCAAAGAATAATCCAACAATAAGAACCTGATTAGTATTATGAAGAAGTTAGTGTCAAAAACTTAGAAGAATTGGCACAATAATTTGTATAAAACTCTCTAGGTAGATAGAATTACTCCTAAAAGAGACATTAATATCTCTCCTTTCAAGTTGGTGTATGGGACTGAAGACAACTTACCCCTCCCCCTCAAGCTTTCCATATTAAAACTTAAAACAACATTAAAAGATTCTACACTTCATGATGGACTTGAGAAAAGCATTATGTATTTGACAAAAAATGAAAAAGAAAGGGAAGAAATGGTTGATAAGATAGCTCAACATCAAAAAAGAGTCAAAAACATCTTTGATAAATGGACTAGACCTAAAAATTCATGGAAGGAGATCAAGTCTTACTGTGGGACAAAATAAGAGAACCTAAAGGTATTCACGCTAAATTTGATTCATTATGGAAAGTTCCATTCAAAATACACCATGTGTGTGGGTCTAATTATTTCAAACTAGCTTATCCAGATGGTGTAATCTTACCATTATCATATAATGGGCAAGATCTAAAATTGTATTGATTCTGAAACAAGTGATCCTTGTATCTATACGATAGTAGTTAGGTTTTATTTTTTGTGTTGTGTTTAGTTTTTGGTCTTCTCTTAGGTTCAGTTAAGTTTTTCCTTGTTTGATCCTTTCTTGTGTGAAACTAGAGATTATGAGTCCCTACTAAATCCCTCATAGTCCACGTCGCCATTCAAAGCCATTTGTTGCCATTTTTTAGTCCCTAGATGTTAAATTCAATGTTTTATCTAAAAGAATCTAAGTGTCTAGTTTTCTTTTTGAGAATTGAGCACTCTTACCACCCCAAGGATATTATTCTTATAGTATAATTCAAACCTTATCTTTGAAGTCGAGATGTTGGGAAATTGGGTAATCATGTTTGGTCAAGTTTTCCCTTTTAGTACAGAGTCATGTCAGAACTTGACTAATGTTAGTCCAATTCCAAAATTCATGCAAAGAAATCATAAATGTAGAATTTTAGGAAAAACATGCTTTAACTACTAAAGCTATTAAAAAATAGTAGTAGGGAAGTATGATTTTTAAAATTCCAAAAGGAGAACTCTATGTTCGGGGAAAAAGGTTTTTGAAGTATTCATTTTGTCAGAAAGTGAAGGGGAGGAGTGTGATTTTCAAAAGACTGGGATAGAAGTTGAAGAAGGCAACCTCCAAAAATTGGGAATGGTAGTCGAATAGTGCATTTTTAGAATTCTTAAAAGCAAGTCATGTGTGGTTCTCGAAGAAGATAAGGTGGGTTCCGAAGACAAAAGTAACTCATTAAGAAAAAGAAGTTATTTATGATCATGAATTATCCACATTCCCCATGAATTTGAAGCATGGAAGCAAATATCATCAGATTCTAAATCAAGATATGAAAAACCTCTCCTAACAAGGAAGAGAAGAATTGAAATTAGTATTGTTGAAGCTCCAGTTCTGAAGTTCTATAAATCACAACAATTTTGAAAATACTTAGTAATGTAAGATGCTCATCATAGATCATAACATTAAATACAAATAATGATTTATTTGAAAGAATTTCATGTCTAGTATTTAATGCATTTAATTTCATTCATTTTCCATGACCTATCCAAGATTTTCCTTGATTGTACAATAGCTTGGGGGAGAAGTTAAATTGAAGAATTGATACAGAGACACAGAAGTGAACTCTCTTGTATCATTTTCTATGAGAACAAAAATATATCATATCCTCTAGATTCATAGAATGGCCCTTAGGTACACTGGTTATGACCACCTTAATTGTATTGAGAGTGAATGGAAGGATATCAATGACACAAAACTAAGTCATTTTGACTTAGGAGACCTTCGCACAAGGGTCCACCATGAACCAAGAGATCTAATCATATTAAAATTAATAGAAACTAGGCTCATGGAAGTAGCTGAATTCCTGGTTACTTTGCAATCTCTAGAACTAATTAAGGAGTGCATTGCTCATTTTGACCCTACAACTAAAGAATTAAAAAAAACCAATGAAGAGGTTCTCATTACAATAGATAGAGCCACTATCCATAATTTCTTCTGCCTACCCATGAGGGAAGTAAACAGAGATTAGGATTTTTCTCTCTTGGCTTTAGTTTTTAGTGAAAATAAAACAAGGTGGAGAGTTGTAATGTAAAAAGAGTGGTTTGAGAATGAGAGGTCCAGAAAATCTAGGCTTCCCAAGACTATCTATCCAGTACTAACCTAAACAGAGAAATTGTTGACATGTTGGTCCTATTACACATAACAAGGGGCTGAAAAGAAGCATTGAATGTGGAAGAGTAGGATTTATTTCTAGTATAGACCATGTGCACAAATAAAAGATACATAGACTAGGTGGATCTTATTAGTGATAGACTCGGGTTCTTGATGATGATTTCCAAGCATCATTGTTCCTTCTTTATGTATTCATATCTATGTCATGACATGAAAAAAACAATGGCCTACTCTAAATCATGTCAAAGATTTTGAAGATGACACACAAATATATGAATTTTATCCTTTCTTGTAGCTACATAAAAGTTATACACAATTCAAAAGAGTGAATGACTCATTTACCATGAGATTGACCTAGGAGTTACAAGAGTGTTCTAAATAGAGGTTATCTCCAAAGGTAGCTAGTGAAATTTCCAATTATGGTAGATATTTCACTCAATAACCAACTTTCACATATTTGCACATCAATGCATTCAATGATTTTCCCTACAAGTTGCCTAGATATCCCAATGACTAGATAATGTTAATCAAATTATGTCAGAAAGTACTCGAGGTGAACAAAAGGTGTGGTGAAAGGCACAAGACTAGGATTCCATTTCCTATAATAGTAGGGGCATATTCATGGTCCTCCAATTCTAATGCTATGAGTGTAGTCAAGGCTTCCACAACCATATATGTCTTCCAAAAATACAAGGTCATTAGGACCCAATATGATCCTATTAGATTCGTCAAAGATAATATACATCTAGGGTTTGTGTTTCACCATGTGCCAGAGCTAGAAGATTTCTAGATGAATCGTAAACATTACATTGAAATGAGAGAAAGGTCTTGGTTAAGACTTACTATAGACTAAATCAAGCTATACAAGGTGAGTCTTGATATTGGTAACCTAGTGGATGAAAGGTATGAACTACTTGACCCACATTATTTGAAGAAAATTAAAGGATCCCTAATAAAGCCCACAACTTGTGATGCTATAGAAATATATAACTTTTATGTGCACATGTCTCTGATAATGGAGAGTACTTGAAGATTGGTCGAGAAGAAACAAACAGAGAGGAAGAAAGGAAGCTCTGCACAAACACTGCCAAACCCCACATAAAGCTAAGCACTAGTACCTATTGTTAGTGTCCCAATGGGTTCCTCGATGCAAGTAACTTCTTAGGCTTCTAGAGGAGATGGTGAATGTCAAAAAAAGGAATAGGAGCTAAAGCCTACCTATGGAGAAGGATCTCCTCCTGACATAGACCTGACAAAATGGGAAGAGTCCAAATATGAAGAAATTCTAGAACAAGAGGTTTCGAAAGGAGAGAAACATGATATGCGACATGAAATGTATGGCCAACAAAAGGAAGAGAAGTAAGGAGACCTCCCATGAGATCACTAGGTATGCCAAGATCTCGTCTCCTCTAGTTCTGTTTCTAAAAATATTTCTAAATTACCTTTCATTTCTGCTCAAAAAGATACTCCCCCTAGCATGAGAAAATTATTTTATTTAGAAATCCTTAAGTCTTCTTCAAGGGTTTTATCTACCCCTTCCTGGGTAGAAAAATATTTAGAAAAGAAAATAAGAGAGATGAGGACATAATTCCTCCTCAAGACATGGTGATAAATTTTAAATTTATTTCCTACACCTCAAAAAATGAGGAAGCCCATGGTACTAGCTTGCCTTGGGAAAGACTAGGAAATAGGGCGTGCAATCATGGAAATTGCACAAAATGAGTCCACTGATAAAATATCTCATATGGATGCCTATGACTTCACAATAACTAGGATTGATGTTTTTCCTCCTAAACATGAGAAGACTATTAAAATGTGGGAAGTTTCCCATCAATAGGTGAAAGAAAGATTGGACAAGGACAAATAGGCAAAGACCAAGCTTAAAGAAATGGTTGACCAACTTTTTGATTATCTCAGAGAAATCCTCATGCCCTTTTCATCTCAACTAGAAAGTTCCTCCTTTCATATACTGGATCCAATATCAAAGGAGAACCAAGCCCTTATTGCCCAATTATGAGAAGAAAGACACATGGGCAGGATAGGTAGAGATTGGATTGAAGATTTGAAAGTCAGAGGGCTAACCATAATTGAACATGTTGGGTTCCACTACAAACCCCTTCTATAGACCAAGGATAGTGTGAGAGATGATATCATGATTATCAAAGGTGAAGAAGATTCTTATAAGCAATTTATTTCAATGCTTAAAGAGATCATAGATATGAAAATAGAAAATGTAGTGAAGTTAGGACTACTAGAATCACCTAATGAACTAGTAAAAAAATTGATGTTTTCCTTGATCTTCAAGAAAAAATATGTGACTAAAAATCTCAAATATTTGGGAGAGTTGGAGGATAATCTATAAGAGGATATTTAGAAAATTGAAAAATATTTTACTGATTTGGGATGTACCTCTCACCACAAGGGAAAATATGTCACCTACATTGACCATATGAGAGAATCTTATCAAGAAAATATTAATAAAATAATAAGTCATATTTAGTGGAGAATAGAGCTTCACAAGATTGCTCAAATTTATCCATACTATCCACAATTAGTCAAGAGATTCTTGTCTATGAAGAGAGAGAAAAGGATGTGCAGGAAAATCATTTCTACTAGACTACTAAAAATGATAATGTTAGAGTATTAGAGCATGAAGAGATAGAATGTGTCATTAGAGATTTGAAATAATACAAATCAAGACAAAAGGATTTCATAGAGGAATCATTTGGTAAAGGGGAAGGCGTAAAGGCCACATAAATCTTGTGTTTGTTTTCTTTTGTTGTTTTATTTCTATCAACACTTGTCATGGGATTGTTGAAGTTAAAATTTCAAGAACTATTGTTGTAACCATCAAAGAATAGTATCAAATTTCCACAATCCATATCAAATGTACAGAAACGCACAGGAACACCATCAAAGAAGACATGAGGAATATTTATATCTCTATTAAAAACTTCAGTAAGGCTTGGTAATTTTGGTTCATATTTCCCCCCTTATTCTCTGACAATTGAGTGTGACTCAAAAATTGAACTATGGTTGTTGTTCATTGTTAGATTTGTGCTTTTTTTGTTGAATGAATGAATAGTGAATGGGATAAATTAGTTGCAAATTTTGTGGAACTTTATTTTCTATAAATTTGTGATTACAAGATGATCTAAGAATCATTATTGGTTACATTGTATCATATTTATGTTGTTTGATAGTTTTATTTTCATTTAGTAGATGTGTTGTATGTATGGTTTCATGGTTGTGAGATTGGATATGCAAATTATGATTTAAAATTTATTGTTGTGTTTTATTTTCATGGTCATGGAAAGTAGCATAGTATATATTCATATAAGTCTATTATTCATTCATGGGTATATCATGGCAATGAATATCCATTAGAAGCATCTCCTACTATTTGGTTAAGATTATACCCCATTATGTTTTGAAAATACAAAAAACATATTCATTAAATATGTATTCTAGGGAGTTGTGCCTATCAATTTAGAGATTGAGCTAATAGAAATATCTTTGACTTATTGTTAGTAGATAAGGTTTTACTGTGGGCTGGAGTTATATCATAAAAAGACATATCTGTTAATAAAAAATTAGATAAGTAAATATCCTATTCATGATGTTCCATATAATTAAATAGTGATGTTCAATAAAATATTGATGTTCAATAAAATATAATTAAAACTATACGTATAAAGGAACTTAAATGGTTGAATTTTCATTTTGTAACTTTTAAGTGGTGTGGCTAATGCTTATGAATAGGAAGAGGTGGCTTCAACACTTTTGAAATGAACCAATCTTCCTTCACTACTTGATTACTTTTACAAACTCAACCAAATTTGATGAAGAAAGTAAGTATGGCTAACCACCCAAAGAAGGAATTTTTAGGGAACATGCTACAATAAAACTCCTTGCTCCTCTATTATAGTTGTGTTAAAATAGAATGGAAGATAAAGTGACATGGTGTGTTAAGGGATATTTATAAATTTTACTATAATCATATAATCATATAACTACTAATCTAAACCAAAATATTTAGATGCATTTGAAATGCTAAGGTTATTGTAGTCCTTTATGAGCCAACCTTGCATAAGGTACAAGATAATGAGGAAGAGTTAGATCCAAAGATAGATATCAATGTGGGAGAAGGAGAAAGGGAGTTAGAATCATGAAGGGACTCCAGAGAGCACTACACTAACCATTTCAATTGAGAGAAAAAAATATAGCTATGACTAACAACCCAAAGATGGAAAAGATGGGGAAACATTGGAAAGAACCAACTTTTGCATCAGTAATGGAATTTTTGATAGATTACAAGGAGCTCTTTCCATTGAAATTGAAAGAGATGAAAGGAATTAAGGAAGAAGTGTGCAGAATAAAAATACTACTAAAGGAGGCCACTAAACCACATAGTAAAATACTGTATTGCCTTAATCCTAACATGTGTTAGTTCCTAAAAGGGTTTAATCTAAAAAAATACCAAGATACCCTATCACTTATCTAAGGAGATTCCAACTCCAACTATCAATAACTTCAAGGACTTGGACCATTTCTAACAAGGAAAACTCAACCCATGTGCACATTGGGCTCTGCAACACCCAAGAGTATAATCCCTTGATTCTTTCGTAGACTCTACACCATGTTGGCATAACTAATGTAGTGACGGTAAGTGATTTCTATTTTTATTATGATATATATTTGATTGCATGATGATCAATTATTGAGTTGTCATTGATGTCAAGTATTGACCTAGTATTCCTAGTATGTTCCTAAGTATAATTATGATGATCAAGGTGTTGTGATGAGTTTCCGTTGTAGAAAACCTTATGAGAGACTTGGGAATGTCTTTGAATGTCAAATGTATGACATATACTATTGATGTAGATTGATAAGAAACATATGATTAGATGAAGGTTAACAATGCAACTACTAGAATAGTTAGTGATAGGTGATAGGTAATTTGATTGGTTTGTCATATATATGATGAGTTATATGGTGTGGTCTTTGGATAAGGTTGGTTATAGTCTATAGAAGCTATGGTTTCCACCACAACTAATCTGAGTAACCCAAGTGAAGGATAGGTGATCAGTGAGAAGAGAAAGAGTTGTTAATAGGTTAAAGTGTTTGTGTTCTTGAGAAACAATTAATAAATCTTTGATCGGTGATCAATATTGAGGTTGCGGTGTAATAGGTTGAGTCAGTCATGTTCTGGTGATGTATCTTCATTATTGGAGGTGATGATTTGGCATCACATTGTTTGATTCTTGCATGTGGAGAAGATTCTAGAGGAACGATGTGTATGGCCAAAATGTGTTTGACCCCTTGACACAAAATTCCATGTAAATCATTGTATTGGCCAATGCGGTATAGGAAAAAAAAAATTTATATTGAAATTTGTTTTGTGGCATGTTGGATCTAAGATGGATATTTGAAATTCAAATCTATTTCAAATTTAGGGCTTGATTAAGGTGGTGGACTTAAAAGTTTAATATATAATTGATGAAGTTAAAAGTTAAGTGTGTTGATCATGTGTTGGGCAAGTGCAGTTGTAAATTAGGAGTTGCAATCAAGCAAGGGCATAGTTAAGTGTGTTAACAAGAGATTATGTGGTTCAGTGGATTTGAGCAAGAAGAGGTAGTTCCACTTTACAAATCATTCTTTCTTTTGTTTGCTAACAATCACAGTAGTCAAAATACCTTAATTGGGTGGAACCTAGTAGGTCCTTATTGTAAATACTTTAACATGGTGGTACATTAGCTTGTGTCTAAATTCCTCTAACAAGGCTAATCCTAATAGGGTAAAGGTCCTAACAAGCTAAGGTAAATCCCTTAATCAGGTAGCACCTAACAATGTCATGGTAAACCCCTAACAAGGTTAAGCTCCTTACAGGGTGTACTTCAAAAGAGTAAAACATTTAGTGGGTACTAATTCTCATTGTGGTTTTCTCCCAATTTAGGTTTTCACGAGATAAATCTCTATGTAAAATGTTTCATTGTTATGTCAATGTGCTTATGGTTATGATTTTTATTCTCCGCTACTAAGTTAATGTCATGAATTTTGTTGTAAATTTTAAGAGTTTAAAAATTTGAATAATTGGTTGATTACTGATTCACCCCTCCTCTCAATAATATGATCTTAGGACTAACAATTGGTATCATATCTTTGGTCCTATATTGTGGTTAATCTTAACAGCTTGAGGAAAAGATCCTAAGATGATGAGAAAGGAAGGTCCTAAATTCACAAGAGAGAACTACTCAGTTTGGCGTGGTTGGATGAAGATCTATCTTAAAGGTATGGGTGATCAGTATTGGGATCATGTGGTTACTAAGTATACTATCCCTTTAGGAGCCCTGATAGTAGATCAATTGAAGATCAAGAAAGAACATATTTCTATTATGGAAGCTATTCCCAATACTCTTTCAGATGAAAAGTTTGTTGATGTCAAAGATGTGGATACTACTTATGCGATGTGGGAGAAGTTGAAGTTCATCTATGGTGGAGATCCACGTGTGAAGAAGGAAAATGTTGATAGTTTTAAAGGAAAATATGATGACATGAGGATGCAAGAAAATGAACATTAAGAAATATAGTTAGAGAATCAAAGAAGTTGTTGCTTCTATCTAAGGTGCTAGTGGTAATCTTCCTAAGGAGGATATGGTAATAAAATTATTGAGAACTTTTTTGCCTTAGTATGCTATTAGGGTTTCAGCTATAGAAGAGCTCAGATCTCTAGGAAATTTTATTTTTACTCTTGATACATTAATAGGGAAATTAACTACATTTGAGTTAAGAAATTATGATAATAGTATGCCAAAATTTGAAGCTACTTTTAATTCATCATTGACTCTTACACCATCTTGGAAAGGAAAGGAGATATCTAATAGTTCTTCAACATATTACCCTAATTATTATGAATATTTCATGTCTGAAAAAAAAAGAACATGAGGAATTGGAAGCTTTATTTACTAAAAGGCTTCCTAGAGGGAAAGGTAAATATAAGGGTAAGTTTCCTTTGACATGCTTTTCATGCAATAAGATAGGAAATATTTACTCTAGATTCCCTGAAAATGAAGGAAGGAGAAGCCAAGGAGATTCAAGGATAATAACAAGAAAGCATGCTAGTTGGATGTGTATCATCTTAAAATGGAAGCACTTCCATGATAAGAGCATTTAGCCCTCTGAGTAAGTGGTTTTGGATCATTTCAAGCACCTTGAATGGATCCCTGGCTTTGATCTGGCATTTTCCCCATTTTCCACTTCTTTTCTGCACTTGATTCCTTCATTCTAGGTGAAATTAGGGTTAGGATCCTGAGGATTCTCCTTAATTTCCCTCTTTTATGGCTCTATTTTCTAGGTATGAATTACACATAGGTACTCCTATTATTTATCATGTTTATCATAGGATTTTTTGCCTCTTCCTGGCACTCTGCCCTAATTCTACCCCTTTTTCCACTTTCTCTGTGCATTTTCCTAGCATTCTGGACTGAGACCCTGAGATCTATAACCTCAAGGTGAAGGATGACCTTGAGGGGTCAAGGATGATCTTGAGGGTCAAGTATGACCTCTACCCTAACCTAGGTTAGGTTCAACCTTGTCCTTGACCCCAGGTTCAAGTTTCAAGGTCCCGTGATCTCCAGATGTCAGGTTTCAGAAAAAAATTGTTTTCCCGCTTCTGGGTCAACTGTTTTGGTCTCCGAAATGGTAAAATCTTAAATTATATTCAATTTAGGTCCATTCCTAAAGGGTTGAGGCCTATTGGAATTTAATTGCCAAAGGTGGACCCTCTACAGGATTGTGCCCTAGATCACTATAAAAGGAAGCCTTCCTCTCTCATTTTCTCCATCTCATTCCATCATGCATCAAGCACTCTCAAGGAGACATGGGTGATCAAGTTTCCACTTCTCATCTCTCAAGATCTCAAGCAAGATCAAGAAATAATTTCATCAAGCAAGCATCCATTCAAGAAATCTTCCATTCAAGCATCCAAGTTCTCCATTGAAGATCACGGATTCAAGCATTCAATCCTTTGAAGGGATTTGGTTCAAGCATTCAAGATTCACCATTTCAAACCCTAGATATATCCATCATGATGGTGTGATCTTCCTTCAAAAATCTTTGTTCATCTTCAAGATCTATTCATTCTTCCCTCATGGTGGATTCCAAGCATACAATCATGCAGGTTTGATTCATATTTGATAATGTTATGTTCAAGCTTTCATATTAACATACTTGATTGCATTTCAAATACAATTGCATATCTATTAATATCATAGCTTCATTGTTAGATCTACTTCTACTACTTTCTATCATTCTCTATTTAAATTCCATTATTAAGGTTGATTCCAAACTGGGGTTTGACCAAGGCAAATCCCCCATCCAAACAAAAAAAACCCTCTTTTTCTTGCAGGTATAGGTGCAGGACGACGAATCAAAGCTTGGATCTAGATACACTTTTTGACGAACTTCTGAGATCCGCGAAAAAAGTGAAAGTCAACCTTCAAAATTTTGAGGTAGTCTTTGACCTTTTATTAGGGTCAAAGATGACCTCCCTCAGAATTGAAAAAGATTTCTGGGTTTTGTAGATCTTGCAGTTTCAATTTATGAGTATAGAAATCAATAGTTTCTGAGACTGTTTGATAGGGTTTTCAATAGATTCTTTTCCAGAGGTAAGAACTTTTATTTCTTCATTTTGACATTAATCATCTATATTTACTTTCCATATCAATACAATCTCATGTATGTATAAAATATTGGTTTTGGGGTTCCTTTTATGTGCAAATCATTGTTCTATTACCCCATCCATATTTTATCCTTTACATTTTGGTGAACTCGACAAACTTACTCTCTTTCTTTTGTGGAATTAGATACCCTATTGTGTTAGATTCCTCTTTGTTTTACCTTGTGTGTTCACCTTCATATTCATTTTGGTTAACCCGACAAGCTTGCCCCTTTCTTTTGTGGAATTAGATGCCCTATTGTGTTTGATTTCCTTTTCATACTTATAAATCTCATTTGAGTGCATTGGGATATATCTAGATCTATGTTCTATGCATTTCTTTATTTTTTATCATGTTGCACAAGTTTTTTCAAATGTTTTCCAAAAATTCTTCTATAACTTTTGGGATTACACAACATCCTCCTCTTACCTTACCATTGCATATTGTTACACCTAGGAAGACTTTATCTAGTGCGTGTGATGTTTCTTTGTCCTCTTTTGAATTACCTTGTAAGGATATATTAGAGAAAGAAGATGACTTTAATCTATCTCTCCATCATATTTCTCTTTATGGAGATGAGTTGAGGATTGATGTTAATTATTCTCCTAATACATGTCTTTTCTATGAGCCTACTTTAGAATATAATTTACCTTCTTTCCCCTCTAGGGATCCTACAATGTGCTTTATTGGTAGGATTGATAATCCTCCTATTTGGGATGAACCTTTGGATTTGGATGTTGATTATTCTCTTCCTCACGACACCATTGTGGATGATCCCTTGGATAAAGACATTGATTTATCCCTTCCTCGCGAAGAAGCTTTGATACAAGAGGGTGATTTATTAATGGATTACATATTCATACATGATGATAACTCTTTTTCTAAAACACATGTAGACATTTTAGTAGAAGAAGATGACATTATAAATGCTTTACCTCCATTTGGGATTCCTTCTAGTGATGAGGCATTAGTGGAGAATTATATGAATTCCCTCAATTCTCTCCCTCTTGGTGATGATCTTATGGAGAATCAAGATCCTACCTCATCTCCTCCTAGGATGTCTTCTTTTCTTCCTTCTTGTGAATCTATTTGTAGTGTCGAGACAACTAATATGGTTTTTTCAAAGCCCTTGTTGACTGTCAAAGGTTGTCATCACATTACTATTAAAGCTAAACCTATAGAGTCTTTAGAGTCTTTCAATGACCAAGATTCTATAGCTCACACATATCGTACAAGGAATAATCCTCAACCTAATTTGATGGTTTCTACTTCTTTACCACCTTCTCAACCTATTCTTCCTCCTCCACCTCATCTTCCTAGCAAGGAGTATGATTTGATAAACCAATTACAAAATACTCCTGCCAAGATTTATTTATGGGAGCTTCTTCAAACTTCACCTACTTAGTATGAAGCCTTGCAAAAAGCACTAGAAACTCTTCCCACTCCACCTCCTAATCAAGAGAAGATCAATAATTTCTTACAATGCAAGCATGCTACCCCAGGTCCTCCTGACATTTTATTTACTCAAAAGGATTTAACTTCTAAATAAGTTCAGAATCAGTATGATGCTCTTATGGTTTTTGTTACTATCAATAAAAGTATCATTCATAGGACCTTGATTGATAATGGATCTGGGCTTAATGCTTGTAGCATGGATATTCTCAAAGTGATTAACACTGATATTTCAACTATTCAACCTGAAAATGTTCCTATACATGTCTTTGATAACATTGCTAAGAACACTTTAGGCATCATTATTTTACCTATCAAAGTAGGACCAGTCATCATGAATACTCCTATTCATGTTATGTCTGGACCTCTCAATTATAACCTTCTTTTGGGTAGACCTTGGTTGCATGAGATGCAGGCTATCCCTTCCACCCTTCACCGTAAAGTCAAGTTTATACATAACAAAAAGGTGTATACATTTCATGTGGATGATGCACCTGATCCTTGTCTAAATATTCAAACCCACACTACTCCTACTCCTAATTGTAATCCTTCTTCCTCTAATGATCTTCCTAATGATGATTGGGGAACCTTGGATTTTACTCCTACCTTTATTGGAGAGTATAAGGTTAATGATCTTGATTTTATGAAGAAACAGAGAGAGTTTGAACAATGAGTTTTTACTTCTAACACCCTTAGTAATAACTTTGTCACTGCTTCTACCTATAATGAATCTGTCAAATCTAATAAGCTGAAGTTCCATTGACTCCTTCTAATATGGCTTCTTGTTATGGTCCTGGTTATCATTTCCTTGTTAAACAAGGATTCCATAGTCAAGGATGTGGTAAGTATAAATAGGGAATTCAAATGCCCTTACACATTGGGGGGCATGAGCATTCTTATGGATTGGGATTTAATCCTTAAAAACAAATCAATGCTAAAATCATCTCAAATAACACTTCAAAACATGATGAACCTATGAAGGAATTCAACCAAGAAGTTATTTTGCCTAAACTTCTTTGTTCTAAGATGATTACTAGACCTAAACACAAAAAGAAACGTAGTCCACACTTGAAGACTCTTCCTTTTTGTTTATATCATAGATTTCATGATCACTCTACTAATGAATTTCATGCTTTAAATTATAAGATTAGGCAGCTCATTGATAGTAATGTTATTTATATATCATGTGGCAATGAGTTGTATTTCAATCTTGTTTTCTCTAAATAACATTTATGTTCCTATTATGGAGCTCTGCATTATGTAAACAATGTTAGCCTAATCCTTGGGGGCTCGTTGTCTTGTATAATGTTGTGAGTGATATAATAGGTCCCCTTCCATCCTTATTCCTACACTTGGGGGGGCAAGGATGTCATCTCCTTCTATTCTATCTTTCTGGGATCCATTGTTCCCTTGGTTAAGTAGTATCTATCTATTATGTGATATCCAATCATACATGAAAATTTTGGTTTGCATTGAGGATCTTTGTCCTTGATCACAACCTCTTTTATTGTTTGACATTGGGTTTCCATGGTTGATAAACCTCTCACATTGGAAGCTGTATAGTGTGCTATCCCTCACAAGGGTTACTTTTTCACTTCTTGCATGATATCTCTTTGCATTCGTCCCTTCCATGGCCTCATAGGAGTTGTGACCTTCTTGGCTTAGACTAGGTGTTGTCTATGGATATTGTCTTGATGTTGAAGAAGGCTTTATGCTTGTTCTTTTCTTTCCTTAACATGTCAAAATAGTATGTTTTTCCATATTAAGGAGGGGGTCATATATACAGCCTCCCTCATTCTATATTATGCATTTTTGTTCTAACCTTTTGTTTTACAGTATGCTAAATCTTGGAAGGTAACGCACATAAGTTGCTAAATCCTAAAGGGACACGCATTTCCAATTTGAAATATGCTAAATTTTGGAAGGTAACGCACATAAGTTGCTAAATCCTGAAAAGACACACATTTTCAATATGCTAAATCTTCTGAAGGTAACACACATAAGTTGCTAAATCCCGAGGAGACACACATTTCATATTCATAATGATACAAGAATGTGGATCTATGGGTATTCTAGAAGCCATCAGAAGATGCATTATAGTTACAAAGCATAGTTTATGGGTGAACCTATTGGGCTCTCCCTCCAGGGTGATTCACGGTAAGGTGGGCATCTTACTGGGTGAGGTAATCACTTTCTCCTTTCTCTCTTTTTGCTTTCATGCTAGTAGGACTGGATCATGAAGCTATGTTATTTATAGTGTTGCTCTTGTCTGTCTTATGTAATCATTTATGATTTTATGATAGCTTTCCAAAATTGATATTAGTATGAGAAATATTTCTTAGCAAGGTTTCTTATGCTAATTGATTTGGGTTGTTTAGTACTAACCCCTGTTCTTTTGGTTTTCTCTTTTCCCATCCTCATGCATGTATGTTGAGTTAGAATCCTTAGCCTAGGGGCTTGCATCCTTAGGTAAGTGTTATTTTATCTCATTGTGAATCCACTTGGATCTCTTCTTTCTTCTCCTTTACCAAGAGTTTGCATCGAGTCTATACTCTTGCTAAAGTGGGGGCTTAATGTATCGTCTTAAAATGGAAGCACTTCCATGATAAGAGAATTTAGCCCTCCAAGTAAGTGGTTTGGGATCATGTCAAGAACCTTGAATGGGTCCCCAACTTTGATCTGGCATTTTCCCCATTTTCCACTTCTTTTCTGTACTTGATTCCTTCATTCTAGGTGAAATTAGGGTTAGGATCCTGAGGATTCTCATTAATTTCCCTCTTTTATGGCTCTATTTTTTAGGTAGGACTTAAAAATAGGTCCTCCTAGAATTTATCATGTTCATCATAGGATTTTTTTCCTCTTCTTGGCACTCTACCCTGATTCTACCCCTTTTTCCACTTTCTCTCTGCATTTTCCTAGCATTCTGGACTGAGACCTTGAGATCTATAACCTCAAGGTCAAGGATGACCTTGAGGGGTCAAGGAAAACCTTGAGGGTCAAGGATGACCTCCTCCCTAACCTAGGTCAAGATCAACATCATCCTTGACCCCGGGTTCAAGTTTCAAGGTCCCGTGATCTCCGGATGTGAGGTTTTGGAAAAAATGTTTTCCTACTTTTGAGTCAGTTGTTTTGGTCTCCGAAATGGTAAACTCTTAAATTATATTTAATTTAGGTCCATTCCTAAAGGGTTGAGGCCTAATTGGAATTTAATTCTCCAAGGTGGCCCCTTTAGAGGATTGTGCCCTAGATCACTATAAAAGGAAGCCTTCCTCTCTCATTTTCTCCATCTCATTCCATCATGCATGAAGAACTCTCAAGGAGACATTGGTGATCAAGTGTCCACTTCTCATCTCTCAAGCTCTCAAGAAAGATCAAGAAATAATTTCATCAAGAAAGCATCCTTTCAAGCATCCAAGTTCTCCATTTAAGATCAAGGATTCAAGCATTCAAGCCTTTGAAGGGAGTTGGTTCAAGCATTCAAGATTCATCATTTCAAACACTAGATCTATCCATCATGATGGTGTGATCTTCCTTCAAGATTCTTTGTTCATCTTCAAGATCTATTCATTCTTCCCTCAAGGTGGATTCCAAGCATACAATCATGGAGGTTTGATTTACATTTGATAATGTTATGTTCAAGCTTTCATATTAATATACTTGATTGCATTTCAAATACAATTGCATATCTATTAATATCATGGCTTCGTTGTTAGATCTACTTCTACTACTTGCTAGCATTCTCTATTTCAATTCCATTATTAAGGTTGATTCCAAACCAGGGTTTGACTAAGACAAACCCCCCATCCAAACAAAAAAAACCCTCTTTTTCTTGTAGGTACAGGTGCAGGATGACAAATCAGAGCTTAGATTTGGATACCCTTTTTGGTGAACTTCTGAGATCCGTGAACAAAGTCAATGTCGACATTCAAAATTCTGAGGTAGTATTTGACCTTTTATCAGGCTCAAGGATGACCTCCCTTAGAATTGAAAAATATTTTTGGGTTTTGTAGATCTCGCAGTTTGGTTCAAGCAAATGAAAATCAACAGTTTCTGAGTCTGTTTGACAGGGTTTTCAATAGTTTCTTTTCCGGAGGTAAGTACTTTTATTTCTTCATTTCAAAATTAATCATCTATATTTAGTTTCCATATCAATACAATCTCATGTATGTATAAAATATTGGTTTTGGGGTTCCTTTTATGTGCAAATCATTGTTCTAGGACCCTATCCATATTTTATCCTTTACAGGATGACAAAGGTATTATTGATGAAGAATATGTGGAAGAGATGAAGAAGAAATTGTGTTTATTGAAGTAAAGGAAGAACTCTTAGAATAAGGTGAGAAATCTTTAGTTTCTAACATGAATTACAGTGGTGACTAGATTATTAATAGTGGGTGCACTCACCATATGACTAGTGATAGAAGAAAATTCATCAAGATGGAAGAATGTGATGATAAATCAATAAAATTTGGGAATTATGCTCCCTATTTAGTAAAAGGTAAATGATCTATTGCTTCAAATGACAGAGAAAATTATGATGATGTTTAATGGGTTGATGGTCTGAAGTACAAATTTTTAAGTGATTCTAAGCTAAATAACAAAGGATATAGATTGGAGTTCAATGAAGGTATATGCAATCTTATTGGGAAATTGGGAGAATTAATTTCTACTGGTGAACAAACTAAAAGTAACTTATTCTGCCTGAATTCTAATATTAAGAGTTATCTGATTACTATGGTAGAAGATTTTTGGTTATAGCATAAGAAGTTTTATCATGTAAATTTTGATAGCTTGATCAAAGTATGATGAAGATAGTGAGAGGTTTTCCTAACCTATTGAAACCCGACGATGTAATGTGTAAAGAATGCCAACTTGGGAAGTTAAATAGCTCTAGTTTCATCAGTAAAAAATATTATTCTGAAATTATTTTAGATTTGGTTTATACTGATCTATGTGGTCCAATGAGAACTCAATGTTACTATGGTGATAGATATGTCATGTTTCTTGTTGATGATTATTCTAGAATGATGTGGGTTGTGTTTCTAAAGGTAAAATTTGAATCTTTTCACATGTTTAGAATCTAGAAATCTAGAGTAGAGAAGGAGATCGATAAGACCCTAAAATGCCTTACATATGACACACGAGGTGAGTTTACTTCACATGATTTTGTTTCATATTGTGAGGGATAGGGAATCAAAAGGAAGATGTCATCTCCAAGAATAACTCAGTAGAATGGTATTGTTGAAAGAAGAAATAGGTCTATCATTGATTATGCGAGGACATTAATCATTCATAAGGGTGTTGCATAGATATTTTAGAGAGAAGTGGTGAGAACTATGATTTATACATTGAACAAAGTTCAGTAGAAGAAATGTACAAACAAAACTCCCTATGAGTTGTGGTATGGTCGATCTCCATGTGTAAGTTGTTTCAAAGTTTTTGGGAGTAGATGTTACACAAAGAGAGATGAAAATATAGGTAAGTTTGACCCAAGAAGTGATGGGGGGACATTCTTAGGATATTCCACAAAGATAAAACCCTACAAGTTCTTGAACAAGAGAAAAAATAAGATAGTGTAAAGTTCTAATGTAAGAGGAGATGAATTTTTTGAGAAAAATGATGAATCCTGCAAGAAAGAACCTGAAGACTATCATGGGTTTGTATATGTACAACCAATAGAGTAGGACACTAAAAAAGAACCAATGGATATACAAGTCAATGAGGAGGAACACATATAAGTGGTAGAATAGGATCCTATATTTGAATACCAAGGTATGTGAAATTAAATCATTCCCCTAATAAAATTATTGGTGATAGAAATGTTGGTGTTCTAACTAGAATAAAGGAAAGAGTAAGTACATGTTTTATTTTAGAATTTGAGCCTAAAATTGTGAAAGATACATTGAAAGATGAAGATTGGGTGAAATCTATGGAGGAATAAATGGAGAAGATTGACAATAAAAAAACATGTACATTAGTACCCAAACCGGGGACAAGAAGGTGATCGGTACTAAATGGATTTTTACAAACAAGATGAATGAGAAAGGTGAAGTGGTAAGGAACAAGGAAATATTGGTGTGCAAAGGATATACACAAGAGGAAGGCCTAGACTATGGTGAAATATTTTCATCTATGGAAAATCTTGAAGTTGTAAGGATATTACTTGCATATGTTTCTTACAAAGGATTCAAGGTATATCAAGTAGATGTTACGTCAGCTTTTATTAATGGTGTATTGGAAGAAGAGGTATACATTGGACAACCTAAAGGATTTTCTCATTAAAAAGGTAAGAACATGGTGTGGAAATTACAAAACACTTTGTATGGGTTAAAACAAGAACCTAGGGCATTGTATGAGAGATTGCACTCATCTATGATTTAGATTGGTTTCATAAGGACAAGTGATAATAGTAATGTGTATTTGAAGAATGAGAAAGATGGCATGTTATTGATTGCAGAGATATTTGTAGATGATATCATTTTTGTGGCAATGAAGAGATGAACAGATCATTTGTAGATGAGATGAGGAAATAATTGGAGATTTCTATGATAAATGAGATTAAATTATTCATCAAATTGTAGGTTCAATGATGAAAGATGGTATCTACATCAGCTAGTCCAAATATGTTAAAGAGATATTAAAGAAATTTAGTTTAGAAGACTAAAAAACAATTGGTACCCATATGGTAACTAGTTAGAAACCATTTGTAGCATTGGAAAATGGAAGAAACTCTATTTAGGACTGGTTTAGCCCTCTGATTAAGTGGTTTGGGGTCATGTCAAATGCCTTGAGTAGGTCTCTAACTTGTTTCTAGCTTTTTCCCCTGTTCTGCCCCATTTTCCACTTCTTTTCTACATAACTCTAGCATCCTGACCTGAAACTCTGAGATTCTTGACCTCAGGGTCAAGGTCAACCTCAACCCTAACCTAGGTCAAGGTCGACCTTGACCTTGACCCAGGGTCTAGATTTCAAATTCCACAAGTTTTCGGATGTCAGTTTTTCAGAAAGTTTTATTTCTCACTTCCCAGATGACTGTTTTGGGTTTCAAAATGGTAAACTCTTAAATTATATTTAATTTAGGTCCATTTCTAGGGGTAAAGTTTTAAATAGGAATTTAATTCTCCTATGTAGGTCTCTCTAGAAATTTGTGCCCTAGAATAGTATAAAAGGAAGCCTTCCTCTCTCATTTCAAATCATCCATCTTTCAATCATCAATCAAGTGTACAATCCATATCTCTCAAGAATTATCATGAAAGAACTCTCAATCAAGGAAGCATTCAAGAAATAATCTACATTCAAGCATTCAAGTTCTCCATTGAAGATTAAGGATTCAAGCATTCAAGCCTTTGGGGGGATTTGGTTCAAGCATTCAAGACTTATCATTCAAACCCTAGATCTATCCATCATGGTGGTGTGACCTTCCTTTAAGTTCCTTTGTTCATCTTCAAGATCTGTTCATTCTCCCTTCAAGGTGGATTCCAATCATACAATCATGGAGGTTTTTATTTACATTTATTATTTTTGATTCCAAGCTTTCATATCAACATACTTGTTTACATTTCAAATACAATTGCATATCTATTGAATATCATAGCTTCGTTGTTAGATCTACATCTACTACTTGCTAGTATTCTCTATTTCAATTTCATTTTTAAGGTTGACTCCAAACTAGGTTTTGACCAAGGAAAGTCCCTCATCCAAACAAAAAAACCATTTTTCTTATAGGAACATGTACAGAACAACGAATTACAATGCAGATCTAGACACCCTTTTTGGAAAACTTTCAAGATTCATGAATAGAATTTCTGTCGAAGCAACGTAGGTCAAGGTCAACATAAAAGGGCTCAAGGTCAACCTTTCTACCTAGGTCAAGGTTGACCTTTTTAAGAAAAGCAAAAGGTTTATGGGTTTTCTTTGTCTCTGTGTTTCCAAGCCAAACCAAGTTGCATAATTTATTGAAACTGAGTACAGACACTAGAAAATAGTGATTTCCAAATCTGCTACCTTTCAAAATAAGTGTTTATGTTTTATTAAGTTTTATATGTCCACAAAATTTTACATCATAGACACATGTACACATACATAAACATACAACACAAAACCACACTACATAGATATAAAAATATACCTTCATATATTTTTATAACTTACATTTTGGTGTACCCGCGATAGACAAGTCTTTCTTTTTGGTGTTGGATGCTTTTCTTCCTTTTCTTAAGATTAGCTTTCTTTTATGCTCTTGCATTTTAAAATTAAAACAAAAAACAAAAAAATATATATATACTCTACAAAATACAAAAATATTTCTTGCATTTCATTTACTATGAAGATTTTTAAGATGCTTTGGTGTGTGGCTACTTTCCTTATTATTCTCCTCTTAGCATCTCTTTATTGTACTTATGATTTTTATGAGAGTATCATCCATTTCATTATGTTTGTCACTCTTCATGTTTCACTTGCTTATGCTATTGTGAGATTGACTAATACTAGTCTTCCTACTTTCAAAAATTTCATTAAATATTTATGTGGCAGACTTATTACTTTTGGATTATGTGAAGAATTTGGTAGATCATACACCATCTCCTAATCTTCCTAATCCTAATCCTATCCTTCCTAATCTAGGTCCTAATCTTCCTAATCTGATTCCTAACATTCCTAACATGCCTAATTCTCCATCTTCTATTCCTAGTTCTTCCCACACTTATGATGAGGCTCAAACTATGGTTCAGGATGCAGATGTGCAAGAATGATTGGATTTCCCTTCCCCTTCTTATCTAATCCATGATGATATTAAAGGGAAGAGAAAAGAAACTTCTTCTAAACCTATTATTCCACCTTATAAAACCTTTTCTCATGATCACAATAAACAATCACCTCCTACAGAAGCTTTACAATATATGTACAGTGCAGGATACAATATGATGACTGAACAAGGTTATAAGGGTTTAGGACTTGGTGTTAATGAAAATGGTATTAAGTACCCAATTCATATATCCCCTAAACAAGATAGGCATGGACTTGGCTTTCTGCTCTCTCAATTTAAGGAGGTTGATTTTGATCATCATTCTCCTCTTCATGTTCTTCTACCAGCACCTACCTTAGATTACCCTGATACTCCTCAAGATGTGGCTAAGAAGGTGTATGTTTAGTTAATGAATTCCAAGAAATAAATATTTAAACCTATGCTAAAAGATGCTCTCTCTAAATACAAATGTCCTTTTCACTATAGTAGTACACATTTACTTTGTGATTGTGTGCATTTAAAGTTATATGTTAGAGAAAGACCCGCTTTAGGAATTATATCCCACTCTCGTGCGGTTTTACAATTCCTTCATAATTTTGATAAGGGATATCCCCTTCACTCTTCCATAATGTCATTATTTTCTCCTCTTGTCTTTTGACTGGGGGGAAAGAGGTATTTCTTCCATTTCTCTAGGATCCATTATGCTCTTAGCAAGTATTTTGTTTTGAGCTTAATTCGTTATCCTTTCTGTATTTTATCCCTATGGTTTTGTATTATGTTCATAATCATCCATAATTCTCTTTTATTATTCAAGATATCTTTTCTAAAGGCATTTTGTTTTACAAAGGTATCCCTTGTTTTCATCCCTGGGGGGAAAGGTCTTCCTTCTTTCTCTTTGTCTAGGGATCTACTTTCCTTAGCTTAGTGGCATTTGTTTATTCTACAACATTATTTCATTATACTGACTGATGTTTTGGTTATGGATATCCTTTTATGTGAGAGGTTGGTGTCCTAGGTCATCACCTATTCTTTATTTTTCAAATTATGTTCTTTATAAATTCTTTCCCTGGCTATAGGGTTAGATTTTGATTCCTTTGTTCCAAGATTCCTCTTCCTCTTCATTACAGGGGGCTTGTTGATTGAATCTTTGGTCCCTCCTTGCTTTTCTTTAAAAGATGATATTTTATCTAAAACACTCCTCTACGGTGGGGGTCTTGTTGGTAAGATCTCTTTCTCTTTGAGGATCCTTTTTCCATAAGTGACATATCCTTTTTCATGATTATCTATGCTCTTTGATGTAAGGGTCAATACCCTTCACTAAGAATATAGTGTACATTGTTGTTAACATGATATCTCCTTACTTTGTGAAGTAGGTATCCTCTTTCTCTTCCTTATCTTGTCTAGTAGGTAGCCATGATAAGGAGGGGGGCATATATAAGGTCTCCCTTATGCCCTATTTTTCAATTTCAATATGCCAAATCCTCAGAAGGTAATGCACATAGGTTGCTAAATCCTAAAGAGACATGCATTTTTCAATTTCAATATGCTAAATCCTCTGAAGGTAACGCACATAAGTTGCTAAATCCTGAAGAGACACACATTATTCAAATTTCAATATGCTAAATCCTCCGAAGGTAATGCACATAAGTTGCTAAATCCTGAAGAGACACACATTTTATATTCCGTAGTGATACAAGAATGTGAATCTATGGGTATTCCAAAAGCTATCAGAAGACGCATTACAACTACAAAGCACAATTTTTTTGTGAACTATCAAGTTTTTCTACCTATTGGGCTCTCCCTCCTTGGTGATTCATGGTAAGGTGGGCATCTTACTGGATGAGGTAATTGCTCTCTCTTTTCTCTTTCATGCTAGTAGGATTAGATCATGAAGCTATGTTATTTATAGTGTTTCTCTTGTCTTTCTTATGTAGTCATTTGTTCTTTTATGATAGCTTTCCAAATATAATATTAGTATAGGAAGCATTTCGTAGTAAGGTTTCCTTTTCTATTTGATTTGGGTTTGTTTTTGTACTAACCCTTTTTTTTGTGTCTTTTAGCTTTTTCTTGGTTTTCTCTTTGTTTTCACACCCTCTTGCATGTATGTGGAGTTAGAATCCTTGGCTTGGGGGATCATGTCCTCAACTAAGTGATATTATATCTCCTTGTGAATCCATCAGGATCTTTCTTCTCCTTTACCAAGAGTTTTCATTGAATCCATATTCTTGTTAAAGTGGGGGCTAAATGTAGCCTCAGAAAATAGAGGCACTTCAATTTAGGACTGGTTTAGCCCTCCAAGTAAGTGGTTTGGGGTCATGTCAAATGCCTTGAATAGGTATTTGACTTGTTTCTAACTTTTTCCCCTATTTTGCCCATTTTCCACTTCTTTTCTGCATAACTCTAGCATCCTGACCTGAAACTATGAGATTCTTGACCTCAGGGTCAAGGTCAACCTTGACCTTGACCCAAAGTCCAAATTTAAAATTCCAAAAGTTTCAAGATGTTAGGTTTTTGGAAATTTTTATTTCCCACTTTTAGGTCGGTTGTTTCAGGTTTCAAAATGGTAAAATCTTAAATTATATTTAATTTAGGTCCATTTCCAGGGGTAAAGGTTTAAATGGTAATTTAGTTTTCCTATGTAGACCTCTCTAGAAGTTTGTGCACTAGACTAGTATAAAAGGAAGCCTTCCTCTCTCATTTCAAATCATCCATCTTTCAATCATCAATCAAGTGTGCAATCAATATCTCTCAAGCATTATCAAGAAAGAACTCTCAATGAAGGAAGCATTCAAGCAATCATATACATTCAAGCATTCAAGTTATCCATTGAAGATTAAGGATTCAAGCATTCAAGCCTTTGGGGGGATTTGGTTCTATAATTCAAGATTCATCATTCAAACCTAGATCTATCCATCATGGTGGTGTGATCTTCCTTCAAGATCCTTTGTTCATCTTCAAGATCTATTCATTCTCCCTTCAAGGTGGATTCCAAGCATATAATCATGGAGGTTTTGATTTACATTTATTAGTGTTGAGTCCAAGCTTTCATATCAACATACTTGTTTACATTTCAAATACAATTGCATATCTATTGAATATCATAGCTTCATTGTTAGATCTACTTCTACTACTTGCTAGCATTCTTTATTTCAATTCCATTTTTAAGGTTGATTCTAAACTGTGGTTTCACCAAGGAAAAGACCTCATCCAAACAACAAAACCATTTTTCTTGTAGGAACATGTATAGAACAGTGAATTACAGTGCATACGCAGACACCCTTTTCAACAAACTTTCAGGATCTATGAACATAATTTCGGTCAAAGCAGTGCAAGTCAAGGTCGACATAAAGAGGTCAAGGTAAACCTTTTTTAGAAGAGAAAAAGGTTTCTAGGTTTTCTCTGTCTATGTGTTTCTAGGCCAGATCAGGTTGCAAAATTTCGTAAAACTAAGTACAAACATTAGAAAATAGTGATTTTTGAATATGCTACCTTTCAAGATAAGTGTTTATGTTTTATTAAGTTTTATATATCTACAAAATTTTCCATCACACAGACATACACAAACATAACCAAACAACACAAAACCACACTACATAGATATAAAGAGGTGGATGAGACACGTATATGTCCATGATTGGTAATCTATAGTATGTGGTGTAGAGAAGACCAAACATAGCACATGAATTTGGATTAGTGGGCATATTTTTTATCTAATCCTAAGGTATCACATATGGTAGCGATGGAAAGGATATTTAGATATCTTAAGGGAACTAAAAACTATGGTCTCTTGTATTGACATAAAGGTGATTTCTCTTTCAATGTGTTTATTGATACTGATTGGGAAATTAATTTTGATGATTGGAACATTAAAATTGAATGTACATTCTTTGTCAGAGATAGGCTTGTATCTTGAACAAGAAAGAAGCAAAACTGTATATCTCAATCAACAGTTGAAGTTGAATATGTTGCTTTTGCAATTAATTTTACATATGTAGTATGGATCAAGAAGATTCTAGAAGGGATTCTGGAGAAGGTAACTAAAATATTAGTTATCTATTGTGACAATACAAGTACTATTAACATTTCAAAAAACCCGTTAATGCACTCTAAAACTAAGCATAGAGCTATCAAACATCATTTTCTTAGAGAGTAGGTACAAGAAAAGGAAGTGAGGTTGGAGTATGTGCAAACTAAGGAGTAGGTTTGTGATATTTTCACTAAACCATTTGCTAAGAATACATTTGAGTATCTAAGAGGCAAGTTGGGGGTCATTCCCCTTTTTTATTTGAATTAAAAGAAGATGCATTTACATCAATCTAAGTGTATCTAGTGAATATCTTTATGTTTTGATTGATGTTGTGGGGATAGTCCTTAGGGGGAGAAGTATATGTAGTAATTTGTTTTGATTAGTTAGGTACAATGGAGTAGATATTATGTGTATTTGTCACCTTTGGTATTTATTTAAAAGGGGGAGAATGTCTGCATGGTAAAAAGGAAATTGTATGGTGAAACAAAGGGGGAAAATGTTTAGAGTTGAAAAAGGGAAGTGAAGAAGAGAGAAGTTTTGTGAAAAGGAGGAGTAATTGCAAAATAGGTGAAAGATAGAAGTGGGAACATATTTGTGTTCCTAGTGTTGTTGATGTTGAGCAGTTTTGTGCATAATGTATCATGTTGGAGAGAGGAAGAGAGTGTTGCCATGAATGCCAAAGGGGGAGATTGTTGACATAATTGATATAGTGATGGTAAGTGATTCATGGTATTTTCATCATACATATTTGATTACATGATGATAATTTATTGGGTTGTCATTGATGTCAAGTATTGACCTAGTGTTCCTAGTATGTTTCTAAGTATAAGTATGATGATCAACATGTTGTGATGAGTTTTAGTTATAGTGATCCTTATGAGAGATTTGGGGATGTCTCTGAATGTCAAATGTATGATCTCTATTGTTGATATAGATTGGTAAGAAAGGTGTGATCAGATGAAGGTTAAAAATGCAACTTCTAGAATAGTTAGTCACAAACAATAGATAGTTTGTTTGGTTTGTCAAATCTATGATGATTTATGTGGTGTGGTCATAGGAGAAGGTTGTTGATAGCATGTAAAAAATATGGTTGTGACCACAACTAATTTGAGTGACTGATGTGAAGGATAGGTGATAGGTGATCAAATACAGAGTTATTAATAGGTTAAAGTATTTTTGTTCTTGAGCATCAGTTGATAAATCTTTGATTGGTGATTAGTTTTGAGGTTGCGGTGGAATCGGTTAAGTCAGTCATGTTCTAGTGACATGTCTTCATGATTGGAGGTGATGATCTGGCATCACATTTTTTGATGGTAGTGTGTGGAGAAGATTATAGAGGAAGAATGTGTCTAGTCAAAATGTGTTTGACCCCTTGATACAAAATTCTACTTAAATAATTGTATTGACCGACATGGCATAGGAAAATTATTTTTTACATTGAAATTTGTTTTGTGGTGCGTAGGATCTAAACAAGATATTTTAAATTCAAATCTATTTCAAACTTAGGGCTTGATTAAGGTGGTGCACTTAAAATTTTAATACATAATAGATGAAGTTGAAAGCTAAGTGTGTTGATCATGTGTTGGGCAAGTGCGGTTGAAAAATGGGAGTTGCAATCAAGCCAGTGAATAGTTAAGTGTGTTAAGAAGATATTGTGTGCTTCAGTGGATCTGGTCCAGTAGAGATAGTTCTACTCTACAAATCATTCTTTATATTTTTTCCTAACAATTGTAGTAGTCAAAATACCTTAATCGAGTGGATCCTAGAAAGTCATTGTAAATCCTTTAACAAGGTGAGACATTATCTTGTGTCTAAAGTCCTCTAACAAGGTAACTCCTAACAGGGTAAAGCTCCTAATAGGCCTAAGGTAAATCCTTTAACTGGGCAACACCTAACAGTGCTTTTATAAAATCCTAATAGGGTTAAGCTCCTCACGGGGAAAACTTAAAAATAATATATCATTTAGTGGTACTAATTCCCACCTTGGTTTTCTCCTGATTTGGGTTCCCATGAAATAAATTTGTGTCCAATTTTTCATTTTTATGTGGATGTGCTTATAGTTATAATTTTCATTTGCTATTACTAAGTTAATCTAGTGAATGTTGTTCTAAAGTTTAAGAGGTTAAAAAGTTGAATAATTGGTTGATTACCAATTCATCCTCCCTCTCAATAATCTGATCTTAGGACTAACACACCAAACTTATGAAGATAATTAAAATAACAAATATCTTACATAAACTCAACATAATTAGGAGAATGCTGAAAATTTGATAAATATTCATTGATCCTCAATTGAAATAGAGCATGAGATAACAATGCAACAACATTAACATAAAAATAAAGATGATACTACGTGATTATATCAAAATTATGATAAAGAAAGATGCATTAAAACACAATAAGACCATAAAAACACTACAATTGTGATCAATTCCTCAATCCATTGGGTAATAAAGTCCACAAGACATACATTTACATTTACAATTTTTTTTTCTAGATAGCTCTTAGATCTAAGACAACATTGCATTACAATGTTACTTAACTGTAATCTAACCTAATCTTCTTAGCAGAACCCTTGAAGAAACCCTATGAATCAACAAATATATCATTCAAGTATTTAATTGATTCTTTGAATGAATGCATGAAGGAAATTCACATACATCACAACAATACACTAAATATAGAATCTTTGACCCTATTCTATTCAAAACTCATTTAATTTAAACCTAGGAGAGATTTAGGATAGGAACCATATATTTCATTGATTTTAAAATGCTATCACTATTATACACAAGATATACAACTCATTTACTCAAGACCTACAAGAAATAGATACTAACTCCTTCAATTTCTCTATAAATACTTTTACAATTATTCAAAACTCATCTTTGCTTCACCTAGGACCGACCACCTAAACAAAAAGAATTAGAAAATGAAATTGAAACCATGTATCATGGCCTTCATTTCCATTTTATATAAACAAGGGAGAAAAAAAATCTAAGGGCCAGAGGAGACACATGTCTTGTTTTCATTTGACATACAAAACCTTAGTTACAAAATATTCCCTGAATAGGACAAACCTGTTAGAATAACAATGTCTCAAATAATTGAAAGGGGGGGGGGGGGAATCACTTGTTAACAATCCTATTAAACTTAACACAAAATATAATCTTATATAAATTAGAATGCAAAACAACATCGCATCATTGAACACAAGTGACACCAAGATTTATTCTCGAGGAAAGCCATGTTAAGGGAAAAACCCTGGTGGGAATGATACCCACAAATATCCACATTATATGAATGAAACCCTATTAGGATTTTTATCCTTGTTAGTAGATGATTACTACAATAGGCTGGTCCATGTTATACTAAAGACACTATTAGAAGTCTCAAATGTTGTTAGGGGTATCGCAACTAGCCACATTCCCAAATACAATCAAAATGTTACATCCACCTTCAATATTTTACTAAATATACTTTATCATACCTAAATTTCTTGTTAAGAAAATCCAATCCTTGTTCCTAGATTCACAACCTTCTTCCCTATTGGGAGAATATCTCACATCCTTCAAGTTCACATATTACCATCACAATCTAGACACAATCTCAAGGAAGAAACCCTTCATTATATACAAGTTAAAAATAATAATTCATCTAGAGGTTGACCATTATAAGACCTCATTACATAAAAATAAATTACATTATCCAAGGAGATAAAACACACATCATCCTTGATCATGTTACAATAATTATAGTTTACTCAAGGTCAACTCCATCATAAATCAATCATCTACACGTTACTCTTCCTAGTTGACTCAAAAATACTTCCATGCTAATAAACACACCACAGATGATGTCAACAATTAAATGAAAAAGTTACAATCACAATATATCTTCTTCATGATGTCCTATGACATTTCATAAGCATGCATACCAAAATTCAACATCGTACAATAGTTCTATTCCAAACACTATAACTAGGTTTGTGAAAAATCTTAGTCTCTGTTCCTACAACCAGTCTTTACTAAAACAAATATATCTCTATCCAATGATCATATAAATTCTTGTATCCATAGGAATAAGATCTATACACATCTTGAAATATATATCTATGCCTACAAGAGCTAATAAAATGTATGGCATCCATACCACTCCCTACAATCTACCTATCTGTACTGTCCTACAATTCCTAGTCTTCATAACTGAATATATGTTGACATCAATGAAAAAACTATTGAATGGAAACAATTCCAAAAATATCCTCCTTTGGTATTGATGTAAACATATGTGAAAAACCATCAACCCAAGAGTACCAATACAACCCTCCAAATATCCTCTTCAAATCTCCCCCCTAAACCAGTAGGGTTTTTTACTAATATCTCTCTCCCTTTGACATCAATGGAAAAGGGTGCCAAAAAATATATTTCCTTATTTCTATAAAAATTCAACTAACATGTGTAAAATAACCCTAATCTGATTAGTTATGCATTTACAACTACTCCCCCTATGGAGTAGACCTCTGCAACAAGTCCAAAAATGACAATTCTCTGATAGCTGATGGACTTGTGCACTTTTGCACTTCCTTAGTTACCTACTAGTGGTGATCTAATCCCAAGCTTACCTCTGAGATATTCAAAAGTATCTTTATTCAATGGTTTGGTGTAGATGTCTATTACCTACTCCTTTTTATGGGTGTACTCAAGCTTCACCACTTTATCTGTCACTTTATCTCTCATAAAATGATACTTGATTGCAATATGCTTACACTTTGAATGCATCACTAGATTCTTTTACATGTTTACTACACTTTTTTTATCATAATGTATGATCATAGTTTCTCCTAAATTCACACCAATGTCCTTCAACATTTTCCTCATCCAAATTACTTGAGTACAATTGATTTCTCCTACAAAATACTCTGATTCTATTATTGACTATGATACAAAGTCCTGCGTCTTGCTAAGCCAAGAAATCAACCTCTTCCCAAGGAAAAAGGATCCTCCACTAGTGCTTTTCCTATTATCTACACATCCTTCCCAATCTGTATTAGTATAAAAATTCAATGCAGTTTTTTTTGAACTATCATTTCACAATCCCAAGTCAATTTTACCCTTGAGGTATCTAAATATCCCTTTTACTGCTACAAAATGTGTCTCCTTTGTATCTTCTTGGAATCTAGCAACAATTCCAACTTCATTAGCAAGATCAGGCCTAGTATGTGTTAGATATTGAAGCCCTCCAATCATTGATCTATACTGTGTCTAAGGTACATTCTTTTCCTCATCTGATATGGATAACTTACTCCCTATTACCATAGGAGCTCCAACTGGTTTACTCTCATCTATGCCAAACTTTTTCAACAAATCTTTTAGATACTTTTCTTGTGATATAAAAATCCTATCTTTTCTTTGATTTATCTGCAATCCTAGGAAGAATTTCATCTCCACTATCATTGACATCTCAAACTCACCTTTCATTTATTTTGAAAACTTTTTAATCATAGCATCATTAACCCCAAAGATAATGTCATCAACAAATACTTCTATTATCAAAGTGCCTTCATTATTTCATCTTAGTTACAAATTATTATCTGCACTACTCTTCTTGAGACCAAGACGTAATAAATACTTGTCCAACCTTTCATACCAAGCCCTTGGAGATTGCTTCAATCTATAAAATTCTTTATTCAATATGAAAACCATATCTCTATCATCTGTCAAAGGAAAACCATCTAGCTTCTCAGTGTAAACTTCTTCTTCCGAATCACCATTTAGGAATGGGGACTTGACATCCATCTGATACACCTTAAAATATTTGTATGCAACATAGGCCAAGAATAACCTAACTACCTCTATCCTCAAAAGTCATGTAAAGGTCTCCTCAAAATAAATTCCTTCATGCTATGAATATTCCTTACACACTGATTTGGCTTTATTCCTAATGACAATTGTTGGATTACGGAGAGGGGGGTGAATCAGTAATCCTTATCACAAATAACTTAAAATACTTTCCTCTGATTAACTCGGTAACATCACAGCTCACTATTTACCATTAATAGTAAATAAACTATATCAATCAGTAAATCATTCACAATGTGTAGCACCAACATTTAATGTGGAAACCCAACTTTGGGAAAAATTACTGCGGGAATTGTCACCCACTAAGAAATATACTCTTCTAAAGTACACCTGGTTAAGAGACAATCTAGTTAAAGATTACAAAACACATTGTTACATGTGATCTGATTAAGGGATTTACCTCATATCTATTAGGATCTTGAGCCTGTTAGAAGTAGTTCCTTGTTAGAGGGCTTTAAATAGTCTTGAGAATGTCACCTTTATCAAGGATATACAATAAGACTGGCAAGTCCACTATGTTAAGATATTTCTCTATTACAAATGCTAGTTATAAACAATAATAAAAATGACTTTTAGATGTGCAATTATCTTTTCTCAATCAGATCCTTATGTGCTCTTCAATCTTCTCTTCAATTCTTCATCTTCCACTAGCATAAACAATTCATCAAATCACTATTTTCCCACTTAGAATCTCTCTGGTCCTTCTTCTCTGCAATAGTCAGTAACCCTTCAACTATTCAGTTTGTCATCCATTTATCCATACAAGATCATCCTTTATATAGACAATTTTTTTTGTTTAATCTTATCTATTGCATTTTCCTTTATTCAATCTTGACCATTCATTTCATTATACATCAAATATGGATCTTGGTAACATGTTTCCTTTTCACCGAGGAAATTGAACTTTTCTTGTAACTTGTTCCATTTCTTTTTTCCTCTTATATCTTATCGTAGATCTTCATCTTGAATTTCATAATCGTAGATATCTTGTAACTAACTCTCCTCATCATCATATACATCTAGCTCATCATAGCTAATCATTAAATGTCGATTCCATCTATATTTAATATCTTTTTATTGCTCAGTGTTCTTCATTAGAATTTTGGTTGCATCGCTCGGTGCCTAAACCTTCCTTCTTTACTGATTGACCAAATTTATACCTTTACCTTACCAAGTGACTTTTCCATCTCAGTAGCCAAAACAACTTTACTTACCAAGTTGCCAAATCTTTATCACCATGCTTTAGTAACTTAACATACTCATATGTTACGTAGAAAAAAATTATACCAACATACTCAAATCATTGTCTGATTTGTATCAGTTGTACATTTAAGTTCTACTACTTCTCAACTTCTCATTTCCTCTTCTCCTTAACTCATTCATCTTATATCATTTACCAAATGATATATGACAACATAATATAAATCAAAACTCAATTTCTTAACATTAATGAAAAGACTATAATTGATCTAATCTTTCTACTATCATGTATAGCTCTGATATTGGTTGGTCTTCATTGACAACTCCATCAAAGAATCAATCTTCAACATTTTTATCAGTTATAGTAATAATCTCCCTCTTTGGTATTGATGGAAACACTAACAGATTCAGTGTTCAATTATTGATGGTATAGTTCATTGTCATTCATATCTTGTACTTTTTTTGAGTAGTAACTTCTCTTTTTCTGATCTTTCATTAGTAATCTTTCTCTTTCACTTTCCATTCTAATTCTATCAAAAAAAAATTCTTATTCTATTCTCCCTCTTACTGTATTCTTTTGATTTGTCTCCCTCTTTTTGAATTTCTCATTATTCTCCCTTTTTTTCTTATGAATTTTTGTATTCATCTCCCTCTTTGACAACAATGCCAAAGAAACATAACCATCTCAAATATACCTTTAGTATATATATTTTCCATTGTAGTCATAAACATCCTTTTTCACAACTTCAGGCTTCACCTAAAGAGTGAAATACTAGCATCAACTCACAAGATAGATACTCTATTGAATCCTTGAACTGATGTAGCATGCATCTTTCCTTAATGTACATTGGATAGGGGAATAACCCCTAGCTTAACTTGGAGATACTCAAAATCATCTTTCTATAATGGTTTTGTAAATATATTAGCTATCTACTCCTTTGAATTCAAATATTCCAATGTCACATGGTTATCTTGTACTTGCTCACTCAAGTAGTGATACTTAATAGATATATGCTTAGTCTTAGAATGCATCACATGGTTCTTTGATATGTTGATATCACTGGTATTATCACAATAGATTGTAATAGGATGAATAATCTCTTCATGCATAGCTTCCAGTAGTTGTTTGATCCATACAATATTAGAACAGTTCATAGCTACTACCACATACTCAGCTTCGGAAGTAGATTGTGAAATACAACTTTATTTCTTTCTTAACCATGTCACTAGTCTTTCTCCCCAAAAAAAGCTCCACCACTAGTGATTTTCTTGTCATCAATATTTCTTACCCTTTCATCATCAGTATAAACCTTAAGATCAAAATTTACTTCTCTTGTGTATAACAGACCAAAATCTTTAGTCCCTTTCAAATATCTAAATATCCTCTTAACTGCAAACAAATGTGTCTCCTTGGGGTTTGCTAAAAACCTTCCAACAATACTAATTGAATGTGCAATGTCAAGTCTACTATGGACAACATATTATAGTTTACCAATCATGAATCAGTAAAGAGTTTCATTCACTTCCTTAGTATCATCTTCCTTGGAAAATTTACAACTAGTAGCCATGGGTGTTCCAACTGGTTTTGAATCTTCCATATTGAATTTTTTTAGGATCTCCTTGATATACTTATATTGAGTGATCTAGATCCTATCTTTAAATTGTTGAATTTGAAGTCCAATGAAGGATTTAATCTCTCCAGTCATAGACATCTCAAATTCCTTTCTCATTTCCTCAGCAAAAGACTTAGACATTATCTCATTAACACCAAATATAATGCCATCAACAAATATTTCAGCAATCAAGATTTCATCAAATTTATCACATTTCAAGTATAAATTATTGTTATCACTAGTCCTTTCAAATCCAATCTTAACTAAACAAGAGAGTAGTCTTTCATACCATCCTCAGGGAGCCTACTTCAATTCATACATATATTTATGCAGTTTGTAGACCATATTCTTATTTTTCTTGTCAACAAATCCATCAGGCTATTCTATGTAGACTTCTTCTTCAAGTATTCCATTTAGAAATGTAGATTTAACATCCATTTGTTAAACTTTAAATATTTTGTAAGCTGCATAAAAAATTAGTATTCTAACACCTTCTAATCAATACTTTCTTCTTGTGCATACCCTTTGCAGAGTAATCTTTCGTTATTCCTTATCACATCTCCTTTTTCATTAATTTTTTTTCTAAAAATCCATTTGATTCCAATCACATTCTTATCCTTAGGTCTCAGTACTAGATACCATGTATTATTATTTTTAATCTGATCCATCTCTTCTTTCATAACATTCATCCAATCTTCATTTTCTAGTGCATCTTTTACCAATCTAGGCTCAAATTCAAAAATCAAACAAGCGTTATCTCTTAACTTACTTCTTGTCATAACTCTTGCATTCTTGTCTCCAATAATTTTGCTGATTGAGTGGTTTTTTATCACATACTTTTCTAGTACATGTTCAATAGATTGTTCATCATTATTTTCATCTCTCAGGAGAGGGTCATTTTGTTCATCGATTCCTTCTTGCTACTGCTCAGTTGTACCAACTAAATTACCATCTTGTACATAAATTTTTTTGTTATAATCCTCAAGTTCCTTTTTACTATCCCCATCACTCCTTTTTGAAAATTCATCAAGTCTTACGTTTGCACTTTCAACTATTTTGTTAGAATCCCTGATTAAAAATTTATATTCTTTACTCTTTGAAGAATAACCAAGAAATATTCCTTCATCACCTTTAGAATCAAACTTTTCATTTCTAGAATCTTTCAATATATAAAACCTACTTCCAAAGATTTTGAAATAACTTCATTTGGTGTGTGCCCAAACCATAATTCATAGGGTGTTTTGTTTGTACATTTCTTCAACTATATTCGGTTGAGAGTGTAAATTGCAGTAAATATAGCTTCTCTTTAGAATTTTTGTGCAATCTTTTTATCAATCAACAAAGTTCTAGGATAGTCAACAATAGATTTGTTTCTTCTCTTAGTTATCCCATTCTATTGTGGAGTCCTCAGTGTAGACACTTGTCTTTTAATTCCATTCTCATTGTAGAAGATAGTAAATTCATTAGAGATACATTCACCTCCTCTATTAGATCTCAAACACTTTAGTTGTTTTCCTATTTCCTTCTCAACTCTATCCTTATACCACTTAAACATTTAAAATGTATCATATTTTTATTTTAGAAACATAACTGGTATCATTCTTGAATAATCATCAACAAACAAAATAAAGTACCGATCTCCATAATAGCTTTGAACTTTTATAGGACCAAAAAGTTCAGTATGAACCAATTCCAAAATACTATTAGTAGAATAATATTTTCTTAGAAAAATTTACTTGGTCATCTTACCAACTTGACATTCTTCACACATAGCTTTAACAAGTTTTCTTAATCTTAGTAGTCCTTTGACTATACTCTTCTTACTCACTTTGATCAAGTTAAATCAAAGTTCACATGACACAGTCTCTTATGCCATAACCATACATCTTTATTTTTAGCATATAAACAACTCTTTTTCATCAATATCAAGATAAAATAAATTACCTCTTGATTGTCCTCCAATTCCAATTAAATCACCATCAACACCATAGATCTTAACTTTTTTCTCTTGAAATTATAGTCGGTGGCCAATATTGTTTAGTTGTGCAATACTTAATAGATTATAATTCAGTCCTCTAACCCAATATGCATCATTACATTTCATCTTATAATTTAACACAATAGATCCTTTACCTTTCATAGGACATGGAGCATCATTTCCAAATCTGACAAATCCTCCATCATATTCTTCTAGATTCTAGAAAATTTATCAACATCACTAGTCATATGATGTGAACAACCACTATCAATAATCCAAGGGCCTGGTTTACTTACATGAGAAACAAGTGATTTTTAATCTTCACATTTTTCTTCATCTAATTCTTCCTTTACTACAACAAAAACAACTTCATATCCTTCCTATGTATTATTAGATTCATCATCAGTTCCACCTTCCTCAACTAGGTAGCAAGAATTCTTACCTTTGTCCTTAAATTCTTTGAATCTTTAGTTTCGGTTGTCTCTTTTATCATTCTTATCATTTCTTTCATTATCAAGACATCTAGATGTAATATGTCTAATCTTATTACAATTGAAAAATTTCAATGGTAACTTGCCTTTATACTTTCATTTGCCTCTAGGTAGTCGGTTAGCTAGTAGGGCTTCAAATTCCTCTTGTTCTTTCTCTTCGGTCAGGATACTATCATAATCATTTTCATATTAATTTTTTTGACTTTCTCTTTCTCTTCTTGATGTTCCAATGCTCATAGATGACTTGAAGGCTATCTCAATAGTCGGTAGACTATTATCATAATTACTTAACTCAAAAGAAGTCAACTTACCAATTAGGGATTCAAGAGTAACAATATTGTTTGGTATAGATCACAATTCTTGAATTGCGAATAGTCTAGTAGAATACTTAGAAGATAAAGTTCTCAAGCTTTTACTTACCACTTCTTCATTAGGCAGTGATCCACCAACACCTTTGATGGCACTAACACCTTCCTTAATTCTATTGCTATATTGTGTCATGCTCTCTTCATATTTCATCCTCATTTCATCATATTTTCCTCTCAAGCTATAAACCTTATCTTTTTGCACATGTTGATCACCTACATAGATAAGTGTGATCTTGTCCCACATTTCTTTTGAATTAACAAAATCCTTGATATCATTAAATTCAACATCAGTTAGGGAAGACACAATCTCTATCATAACTAAGTTGTGTTCCTATATTTATCTCACCTAATCAACTATCAAAGGTAGACAACAAGAAATGGAGTGTATTCATTATCAATTAGGTGTAGTGCAGAATCTCCAATCCTAGACATATACAATCTCATTCTTATTTTCCATGTAGGGAAATTTTTTTTTTTCAACTTAGGTACCTCTCTCCTATACATCTTCAAATATTTTACTCAAGTCTTTAACTTCATCTCTTCAGAGTACTTAGCTTTGATACCAATTGTTGGATTAAAGAGAGGGGGGGGGGGGGGGGGTGAATCAGTAATCCTGATCACAAATACCTTAAAATACTTTTCTTTGATTAACTCGGTAACAACATAGTTCACTATTTATCAACAAAAGTAAAATAACTATATCAATCAGTAAATAAATCACACAAATCATTCACAATGTGTAACACCAATATTTAACATGGAAACCCAGCTTTGGGAAAAACCACTATGGGAATTGTCACCCACTAAGAAATATACTCTTTTGAAGTATGTCTAGTTAAGAGATAATCTAGTTAAAGATTACAAAACACATTGTTAAGTGTGACCTGTTTAATGGATTTACCTCAAATCTGTTAGGATCTTCACCCTGTTAAGAGTGGCCTTATTAGAGGGCTTTAAACACTCTTTAGAATGTCACATTTCTCAAGGATTTACAATAAGACTATTAGGTCCACTTTGTTAAGATATTTCTTTGTTACAAATGCTAGTAATCAACAGTAATAAAAATGACCTATCTAGATGTGCAACTATCTTTCCTCAATCATATCCTTATGTGCTCTTCAATCTTCTCTTCAATTATTCATCTTCCATTGGCATCAACACATCATCAAACCACTATTTTCCCACTCAGAATTTTTTTGTTCCTTCTTCTCTGCAATAGTCGATAACCCTTCTACTAGTCATTTTTCCAGCCATTTGTCCATACAAGATCATCCTTTATATAGAAAATTCTTGCCTCTTAATCTTCTCTATTACATTTTCCTTTAATCAATCTTGACCATTCAATTCATTATACATCAGATCTGGATCTCGATAACACGTTTCCTTTTCACCTAGGAACTTGAACTTTTCTTGTAACTTGTTCCATTTCTTTTTTCCACTTAGATCTTGTAGTAGATATTCATCTTGAATTTTCATAATCATAGATATCTTGTAACTAACTCTCCTCATCATCATGTTCGTCCATCTCATCATAGCTAATCATTAAATGTCAATTCCATCTATATTTAATATATTTATCTTTCTCAGTGTCCTTCATTAGAACTTTGGTTACATCACTTGGTGCGTAAACGTTCCTTCTTTACCAAGTGACCAACTTTTTTCCTTTTCCTTACCGAGTGCCTTTTCCATCTCGGTATCCAAAACAACTTTACTTATTGAGTTTTCAAATCTTTATCACCATGCTTTACCAACTTAACATACTCATATGTTAGGTAGAAAAAAATTATACCAAAATAATCAAATCATTGTCTAGTCTGTATCAGTTTCCCATTTAACTTCTACAACTTCTCAAATTCTCATTTCATATTCTCCTTAACCCATTCATCTTATATCACACTAGTACATTTGACCCACATTTTTTACCAACATTTCCGACCAAGCATTAAAATAGTTTCTCTTGGTCAGTTTATAGAAGGAAAATTTTCATTTTTTTAATCCATTCCTGTGTTGGTTGGAATTATGACAACCATGACATGTCTTCATAATTACAACCAACACAGGAATATAACTTTAAAAAAAAAAGATGGTTTTATTTTATTTCATTTTGTTATTCTGTGCGTAGAGCATAGGAGAAGGAGGGAAGGAGGAAATCTCTTGACACCACCTATGACTGCAGATCAACACCACATGTAAGTTCTTGCAATATCATTAAGAATCATTCTCATTTAAAAAGAGAAGATTAAGAATAGCTTCATGAAATAGATAAAAAAAAAGGAATAGCTTCATGAAATGTGGGTAAAAATGCGGTGGGATCTACTAAACCTACACCTACAATACTCCCCAATAATACTAATGTTGGCTCTTTTCCATTATCTTTCCCTAATTTATTCCATTAGGGATTTATTGTAATTTAATATTCCCAAATAATATCTGGCCACTTCTCTCACATTTGGTTTATGGAAAGGAGGCATTCATATGGGCATTGAATTGTTTTGAAGGAATTCATATTACTTTTAATTCTTATTACATTGGAGGTATTCATATGAACTTCTCTCTTAGATTTCCTCTTGTTTTGGCTCTAACAACGAGTCTGCTAGTTTATAAAACTTTGAATCAGGACTACATAATTCTAATAGTATAAAAGCATTAAAAATCAGGTTGTGTCCAACAAATAAACATTGAGATGAATGTAAAAAACATACCTATGGGTGCACATCCATACAAAATTCCCTGTTAGTAACAATGTCCATAGCTATATCTTGAAAAGAGACTATGGGATTAGTGTGCTGTATACAAATACATGATTGCCCCAAACTCTAGTTGAATTATATACCTGAATTATAAACTTGTACACCAAATGTATATCAATGTTCAACAATTAGTAGTAATTTAGTAGGAGGCAAGATAGAACATATCCAATTTATGAAACAAACCTCTGGTTGAGTTATAGCACTCCATGAAATACCAGAGTCTCTAGAGCATATGAAGAATTCATCCAACATCCTATAACCAATATAAAACTACAACTAAATATTCTATCCATTCCAATGAACCAATTGACCTACAAAGAGTGTTTCTATAGTGGTTTAGATGGAAGCTAACTTTGATAATAGAAAATATATTCAAACTTTAAGGAGAGATTTTGATTATGGGTGAAAAGGATAGGTCAAAACTAATAAAAAAATGTTTATTAGATGTTTGACATTTCACAATAAAGTTATGATAATTTTTTATATGCTCTTGTTTGTTGAAAGTTTAGAAATCACCAAGAATATTTCTATCATTTTCTATCTAGAATCAATATGGAAAAGGAGAAAAAACAACCCAAAATCAAAATCAAAGCAACATGTATATTGACTAAAATTTTCCTAGAAAATAGTTTTTTTGGCAAGTTGAGTTTGTACCTCTCTAACTCTGAAATCACTAACATGGCAAAACTAGTAAATGATAGAATTTATAAAAAAAAAATATGTTTTGGTACTTCTTTACTTTTAGCAAGACTAAGCTCCATTTATTGAGGCCCAAAATCTACACCCCTTGGGAGTGTTATTGTCTGATCTCAATAGCCAAACTAACATGCAACTGAAACTTGGCCAGATGACAGATAAAGATTCACTTCATGAGATTTGTACAAATGAGTTTTAGGCTATTCTACAAAATCATTCAAAACATTTTTTATTATTAATCGCTACAAAATTATTAACAAAAGGGAATTTTGTAAATTAAACTTACAATTGCAATTGGCATTTATAGTAGGTTGATTGTAGAGTTGTATAGGAGATGAAGATCAGGAAACCTTCCAACATGTTTGCATAAGAGAGTCAATAATATCATCGATAATTATGAAGCATTTTTCACTCCAAGATTGGCTCAACCACAACACCCAAATAATAATTTAAAATCCCAATACAAAGCCCATTCCTATTCCAACATCCTGCCATATATACTCCCCCAGAACTTCTTTATTCTTTTCATGTTCACTAGGAGATATAAGATGACTTCCAAAGCATGACATGTTGATTTGTAGGCCACACAAATCTGAATTGTTGGAGAATGATGACTAATCAAATGTCATCATTTGTCCTCCTTTTGGTATTGTTCCTGATAGGTGATTTCAAGGCATGTTCAAGTAGCTCAAATATGTGAGATTTTGTAGCTCAAAAGGAAACATCCCAAACAATTCATTTCTGGAAAGATCAAGTGATTGTAGTTATACCATACTTCCAAAGGATTTTGGAATCTCACCATTGAGATGGTTTCATGAAACATTTATGATTATCAATCCTTTGAGAGATTCAATATCCCAAGGTATTTCACTTGATAAATTATTGTCTGATAAATCTAGACAATTTACTAATCTCAAATTTCTCACAAAATCCATATCTTGTGCTTTGTTTCTAATGATGATATGATCTATATAAACCACACCATCAGAATTTACTTCTAAAAATTCTCTGTTATCTATCTGATTTTCCATTGTACTAGAGTTCATTAAACCACTTGGAATATTGACTAAAATTTTATTTCTTGACACATCCAAGATTTGAAGATTTTTCATGTTTGACAATTCTATTGGCATCTTTCCAACAAATTTGTTTGATTTTAGTACTAGAATGCGAAGACTTTGGAAGCATTCAATCCAACTGGAAAGCTCTTGTGATTATTGTTATTCCTGAGATCTAGGATTTATAGAGAACTGCAATTTTCAAGAGATGGTGGGATATTCCCTTTCAAGCCATTGAGACCTAGTTTCAATGTTTCTAGAAAATGCATCTTCCCAAATATATTTTGAATTTTACCCTTGAGATAACTTTTTCTATATTTAACATGGACAACTTAGACCAATTGTTTAAACAAGAGGGAATCTTACCACTAATCCTATTATATCTCAAGTCTAAAACTTCCAAATTACTTGATTCACAAATAGAAAGTGGAATGACACCACTAAGATTGTTTTTGGCTAGTGATAAAAATCTAAGAGCTTTTCCATGTTTTCCAAATCCTATTGGAAAAGGTCCATCAAATATATTCTTAGAAAGATCCAAGAACTCAACATTTTGTAGGGGAATGGGAATATTTCTTTGTAATTTATTATCACGCAAATCAATAGTTGTGCTTCTTTGTGAATTGTCTTCAAATCCAAGCAACTTGAAAGGTAAATTACCTATAAACTGGTTGGAAGAGAGGTTGAGATGATAAAGGTCCATAAAATCCCATAGAAAATTTGGAATATTTCAACTAAGAGAGTTTTGGGATAAGTCTAGATAGCCTAAAGAGTATTGAGTTTCAATGAAGGATGGGAAATCCCCAACTATATTACAAGACCGCAAACCTAAGGTGTCAAGTTGAGAATTGGGAATGCAAGTTGCATTGAATTTTATAGTCAACATATTCCTTGAAAGGTCCACTCCTTTAATTCAAGGAAATTGATCCAAGAAATAAAGTGTGTAGGTGCCATTTATTTGGTTGTTGCTAAGACCAAGATACGTGAGTTTGGTGAGGTTTCCCAAAATTATTGGGATAGTGCCACTCAAAGAGTTTCCACTCATGTAAAGATATGTGAGCTTTGATAAGTTACCCAAAAATGTTGGGATGGTGCCACTCAAAGAGTTTCCACTCATGTCAAGATATATGAGCTTTGATAACTTACCCAAAAATGTTGGGATAGTGCCACTCAAAGAGTTTCCACTCATGCCAAGATTTGTGAGCTTTGACAACTTACCCAAATATGTTGGGATAGTGTCACTCAAAGAGTTTCTACTCATGTAACAATCTATGAGCTTTGACAACTTACCCAAAGATGTTGGGATAGTGCCACTCAAAGAGTTTCCACTCATGTAAAGATCTATGATCTTTGACAACTTACCCAAAGATGTTGGGATGGTGCCACTCAAAAAGTTAGAATCCAAGGAAAGACATATGAGGTTTGATAACTTACCCAAAGATGTTGGGATGGTGCCACTGAAAGAGTTAGAATGCAAGGAGAGATATGTGAGGTTTGAAAACTTACCCAAAGATGTTGGGATGGTACCACTCAAATCATCTTCAAGGTTTTCTTTTTTTGATTATTTGATTGATCCTCTCACCTTTCCTTACTTTTTAAATTTCATTGCCCCAATCAAGTTTTGTAGTGTTTTTTATTAGGTTTCATGTTTTCGATTGTGGGGATCTACATTGTTTGTTGCTCTTGATAAATTAGGCCTTGAATTTGACTTTTCCCATGTCTAAGTTTGTGCCAATTGTGGACTTCACCTTCTTTTGATGTTATATTTCATTCACTCTATGTGAAATACTATTTTGTTCACTTTTATTTCAGCTTGATATTTCATTCATTTTTCATATACACAGAGACTACACATGCTAATAAAAAAATGAGTTATTTGATTTAGGTTTACTATTCATGATTGTAAATGGTCAATATTTCTAATGGTACTCCTTGGTGTATTCCATTTAAAAATAATCATTTTTGTATGGCTATGATAAATGTCCCTTTGTTTTCAAAAAACTAGAGTTGAGAAAATGGTTGTTCAGTGTCTATAACAAATCATCCTTCTTCCACCAACATTATAGTCAATGTACAAGTAATGAGTTATTCCATTTAAGAAGGACCATGTCTGAGAATATCAACCTAGAACAAAATAAGGAGACAATTTCTAGATTGTGGTCTAACTTTAAAAGAAAAGGTGATGGAAAATGTTATTGTCCCTGCAAAATTTGTAAGGGCTTAAAGAATCAAAGATATCTAATAAAAAAAACTGAGGAACATTGTAGGCAACATGGTCACATTGAAGGGGAAATGAATTTCTTCCATTGGTATGTATTTCAATATATTATTTTAACAACTTATATACATAAGAAAAGAATTGATGATGACATCATGGTCATGGTTAATTTAAGATCATCATTTTGATATAGGTCAACCACCTTGGATTTTATGTTATGGACCATGACAATCCAGAGAATGTGGATTCCCAAATGAGGGAACATGAAGGTGTGAATATTGAAGTAGAAGGTAATGATCCCATGGAAGAAGATCACAATGATCACGATGATCAAGATGATGGTACTGGCATAACTGATGATGATGAAGAAGATGACCTTGATGTACCTATACTTGAGAAGGCATACGAGCCCCTATACGAAGGCACCCAAACAAATATTTTGTGAGGCCTCACCCCAAACCTGTCATAACTCCTCCATTTACCATTATGATAAAACTAGTAATTGACTTAATGTTTTTAACAAATTGAGAGATTTTACCCCTTTTGACAGGAATTTGATTTCATTAAATGATGATACTTTATATTCTATGATGCTTTCCATACTCACGATGTTGAACTTATGATACATTACGACTGTCATTATGATGATTGATTTAGATGAATACTAAGTTGTCACAATTTGGGTATATATATGTTGATATAAGTTGTTTAGGAAAATGATAAATCACGATTTGAACTATGTTGAGATGTGAAATTCTATAAAGGTTAAAGGTTAGGTAATGAAATATATTGTTGAGTTTCAGGACATTGTTATAATTATTTCTTGAGGAATTGGTTAATTGATTTTATGTCATTTGGATGATTTTAGAATTAATAAAATTAATGCTTATGTAGATTAGATAAAATTGCATCATAATTGATATAGATTTGGAATGATTATGGAGGCATGTGAGTTAATGAGATAATGTTCTTATGATTCAGTTTACGTATGTTCATTTATGAGTTATGATTAAATTATAATGAATGATGATAGAGACTACAAGGATGTATTTTGTGTGTTAGAGAATTTAAAATGGTAATCTTGATTCTGCATTTTCAATTTTGATGTCTATACTTCTTTAGGTTACTGATGTTTAAATTGAGTATGAAGGATCATGGCCATGGAATTTTATCGGAGAATCGTGACTAACCCTTATGTGAATTCTATAAAGCCAAGGTTTCATCTATTGAAGAGACAAAAACTCATTGTAATGTATTTCCTTTTGCATAGTGTATGGTGTGAATTTTATCTGCATTTGCATTCATTAAATTGTGAAATTAACCAATGGACTTGCCAAGTGTGCTGTGATGTGTAATGTAGTGCCAATTGGCACACTTGTTGTAAAAGTGATGTGCCATGGCATGTCCGCTTGGAAAGCTTTAGGACTCACCTTTTCCCACTAGGTACCTAGCTATGTTCCCCATAAGGACTACTTGGTTTGTGAGCCCAAAGTTGAATCATACCCATTGAAATTCGTAGGTGATCTTAATTGGAGCTTTTGAGGGGTTATATGGCCACCTAGGGTTGAGTTTAACATAATTTTGACTCTAGCCCACTTCATATACCTATGGGTTAGGGGAGGTTTTGGCCATAGGATACCTTATTTAGGGATTGGGAAGCCTCCAAAAATTTTCCTATCCAAGATGGCCGAAAATCAATAATGGTAAGCATGGCCTTGGAAAGATTACATTTCTTGGGAGGGAAAATCTTGTCTACTTTTCATGCCACTATCTTTGAAAGAAACTTTATTTTAGAAATGTGTGAGGGTTTGGGAAGAGTGACCAGTAGGAGTTCACACTTCTTCCAAGGATTGGGAGAATGGGACGATTTTAAATTTAGAGGGGAAATTGAAGAGAATTCCTCTCAATCACCAACTCTCTAACTTTAGAGACCACTAAGAATATTGGAAAAAAAGAAGAGAAAAGAAAAAAAGGGAAGGGCTCTACTTCAATTTTCATTCCATAACTTCTAATTACAAATTTGGTGGCTCTCGAGCTTATTTCTTCTTCATTAGGGTATTTTGTTATGGCTTCCATGAATGAATGGAGGAATTTTGATTCATGTTTGTATTTCTAGTATGATTGATTTGTTATATGTAGTGTTGTTGAGAAGTAAAAATCTGCATTTGTATATGTTGTTTTTGTATGGTTAAGGGATTTAGTGCAAGGCCATAATCACCCTTGGGATGGAAGAGTAGCCTTGTGGGTGAAGGGATTTGTGACAACCCTTTTGGTGTAGAGTCTCTCTTCTTGGGAGAGATAGATGCACTATAGATTATGGGGTCTATGGTAGGCTAGTAGAATTGATATGCTTGGGGTCATAAGGGTTTTGGCCATATTTGGTTGATTTGATTTGGGTTGTGAAGAGGACTTATGTTGCTCTTGTATGGAAGAAATGAAAAGTTATGTTTCTTTAGTATGAAAGAATTGTTGCCTTGTTGAAGGCTTGAATTTTATCTCTAGCCTTGTCTCCCATTGGATACTCGGTCCACCTTCATCCTTTAGGAAGCTTTGCATCAAGCTTGTTGTGTTAGCCATGAGAGGGTATAGTTTGTGTGTATTATGATTATTTTTGCTTCCTCATTTGGCTTCATGCATACCCGGGTTAGCATTGGTTCTCCTAGCTCAGGGGTGGCCTCTTAGAGGCCTAGGATGGGAGGTGAGCTTCCCATAGCCTTCCTACAAAGTTTTCATTTGCAGATCCTTGAAGCATCTTGTTACCATGAAGAGATTAAAAAGAAGAAAATTCTTGTGTTTGAGGAGTTTGGGTTTCTTATAAGATGTAAAGAAGAATATCTATTTGTTAAGTTCTTTTAAATAAAAAAAGTATGATGTTTGTAAAAGCATATTTAAACATATGTATTTTCATTCAAAGTTTAGGTGTCTCCATTGTAAATGCATGGTATACACTTGAAAACATTATGTTGCAAAAAAAAAAAGAGACTTATGTAAATATTACTTTCTATGACATAAACATATTTAAATAAATGTGCATTTAGGCTTATTTTAGTGTTTCAAAAAGGGATGTAATGTAAAACAAAACTAGATTAGAATATCCATTGTAAGTAAATGCTGATTTTTGGTTTAGGGACAGATTTGAAAGTTAAAGTAGTTTCATTGTTTTCCATAGATTAGAAAAGTGTTTTGGTTTACAAAAGAAATATTGAATAAAGTTCTTTATTGCTGATTTAAAAATAATAATAAACAAATATTAGTCTTATTTATTTGCTTTAATTAAAAGAAAGGACCTTATGTAATTTATAGCTCAAATCCTTGGAGATTAACTTAAACTTATTTCATTATTGATTCAGATATAAAAGAATTAAAAAAAAAATAGTTGTCATTGTCATGTTTACATACATTTAGTGTTTTAAATCATGAGGAAATATTCACTTTCATTTTCATGTTTAACTACAAATTATAGTTGTAGTTGACATTCAAAAAATAAATTAAAAATTAAAAAAATAATAACAATATAGTATATTTACCTCTTTAAAACTGTCTGTTTCAAACACAAAATAAATGGAATTTGCAGCATTTCATAATTAGTTGATTTTGAAAATGTTATTATTTAATTCACAAATATACTTATATATATTCTAAGATACATATATAAGTATATATTTATGCATATATAAATTTAAATGACTACTTTTAAAAACAAATATATATTTATACAAATGCCCCCTTTTTGAAAAGGTTTAATATTACAAACTTTAAAAAAAAAAAGAAAAAGATATTCTCAAATTTCTGCTTGCATAATTTCACATTCCATATCTTTAAAAAAAAAAATTTGTATGAAATGTGTATGTATATATACAACTGTACATATACATACTCTTATGAGTATATGACTTAAATTTTATACTTATGTTGCATTGTTTTATTTTTAAAAAAATAAAATGAAATTATGATAACTATAAAAAAGAAGGGAAAGAGGAAGGGTTGGGGTTCGAAACTCCTTCCCTCCCTCTCGCAGCAACTTAGCTACTGTCGTGGCTGACTGCCATGGATATTGGCCATGTCACTGTCATGGTAGCCCATGACAGTGGGTCACCACTACTATGGTTGGCCGCCATGGCAGTGGTAGCCACAACAATGGCCACTTTTTTTTTGTTTTTATTATTTAAATAAAAAAAAAACATAAACTAACAAAAAAAATAACTTTTAGCAAAAATGAAATATTTAGAGCATGATTTAACAAAAAATAGATTACCTCAATACATTATTATTTGGGTTGCTCTTGTTTCTTGAACACACACACACACACACACACACACACATATATATTCTTGTGTCTTCCTCATCTTCTTTAGCCTCACCATGAATGCTCCATAGCTGCACAAATCAATAGAAAGAAGGAAACCATGGAAGAAGAGAAGGAAAAACAAGAAAACTCATCTAGGGTTTGGAGGAGAAAGAGAAGGAGAAGAGAAATGAACAAAAATATTTTTGGGGTGTAGTTATTTTCACCCTAAATTAGGGTTAGGGAAAAAGTCAACCCACTTGTTTTTTTAAATTCTCCTTTCCCTCTCTTCCTTTAAGTGGGATTTTGTTATTTTTGTTTCCTTTTTTTTTTAGAAAATTAAATTCCTTACTGAGATATAATTATTTTTTTTTGAAATGGGGGAATAATTTGGTGGGATGTGATTTCACATATCCACCTTGTTTATATGGAGAAAATTATCTTTACTATATTAATTTAAAATTTAAACGAGATAGATTATTTAATTGGTTACATTATTGGATTAAGAATTAAAATGTACAACCATTAAAATAAATGGGAAAAGTATTTTTCAACTATTTCAATGAAATACTTATTTTAAGATATTCAATTAAGTTGAAGAGATTAAACAAAATAAATTTTTTTAGAAGAATTATTTTTAATGAGAGATATGAATTAATTATTAAATTAATTATAGAATATTAGTAGAGAAAATTTTATGACAATTATTAAATTAAAATTAATTACTTGTAAATGTGTAACATTAGTTGATTAATTGCATCTTTTAAAAAAAAAATTGTTAGTGTGTTTTTCCCATTAGTTTTTGGGCACAACATCTTCTTATCGCTGTATTGTTGTTGGTGAACTTGAAGGTTGTGAATGGTTTATCCAACATAGAAATCAAACATATGTTAAGGTATGCCATATATGTCATCTTTTTTCATCTTTGTTAGTCGTAATTTCCTTATAGTTAAAAAAGGGTGAATCATGTACCAATTAATATTCTTTATATTACCAAATTATATTTTTGGTTGTAGGTTGATAGGTGAGTGTTTTTTACCACCATCAAACATTCTACCTCGCACGTACCAAGAATTATCTGTCATTATGAAAGATATTGGAATGGAATATGAAACAATACATGCATGTCCTAATGATCATATTATATATCATAAACAACATGACTTTGCAATAGAATGCCCTAATTTTCATATTAGTATATATCAATAAGATAAAATAACAAAAAAGGTGTCTCGCAAGGTTCTTCGGTATATTCTCATTATTCCACTTCTGTAACAATTATTCAGGTGCACTAGCTTGGCACAATTTATGGATTAGCATGCACACAATAAAATTCAAGATGACATTATGAAAATGCCTATGGATGGTTTGACATTTAAGGAAATAGAGGAAACTTGGCCACACTTTAAATAAGGACCTCGTAATATCAGGCTTTCATTGGCAACATACGGTGTCAATCCATTTGGAGAGATGAGATCTATTTACTCGGTGTGGCTTGTTTTTGTTATCGACAATAACATTCCTCCTTAAATGTCCATAAAGAGGGAGCACATAATGTTGGCAATGAATGTTTCAGGTATTTTTTCATTTAATAGTCATCTAAATTAATTTATTATAAATAATCTATCAAAATGGTCATAATAATTATGTAATGTTTTTGTTCATTCAACTAGGTCAGTACCAAGTTAAAGATATGAATGTATATATTGAGCTCTTTATCGATGAGTTGATGGTGTTATGGAATGGGGTCACTGTGTATGACATCTATAGACCAATATGACAAATACAATTTCAATTCCATGCAATGCTTGTATGGACAATAAATGACCCCTAGGCTAACACATTTTTGTGGTATGTTATAGTTCTAACACAAAATTAACATATTTAATCAAATTATACATGATCTTGTAGGTCTTTAGACAAAGGGAAAATTTGCATGTCTAGTTTGTGGTCCAAAGATGAAATCTCATCATTCAAAAAGTTTAGGAAAGTAAGTGTTCAATGAGTATAGACACTTTCTCCACAAAAATCTTAAGTACCGAATTACTAAAAAACATCTTTTCAATGGGAAAGAAGAGACTACATCAAAGCCACGAAGAATGAGACCTTGCCTATGGAAGTTGGAATACACTAGAATAAATCTTTGAGGTAATGTCATTCCATCTGATGGTTTTTGTTTTAAATTTATATTTAGATATTATGTTTTGTTTATTAATGATGTAATTGGCGCTTGTGAAGGTTGTCAAGGCATTAATGAACAACTTCCAAAAGGACTAAAAAGTTATCCTACACAATTTAGTAGATTTTCATACTATGAGAAACTCTCATTCGTGCATTTGTTTGATGCTATGCATATTGGAAAGAATGTAACAGAGACATTATGAAAAATATTGGATAGAAGGCGTGGCAAAAACAAAATTGTCAAAATTTGTAGTGACATTGAAGAATCCAACCATGCAATGAAAAATGTTATTTGATCAAATAACAATGGATACCTGATTGATATAAGTGCCCTTACTTGGTTATTGTCAAAGCAGAAGAGCAATGCTATAAAATAAGTAATACAAAAATATGATTTCCCATAGAATTTTTTGTGAACATAAACAATCTCATATCAAATAAAAGTCAATTTGGGCCAGGGATGAAAATAAATGATTGACATACATTTATTAAGGTAATTCATGTTATTTTGTATTCACTATATATTTGTATACTACATGTATTTTTCATTGTATTATTTTATAAAATATTGAAAATATCATTTTAAAATTATTGTAGTACGTTCTACCTCTATCTCTCCCACACCACTTCGACAATAGTGTCAAACAAGTTATATATGATCTTGTAAAATACATGAGGTGGTTGTCATCGAAAAAAATCAATAAAATATATATAAAATATTAGAAGAGAAAAATTCCTCATCTTATGTGTGAAATGCAAAAGTGTCTACCTTCAACTTTTTTCAATGCACAAGAACACTACCTCATACATCAAGTTGAGGAGATTGAATTGTATGGACCTGTACAAACTAGGTCAATGTGGATTGTTGAGAGGCACTTAAAATTTTTGAAAGACTTGGTTTGACATAGAGAACATCCTGAGGGTTCTATGGTGGAGGGATATATGGTATACCAGACCATGGTGTACATTAGTGAATATCTTCCTAAGTTTACAACAAAGATCCATGTAGATCATATTTGGGATCCCAACTCGATTAAAAAATTTGAAGGTGAGTACTTAATGGAGAAAGGTAGATTGACGAAAGTAAGAGGTAATTATAAGATGTTATTGTAGTTAATTAACTCTTATAAAATCTTCAAATAAGTTATTTGTAATTGGTCTATTTTTTTTATACAGTTGGTCAAGAGTGGGATGCAATACATTTGTATACTACAAACAATCTTGATTGGATGATGGTATGGATTGAACGATGCCAAAAAAATGGATGCTCATTAATATGGGAAGGTGTTGCTTCATTGGTTAGAGAAGCTCATCGTAATGGAGATTCCAATGTTACACCAATGGTAATTGATCTAGCATATAGTTTAAGAGGTAGATAGGTACGTAAAAATTTGTTAATGATCATGACCCATATGTTTCATATCAACTCAGGATGCAAATAATTTTTACACACTTGAAAAATTGCAGGTCAAGCACCAAAAAGCTATGTACTATCATGGCCACAAATTTCACATAAAAATTTGGATGACATGAAGAAAAATTATGATTTTGGGATAACTACAATCTTCGAGGTCACTAATATTTCATCTAGAAATGAAATACATCCTCAACAATCTCAAAATTGATACTATGGCATCTTGGATGATATACTTGAGTGCAAATTTAACTCCTTCAAATCAGTTCTATTCACCGTAAAATGGTACAGGTATGACTGAATCAAAATGATTCTGATAGAACTTTTATTCAACATGATAATGGATTTACAATGATTAATACAAGGTCATTTGAGCTAGTTGGAGATGAGTCTCATGTTCTTCCAAGCCAATGTGAGCAAGTGTTTTACTTAGAGGCTCTATATAAACCAGGTTGGTCATTTGTTGTTAGACATGATCCAAGAAGAAGGATGATAAATTATAATGTGATGGAAGAAGAAGATACTAAAGATGAAGAATAAGAAGAAGATGATGATGATGAAGAAAATGATGATGGTGGTGGTGGTGGTGATTTTGATGATGATGATGATGATGATGATGGCGATGATGATGATGATGATGATGATGATGATGATGATGATGATGATGATGATGATGATAGTGGCGATGATGATAGTGGTGATGATGATGATGATGATGATGATGATGATGATGATGATGAAGATGATCAATGATAAGATACGTGATTTAATTATTTATATATATTTATATTGATTACTATATATATTTAATATTGATTTATTGATGTATTCAACTCTAATGGCATGGTATAGTTAATTCATTGTGTTTAATTCTAATGATTACACCATATGTGATTTATGATTACCAATGTATTGCTTACGATGCTTAATTAATTATTGTTGATTATTGAATGATATTAAAATGTATTCAACATCATTCAAATGTTTTAGGGGGGGGAATATGAGATCTATTCTCAAACCCAAATTCCCAACAAGGAGATCCAATTTGATCAACCAAAAAGGCTAATGCAGAATCAAATCAATTTGATGGAGAATATGAAAGAAAGAATAAATATGATGTTTCCCTAGGTAGAATGTGTTAGACTTGAAATTGAAATAATTGAAGTGCAAATACTAACCTTGAATTAGGGCAGATCTGGAAAATGCTGAATTTTCACTTCTGTATGAACTTTCTGAAGATTCTGTCACCTATTCTGAATTGGAAATGTCAAGGCAGACAAAATCCAGAAATCTTTTCTCCAAATTCACACAGTTCGACTTTGACCTTTTAAAAGGTCAAAGACCACATTATTTATTTGAAGTCTGATTCTGATTCTGTTTGCAAATCCTAAAAGATTACCGAAAAGGGTATCCAAATTTGCTCTCAGATCTAAGATTTTTCACCTGTACCTACAAGAAAATAGGGGTTTTTGGTTATATGGGGGGTTTGCCTTAGTCAAACCCTAATTTAGAAATTAACCTTGAAATTGAATTGAAATATATTGTGCATAAAAAAAGTAATTGAAACAAATTACCTCGCTTATGTTGAAGTCCTTGTAGAGGATTCGAATCCTCAAATCCTCAAGTAGGAATGCTTCAATGAATGTAGGATGTCTCCAATCAATGGTATTTTGATCTTCAACACCAATCTTGATTTGATCTTTGCATATGAGAAGGCTTGAATGAATGGAGAAGGATGGATCTTCAAGGGGGCTCCAAAGTGATTGAATCCTTCAATGGCTAACAATGGATCTCCTTGATGGATGAATGCTTGAACACTTGAATGCTTGAAGACTTACTTGTACTTGAGAGCTCTAGATGCTTGAGATGAGATGTGATGTGAAAACTTGATGTTAAAATGAGAGAGGAAGGCCTCCTTTTATAGTGATCTAGGGCACACTCCTCTAGATGGGCCACCTTGGAGAATTAAATTCTAATTAGGTCCTCACCTTTATAAAATATACCTTGATTAAATACAATTAAAGGATTTACCATTTCAGAGCCCGAAATAGCCGTCCTGGAGGCGGAGAAATAATTATCCCGAAAGCTAAACTACCGACAAATGAAAATTTGAAATCTTGGCTGGAAGAGGCCAAGGTCAAGGTTGACCCTGACCTGGTCAGGGTTAAGGTCAAACTTGACCTCGTCAGGGTCGAGGTCAACTTTGACCTCGAACCCTAACTTTGGCAAGTTTTGTAGCAGAGGTTCCAGGGGATGTCAGAAACTTGGAAATTGATATCTGAATAGGACTAGATGTCTGGAATAGATAGAAAATCCTTTTTTTGATGTGATGAAGGACTAGGAGGTCTCATTTCTGAACCCTACCTAGAAAATAGAGCCATGAAAGAGGGAAAATCAAGAAAGTCCTTAAGACCTTAACCCTAATTTCACCTAGAATGGAGAAATCAAGTGCGGAGAAGAAGTGGAAAGTGGGGAGAAAGCCAAATACATGAAAAGACCTAATCAAGGTGCTTAACATGACCCCAAACCACTTACTCAGAGGGTTAAATTATCTTAACATGGAAGTGCTTCCATTTTAAAACAATACATTAAGTCCCCACTTTAGCAAGAGTATGGACTCAATGCAAACTCTTGGTAAAGTAGATAAAAATAACAAGATAATCTTATCATAATCTAAGGGATAAAGAGAAATCCCAAGCCCCCAGGGACTCAAGTCTTCATCGACTCTTAGATCATAGATAAGAGAGACATCTCTAAAGAGAGAAATAAAAAGTGTGATTACCTCGCCCAATGAGAACTTATGTCCCATTGTGAACCATGTAGGGAAAAAAAAAGGTGCAACTGGAAAGATGGAATTGAACTACCTAGTGAATGTGGCTACTCACTAGTCAACCCATCAAAAATTTATTCCTAGGAATATTCTATTCCATAAGAATAAAAAAAAAAGAGGGGGATCCAATCTTAAGGACACTTCCGACCTTAAGGGATCAAAAATATATGTGTGCTTTAAACTGGAGGGATCAAGAGATCCTAATATAAATCCATACTTTAAGGATTAGTTCTTAATCCAAAAAGAAAGGTTGAAAAGTAAATTTAAAGTGTGTGTCTTCCTTAGGATTTAGCAACTTATGTGCATTACCTTTAGAAGATTTAGCATGTTTTGAATTTTTCATAAGTGCGTGTGTGTAATAAGTGAGCAGAGGGTATGCCCCCACATTAAAGTCATTGCTGACACTTTAATAGGAGCAATGACTTTAACAAAAACATAAAAAACTCCACTGATTACATTTCCATGTCGAGATGCCCCCAGATGAAGACAAATCAAGGGAAATATCACAAAAACATATAGAGAACACGGAAGGGATCTACCTACCATGGGGTCGGTATGATCATAAGATAATATATATATGATATTATTGCAAATGAATTGACATCATTCCCCAAAGAAAGTAGAACTACAATCACAAAGGAGGAACGATCACATAAGATTTACAAAGGAGAATCTTTTCGGACCATGACATGGAGACCAAAAAGAATTAGTGCTACCATATCTTGAATCCAAGCAGATTATACAAGGAAACATTTACAAACAATAGCACAGTTAAAACATAACATTGAACAACTCATAGAAGAATAGAGATACATATAGAGGAATTTGAACAACAGTTTTGATTCCTTCATCACCTTGTATCAATAGAGTAGCAAGGATCATATAAAAGAATCTAACAACATTTAGCAATCACATTATAGGAGAAGCACAGTACAATAGGCAAACACACAACAAAGCTACTATGAAGGACAAGCCGATCAAGTGTGTCTCCTACTTTCTCCATCTCATTGTATATCATTTAGGGTAGGTGGGTAACTCACAAGAGGGACTATATCCAATATAGTAGGAATGATAGCTAGTTCCAAACAAGGATCCTCTTGAGAATCACTGTGTTTGACACTAGGTGTAAGAGTTAATTGTGATGAAAGCATATTAAGTAAATCAATGTCAATGTCAATAGTCTCATATTCATCATTAACATTATCAGTATCATCAAGAGTATCTTCTTCATCCAAATTAATCAAAATCGGATCTAAGATACGAATAGAATCATCATAATCATGCATGTGAACATCATTATTAGTAACAACATCTTCTAATACATTATGCATAGGTGTATCCACAAAAAGTAGAGATCTTTTATCTTTAGCATGAGCATGATGCTTTTTACAACATTCATTAGCAGATCAGTTGCATTTTGATTTATTTGAAATAGGTTGAAAAATAGGAGGAACAATCACAGGATCCTTCACAGGTTCTTTAGGAAGATCAATAGGATTATCAACCATAGGAGGAGCAATCACAATATCTTTGATAGATTTGGTAGGAGGAACTTGAGTAATAGAACAAGAAGCCATAGTTAAAGGAGGTATCGAAGGTGTAGGTAAAAGACCACGATTAAGATCCATAAGAGGTATGCTTAATTGAAGAATCTTATGATGTTTATAAGCTTGATATGATTGAAAAAGATTATCAGGGCGAGGAGGACATGAATTAGGTAAGGAATGCCAAAAGAAATCTAGAGCAGCACAATCTCTAGGCCTAGAAGGTTGATATAGACTATGATAGATCATCTTCACTTCATCATCATGAATTAATTTAAGACACTTATGGATAGGGGAAGCAACAACATGCATGGTAGTCAACCAAGGAAAACCTAGCTTAACTTGAAATTGATCAGAAGTAGGAACCACAATGAAGGTAGTGTTCACAAGTTTTCCAAAAAGTTCAACCGGTAAAGTAATAGAACCAAATGAGGGATAAAGAAAACTATTACAAGTTTGAATCCACACATCTGATGTATCATAACAGTCACGTTGTAAACTTTTCATAAAAAGATTTTCTTCGGTGATAATATTGATACTAAGGAGGTAGAATCAACAAGACAACCATGAGTGGGTATATGAGCAATCTTAGTAGCAATGTAAAGGGGACCATCATGAGCTTTAATAATCTCAGAGTCATCAAAGATAATAAAAAGTTCCCGAGGTCTTTTATTCTTGAATTGTTGGCAAGGTTTAGGTTGAGGTTTCACTTTAGGTTTAGGTTTAACTTGAGGTTGAGATAAAACTTGAAGTGAAGGTTGAGGTGGAGATATAGGCTTAGCCACATGCACCACTTGATTAACAACATGATTGAGATCATCCATCTTTGAGTTATACACAATTTCCATAGCAAATGGTTGAGAAATAGTATTAGTATCATGCGTAGGTAAAGGGTTCGTATAGACTTGAAGGTTCTGATTAGGAGGAGAGACAGATTGATTCCCACTACTTTCTAGATTATCAACAGATAAAGCTTTAGCATCAATGAGATCTTGGACCTTATGTTTTAAAGAATAACATCTCTTAGTAACATGACCATTCTGACGATGATATTAAAAAAAAGCATTGTGATCAAAAGATTTAGATGCAATTGTAGTAGGTAAAAGAGGTCGAATAGGAGGTAAAGTAATCATATTAGCAACTAACAACCTATTCATAATAGTGTGTAAAGTTTCAGAAAGAGGAGTAAACGTATGATTTAATTGAAAAGCAGTGGATGCAGAAGTGGAATTATGAGATGCAACAACCTGATCAGCAACTACATTTGCTTGTTTGTTTATCTTGACATAGTTGTTGAATTTTTGAAACTTGTTTGGATTAGGAGCAACATCACTCTTATCAACTGGAACAGGAGCCATTGGAGTGTTGCTCTAAAAATGGCTCACTTGTAATTGATAATGATGAAGCACTACACAAAGTTGTTGAAAAGAGGTAACTTCAGTAAGAAGAATCTTATCTCTAATATCCTTTTGCAAATTTGAAATAAACATACGTTGAATATTAATATCAGGAACAGGATAAGAAATTTGAGCATGCAAATGTTTAAATCAACCAATAAATTCAATCAAATTTTCTTTAGCACCTTGTTTACAATGCATTAAATTAGTCAAAGACACTTGTGGGCCAATATTGTTTTGAAATTGTTGAATATAGGCATTAGCAAGCTGTGGAAAGGAATCAATTGAATAAGGAGGCAAGGAACAATACCATTGTAAGGCCTTGTCATGAAAGGTTCGAGCAAACAGTTTGGCTAAAATCCTATGGTCATGAGCATAATCACTACAAAGGATTTGGAATGTTTTAACATGATGAATAAGATCTCCTTTTCCATTATAATTCTCAAGATGAGGCATCTCACCTTGCTGAGGAACAGGAGTACTAATAATATCCCAGGACAAGGGACTTCCCATGTCACATGTAGGAATACTAAACTTGTTTTGAGTTAAGGAAGAAAGTTTTTGTTGTAAGGATGATACAATTTGATCCAAAATGATGATGGTAGAATCATTAGAGGAAATAGGAGTAGCAACATTAGACACACTAGGTAAAGTGTAAGAAGCTACAGGAATAGAAGATACAACTAGAGGAACACTAGGAACTATAGTTGGAAGTGGAGTGGAATAAGTGAAAGGAAAATTATGATATGAAGGTTGTGATGTAGGAAGGGACATGGGAGGAACACTCATAGGAATAGAGGGAACTGTCACAGTCACCAAAGGAGGAGTATAGATAGGAATACTAGGTAAAGGATTAGAAGGAGGTTCAACACTAGTGATAGGAGAAGTGAAACCTAAATCTTGAGCCTCTTGAGTTAAAGGTTTAACATTGGAATGCACAAGATGAGTAATACCATGCAAGAGGTTAACACCTTGATCACTATCATGGAGAAGTTTCTTAAGAGCCTCTATAGCTTGAATAGAATCTTGACTATGGTTTTCTTGAAGAAGCCAATTACCCATTTTATCAAGTTCAGTGGAAAGTTTTTGGACTTGTTCAAGAGGAACCCTTAAAGCATCATTTTCATCATGAGATGAGTGAGAAGAGTTTTGCTCCATAGTAGGATTAGAATCATGAAGAATCAATTTATCATCGGGGATCCTAAGGAAAGGAGAAGATTCAGGCTCAAAGGCACCCATGAGTCTACGACTTCTTCTAACCGAAATGTTATAAGTAGGACTAGTGGTAGTAAAGCTCATAAACCAATATAATGCAAATGAACTAAACTAAGAACACATAAAGCATGAATATGAAATCTAATTAGCATGCAAGATCAATCACAAAGGATAAATCTAATACTAACAAGATAAAAAGGAACACACGAGATAACACCAAAAAGAAAGAGAGTAAGCTAGTCGGGTTCACCAAAATGAATGATATTAAAATGTATTCAACATCATTCAAATATTTTAGGGGGGGAAATATGAGATCTATTCTCAAACTCAAATTCTCAACAAGGAGATCCACTTTGATCAACCAAAAAGGCTAATGTAGAATCAGATCAATTTGATGGAGAATATGAAAGAAAGACTAAATCTGATGTTTCCCTAGGTAGAATGTGTTATACTTGAAATTGAAATAATTGAAGTGCAAATACTAACCATGAATTAGGGTAGATCTGGAAAATGCTGAATTCTAGCTTCTGTATGAACTTTTTGAAGATTCTATCACCTGTTCTGGACTGGAAATGTTGAGGCCGACAAAACCCAAAAATCTTTTCTCCAAATTCACATAGGTCAACTTTGACCTTTTAAAAGGTCAAAGACCACATTATTTATTTAAAGTCTGATTCTAATTCTATTCGCAGATCCTGAAAGATTTCTAAAAAAGGTATCTAAATTCACTCTTAGATCCAAGATTTTGCACTTGTACCTACAAGAAAATGGGGGTTTTTGGTTGTATGGGGTGTTTGCCTTAGTCAAACCCCAATTTAGGAATTAACCTTGAAATTGAATTGAAATATATTGTGCATAAACAAAGTAATTGAAACAAATCACCTCGCTTATGTTGAATTCCTTGTAGAGGATTCGAATCCTCAAATCTTCAAGTAGGAATGCTTCAATGAATGTAGGATGTCTCCAATCAATGGTATTTTGATCTTCAACACCAATCTTGATTTGATCTTTGCATATGAGAAGGCTTGAATGAATGTAGAAGGATGGATCTTCAAGGGAGCTCCAAAGAGATTGAATCCTTCAATGGCTAACAATGGATCTCCTTGATGGATGAATGCTTGAACACTTGAATGCTTGAAGACTTGCTTGCACTTGAGAGCTCTAGATTCTTGAGATGAGATGTGATGTGAAAACTTGATGTTAAAATGAGAGAGGAAGGCCCCTTTTATAGTGATCTAGGGCACACTCCTCTAGATGGGCCACCTTGGAGAATTAAATCCCAATTAGGTCCTCACCTTTATAAAATATACCTTGATTAAATACAATTAAAGGATTTACCGTTTCGGAGCCTGAAACAGCCGACCTGGAGGCGGAGAAATAATTATCTTGAAAGCCAAACTGCCAACAAATGAAAATTTGAAATCTTGGCAGGAAGAGGTCAAGGTCGAGGTTGATCCTGACCTAGTCAGGGTTGAGGTCGACTTTGACCTCAAACCCTAACTTTGGTAGGTTCTACAGTAGAGGTTCCAGGAGATGTCAAAAACTTGGAAATTGATATCTGAATAGGACTAGATGTCTAGAATAGACAAAAAATCTTTCATTTGATGTGATGAAGGACTAGGAGGTCTCATTTCTGAACCCTACCTAGAAAATAGAGCCATGAAAGAGGGAAAATCAGGAAAGTCCTTAAGACCTTAACCCTAATTTCACCTAGAATTGAGAAATCAAGCACAGAGAAGAAGTGAAAAGCGGGGAGAAAGCCAAATACATGCAAAGACCTAATCAAGTAACTTAACATGACCCCAAACCACTTACTCAGAGGGCTAAACACTCTTAACATGGAAGTGCTTCCATTTTAAGATGATACAATTACATGTATATATATTTTTTGATTGTCACCCTTTTTAGAAACATGCAATTGACTACATGCATTGTCACCCCATATGTTGACAATCTTGCATTTCATATATAAGGTAAATGTAATTTTTTCATGTTTAGGATCTTGCATATTTTTTGTGTTATCTTCTACATAATTTGTAGCATACGGATCATGTAATTTTTAGCTAACTTAAGATAAATGATTCACATATGCAAGAAATTTAACCGCTTTGACGAGGATCCTAGAAGTGACATGGATCAATAGGTATAAGTCAATATGTCCTATAGAAATAGTTTATTAATTTATTTCTTTTGCTTTATGCCCATCTTCATTGAATGGTCTAATAATAAGGTATTAAATTTTTCATGATTTAATAGTACTACCCTCGACATCAATTTTATGGCCGACTTCATCAACATTACCCTCATTTAGAAAAATATCTCACTCCTTACCAACTATATATCTCATTTGATGGATTGCAAGAACCACCAAATAGGTACTTGTTAGATCTATCTTCCTCCAATGAGGGAAATGTGGGAATGGTAGATGAAAGTTCGACATGTAGTACGGCTAAAATAGGGAGATCAACTAGAGGTCAAAAGATTAGAAAAAAATTCAATAAACACATGCAATTTTTCCTTGCTGAAGGGGGGTCATGTTCTTATGATGATGAGACCAAAGGTGACATCAAGGTTCCCTTTCGGTACACACATCTTGAGAAAGAATGGGTACCCAAGGAGATACCTCCAATTAAGACTAATTTTTGTGTTAATGAGAGGATATATCACATAGCTCCATCCTCATTACATGGTTTGGGCCTATTTTCCATGGATGGGATAAAGGTATGTTACAACAAAGTTGTTAAATTGATGGAGTATGTCATACCTTGTTACAATTACAATGATTGGACAGAGATTGTTCAATATAAAAAAAGTATGTGTAGGTATTCACTATCAACAAATTATATACAATGGAAAGAAAATGATCAAAGTAAAAGATTTTCTATGTTCATTGATGGGAGACCAAAAGCAATAGGGAATATTGCGGGTTTTATAAATAGTACGTGACCTAGGTCAACTAATAAGAAACTCAATTGCATATTTGAGGTGCGTGAGGGGAATCATGTTTTTGTATGTGTGGTCAAATCAATAAGTGCATGGGAAGAACTGCTAATAGATTACCATTTTAATTGCATAGATACAAACAAAGTTACTATCATGGGGGTGGTAAGTACTATATACCATTTAAACTAACCTCAATTTATGACTCCAATATACCATTTTATTAATAAGTGTTTTTTGCTAATTCTATTTCTTTTAGTTTGTTGAAGTTTTTATATTTAATCTTTGTCACAGGATGACAAGGATCCACCACATGATAGAGGCCGTGGGGATTCTCTTCCCACCCATTCTTCAGTAATGATAAACCTTATTGTAATTGTACAAATTAGATAGTTTAAAAATGTTATATTATAATGTTCTTTTATTTAGGGTTTTGGAGTTATTTTTATAGTTTTACTAATATTCATGTCACAAATTGATGTTCAGGATAGGGGAAAAGCACCTGCAACAATAGAGTCAATAATTGTAAATATGGATGAGGATATCCCAGATATCCCTAACCCTATAAATATGGTGAAGAAAAAATTTAAAAAAGTCAGTCCATAAATTATTAATATTTTAGATGATCCCAATCCAACTGAGGAGATGTTGAAGAGGAGAGATGAATTGATATCGCAAGAACATCATTATGAAGTAAGCAGTAAGGAATCTTTAGTTATAACAAAAGTTCAATAAAGGTTTATATTTTATACTCTTTTATGTCATCAACTAAAATATGTATGTGTTCATGTTAATTATAGGATTTTTTATTTTCTCAAGTACCTGGTCATGGACATTGCGGTGAGGCCAATACTAGCAGAACTCCCACCTTAGGTAAAATAATCCTTAAGTTAACAATTTAAAAGGAATTCTTTCTTTGGAACATTCAAAAACTTTATTGGACTTACCGATTAGAAGTGTACATTTTGCATTAGACTTACTGATACTGTAGATACAACTATAGGAAAAGGTATGGTTATAACTAATTCAAAATTTCTAAGAAAATCTTCACTCAAACTTTATTGAAAGTGTCATGTCCCCTTTTCAAAAATAATTAAAATTAATAACTTTTGCTAATGTCGGCATGGTCAAAACGTAAAGTTTCAGGAAAATGGGCTAATATTTGGAAACCAATGGACTAATAAATGTTAAATATTATTAAAATATGTCTTATTCACCCCTCTTGGTCATGATTTAGGGTTATGCCCTCTTTTAAAGGGGTTTGGAGGTATTTTGGGCTCATTCTTGAACTTGATTTTTGTTCATTGCTTTGTTGTTCTTCAGAGGCTGCCAAACCTGTGGAGAAGGAGATCCAAAGAAAGGATTTTTTGGGTTTCTAGGAGGGCTAAGGATGAGATTTTGAGGGCATTCCATGTGCAAGCTCATGCAGAGTTTTCCCCTGTGCTGAATAGTGCATATTTGTGAGTTTTCGAGTGTGTTTTTATAAGATTTTGGTGTTTCCAGTTGAGCTTTTCATATCACTTTGGGTTTCTGCTATATTGCAGCCATTTTTCTATTAAAATAGAGTTGAATATATGCCATGGGTCATGATTCTACTTATATGTTATATTGTTAGTTTTTTATGGTGTTTTCGAGCTATTTTGTGTTATTTTTGGAGCTCGATGAGCATTGTATCTGAACTCCGTTTTGGAGCTGTTGTGTAAAATATTTGCAGATCTGGAAGTGCCATTTTGTAGGCCATTATGCTGGAAAAATTTTAGTAAAAATTTCTATTTTCATAAGTTATCAATAATATGTGAAGTTGTGAAGTTTTTGGCATTATTTTGTGCATACCTGATTTGGGTATTATTGAGAAATTGCATAATATTTTGAAGTGCCAATTTTTTGATTGAAGAATCTGATTAGGGGATTTAAATATGATATAAAAATAGAAGGGGACATTATAGAAAGCTACTCTTACTTTTATTATTTCAGGATGTCTTTGATAACAATGTATTATTCAGGTCATCAAGTGCAGGCGACTCCTCCTAGAAGATAGACCGACCATTAGAGATTGTCGAGTGCAATGTTGGAAACAAGGAGCATGCAAACATCAACACCTTCATGGTCTATGCCTGGTAAATCCTTTTTTTTTCAATATTTGGTTTTGTGTTAATTATGATTCGATAATTTGTACTTTAATCTTCAGTGCATCTCATAGAGGATTAATTTTGTGCAGTAGGAGATACACCAATGGATGCTATGCTAGATACAAATCAGAGTACCTGTATTGGTGATAATTCACCATCATTTCCTAGATCTATCCATGTTTCTAGCATGGGAGTTATGTAGACATCATTGTTGATGGATGATAAAGAATTGATGTCGTTAAAATTTCCTAAGCTTCCAAGTACTTTAAAATTATTATTATTTATATTGTAATTGTAATTTACTTATTCATAACAAGTTTTGGACTGATGATCCCATGACATTTTTGTAGGAAATTATTATTTTTATAAGATTATTTATGACTTGACATTGAAGATATTTGGGCCCACCATATGTACAAGGTCGAACATCATAAGTGAACTAACCCTATCCCACTATTTTTATTTCATATCATTAATTGGTACAATATTTTTCCTTTCATTCCATTTCTTTTACTATATTCAAGGTATGCAACTTTAGTTAATTTTTCTATCTAAAAATTTTGTGTTTTTTCTTAAAAGGTGGAACTTACAAGAAGAAAAATTAAAAGATCAGGTCATAAAAGATTTAGAGCATGAGTTTGGTAGTAACATTTTTGAGGAGAAGAAAATTTTAGAAAAAGTTGCCAAACATCTTAAGACTGTGAAGGACTCATATAGAAGGAGTCTCGTCCAAAACCCAAAGTATGATTGTCCTCCCTTTATTTCAGTGAGGCATTGGAATGAATTCATTTTGGATGCAAAGGAGAAAGGGGATACTCAAAGAGGAATTACACTAGCCAATGAGAGAAGAAGGTATGTGATAGTATTAACTACTAGTAGAATGTAATTATGCACTAATTAGTGATCTTTATATCTATATAATCTAACATATTTCAAACTTTTCATAGGTTGCAAGACACGTCAAAGGCTACAAAGGCCAGACTTCAAAAGATTGGCCAACACAAACTTGGCTCTGGTGTTTATTCAAAACTTCAAGCATGAATAGTAAGTAGCAGTAAATGAAATTCCAGATCAATTTTTTTTATAAATTGCAAATAATTTTGTTTAATCAAAAAATGCAGGGCTCAGAATTCAATTTAGAGGCCACGACATAACACAAAAAAATTTCCTTCAAGGAAGGCTATCAAGTCGTGGCTGAACACCTATGCCAAGCTTTCATTGGCCCAACCCAAGAGTCTCTTGCATCGGTTAAATAGGTAAATATGCCAAATGAAAAATATTTGAAATTGAATACTTGAGAAACAATCTATTTGATGTTAATTTCAAACATAAATTAACTATTTTTATTTTCTAAAAGAAAACAATGATAACAATGCACATGACATTGCAATGCAGTCTTGTAATCCTAAAACATAACCTACATCGCATGATGAAGGCCCTCATGTGCATCACAGTGTCGATGGAGGTGTTCATTTTCTATTGAAAATTAATTATGTAATTATTAATACAATTTAACATCTTAAATTGAAATTGGTGTAACCTTTTTTGTGTATATTTTAGAGCATGCAGAACATCATGCTGAATGAGTGGAGGTTCAGAGTGATCATCATGTAGATGATGTGGCATAGTTAGGTAAAGAAAATCTATGTTTTGTTCTTTTAAATTTCTTTGGGTAAAAGCACAATCGAGTGTCACCTTTTGGGCTAACTCAAATCACTCAGCCCAGTTAGACTCAGCCAAGTTAGTCTCGACCGAGTCTAACATGACCGAGTACACATAGGTGCCACACAGTGCCAAATGGCATCTACGTGGCCCATTAGACTGGGTCGAGTGGTACTCGGCCGAGTAGGACTCGGCCGAGTCTAAATAATATTTTTAATATAAAAAAACATGACAAACTACTCATTTGCACACTATTAGGCTATTTGAGTGGGGCCGACCCCTAGGGGGACTTGGCCCAATCGGACTCGACCGAGTCTACTTAGGTGGCATGCCATGTTGGCAGCCAAACCACCAAAAACACAAAAAAATAGAATTTTCACTTTTGTTCTTCCTTTCTTAGATCAAAATAGAAAATGTTAAAAAACTAAAAGTACCCTTCTGGACATATAAATTTTATATTGTTTCATCTACAAAATGTTAAACAAATTTGCTAAAAACTACATGTAGGTATATTAAACTTTAAGAAGACATTGATTCGAAAAATATAGAAAAATACTAAATCAATTTAGAAAAATTTTAAGATTATATACAACACTAGAGGAGAGAGTCCTCTTCAAGAATATATAATTTATTTGGTTTTTGGTATAGTTTTGATAGGGTAAAAGTGACGGGAGACAAAAACTGTTGATTTCAGGTATGGTCGACTTTCAATACTTATAACGAGTAAACTATAGATCAAAAAAACTTCTTTCTTTTTTCTTGCACTAGATATACATGTCATCTAAAACATATTCTGAAATTGGAGGGAAAAAAAATGTTTCACTTATAATGATTTGATGGGAATTGAACTCCCTTATTTGTAGTATTTTCAGGATATGAAAAATAGACCTAAAAAATTAAAAAAACATATTAATTTTTTCTCAAATTAATTTTTAAAAATTATAGGCATAAAATTCATCTTATTTTACACATTTCATCAGTTTACATCATCTTCAAATTCTCAACAGAAATGTGACTTTTATGCCCTTGAAGTTTTTCAGTTTTTGTGTTGTTAGCCTCTTCCTTTGTAAAAGGGTGACAACTTATTGTGCTTTTACCCCTTTTTTGATTTATAGTTCTTTTAATTAATGAAATACTTGAAACACTAATATAAAATGGTGTGAATTTAACCCATGTAGTTGCTATTGCAATGGACCCCTCTTTGGTGCAACAGCCTCCTCTTCCTAAACACATGAGGAGGAGACATGTGTTGAGATCAGAAGCAGTAGAGGAGGGGAATGATGATGATATTGATGCTCCGCTTAGCCATTACCTTAAAAAAATGAGCAAGAAACAAAAAAGAAATGATTGTAATTAACATTTTTTGCTAATGAAAGAATGTTGTCTTAATGGATATAATTTTGTACTAGTAAATGTTGATGAATTTTATGTGTTGATGAATTATTCATGAATGTTGTGTGTTAATTAATTTTATGGGTTAATGAATGTTATGTGATTATAATGATTAAATTTTATATTTAAAAAATGAATGAATGAATGAATGAATGTTATTAGATGTTAATGGGGAATTTAGAGTGATGTTAGGGGGGGGGAGGGTGAGGGGCCAAATGAGCTTCCAACTTCACGTGTTTGGCCTTGTTAAGTAGAGAATATTGAACTATTCTCGAAACCAAGTGAAGCTCAAACTAAACCAATGTTACATGTAGTTGAAAATCTTTGAAAATCTTCATCCAATGTTACATGTGGTTGAAAAAATATGTAAGATTGAAATTTTCAACCAGGTGAAAGATTTATATCTTCGAAAGATTTAGTAACTAAGGTGTGTTATTAGCTCCCTAAAAATTTTCATTTCATGTGGCAAGACATATTTTCCCTTCTTTTTCTAAATTTTGGTTAGCCTTAATTTTGTAGCTTTTAAGTTTTCCATCCCCTGTCTCTCTTTTGTTTGAATAAAATGTTCCTTGTTTTGATTTACAGTTCCAATGTGCAATTTGATATTCTTGGTTCATAGTTAAAGGACTTGATAGTGAACTAGCTATGATAAATCAGGTATGTTTGAGGAGTTTAGACAACTTCTTTTCAAAATTCGGGCATTGTGTATGACATGTTATTATTTTGTACTTTATAACTTTAAATACTACTTTCTTTTGTTATATAAGTTAGTATTTACTAGATTGATTTATATTTTTAATACTGTGTTAAATAGGCCTATAAAAAAAGGGTCTCTCCATTCTATTGAGTGCCCTACTATGATATAAAATCTTATTATATTATAAATAGGGCTTTACAACACTGAGGAGTTTACATAATTATATTCGAAAGAGAGGTAAAAACTTCATCCCATTTATTGGATTCTTCCTTCAGAGAGATATCCATGCTTTGCACCTCCTATTTTGATTATATTTCCATTGCCAGAATTTGATATTATGAGTTACATGTATGATAATTTTGAGGGTATGCTATTTAATATTGTTTATTAGTAACATAGGCACAACCCTGATGTGATGGGATGTTGAAGAAAAGAAGAGAAGAGATGATGATGATGATGAGGTTAGCATAAGTTTTCTCCTTCTTAAAACCCAGCTGAATTAGAATGACATGATAAAATAGATTAGAGATTATGAATATATCAAATCATTTTCTATTCTTTAAGCTATAAATTTGTATGAAGTTTCTTAACATGAATTATTGCATACTTAGTTGACAAAAATTTTTTTACATACAAAAGTTTATGAACTTAAGTATTCTTAACATATACTTGATTTATGGATGCCCCATCAAATTCTCCATTATAGAGACTTTTGAAGTTTATGCATCTACTATGCCTCTACCTATAATTTCACTCTCCAAATACTAAATCCTCAAAAACCATAATGTATTTTAAAACCCCAACTCAAAAAACTTGATCAACAATACCTTTATCTCAACAATTTTGTTTTGAATACCTTATCTTTTAGTTGTAAACCAAGGAACAAACCTAAACATATATACCGGGACAATAGGAAATGGAGAGAAAGCATTTTATTTTCCCCTTATTTGTTAAATTTATACTATACTACTCTTTTAGAGAAAATTCAACCATCAAAACATAATAATTCTAGTAACAACTGATAAGAAGGTTTGGTAATCAAAGATGGCAGTGCACCAAAATGAGATCATGACGCTGATAAAACTAGCAGTTCTGTCAAATACCACAAAGATCATGATGATTTGAGTAACTGTGTGTCTATTTAAAGGGGTGGTTTCACACAAAGAAGTTGTAGAGGGACAATGATGACAAATTATTTTCATTTCTTCAATATTGTAACCATTGCAAGTACTTCACTGCATAAAAGGGCTTTACTTGCTCTCTTTAAGTAGTGGACAAGTTTGCAATTGTGTAGATAAGAGTGATTGAGAGTGCGAGTTGATTGTAGAAGTGAAAAGTAGCACAGAGTGAACTATGTGAGAAAACAATATTTTCTTGTTGTAGTTGTTTCTAATTATCCTCTTTGTATCTATATTTTTGGCCATAAGAAGACTAATGAAGTAGAGAAATTGATATTTCCATTTGGTTTCTCTACATTGTGGTTTCTAGGGTAAAACTTTGTCTGTCAATATATTTTTTCTTTCATTTCATTTCATTTTTGTTTTCTTTTAAATATTTCTGTAAGCACTATTTCGTAAACATTCTTTTGACTGTCATTTGAAATGATTTCAAGTAGAATATTTTTCTTTATTTTTGTTGGCTTTGAACATTACCAAATATGCGTGCTTTAGATTTTACAGATCAGTAGGCATAGAATGAGGATAGAACACAAGGAATGACGTGAAAATTCTTGGGGAGATCTTTGAATTAGAGTTAATTGCATAGAGACTTCAAAATGCTTTATGCTTTCTTTTTTATTTTATTTTATTTACTCTTAAATGTTGTTGCAAGTTTTGTTCAAATTTCCTGTCCGATACAATGAAAATTGTTGTCTCTTCTAGTCAATATTCTTTGACTATCATTTGAAGTGAATTCAACAAGAATAACAATTTTGTGGTTCCTAAATTATACCAAAAATGTGTGCTTTAGATTTATAGATCAGTAGCCATAGAATTGGGATAAATCCATAAGGATTGACATGGTGGAGATTCCATGGAAAACCTCATAAATAGAGAATTGATTGCATATAGATTGCATAGTGTATTTACCTAGCAAGTGTTATAAATGAATAAAATAACACTTCTTAAATGCCTTATACATGATTATCATGAGTTGTTGTGCCTCATAGGTGGGAAGGGAACCAAACCATGATTTTTTATTTTTATTAGTATTTTTGAAATAGTTCCTTGAAATATTTTTGTGAATCCTTTTCAAATGATGAAAATGGAAAAATTTAGTGGCACACCTAGCATTCTAGGGTTTAATTTGTAAACTTGTCAAGTCAGTTGCATAAGGGGCACACAACCATCCCAATCTTTCATTTCAGTTCTTCCAACCGACAAGAATAAAATTTGATTTACCCTAGAGTTAGTAAGGTGGTTTTCTACTGTCATGCTAGCAACTTGAGAAGCCAATGAGCTGAATCTTTGAGCTGATTTTTCTAAGGATACTATTTAGTTTTGAAAACTTGAGACTACAACTTTATCAAACAGAGATGATAAATAATTTGAGAGTCCTCCTTGACTTAAAGAGTTGAAAGGTACACAATAGAAAGTTTGAGGCCTTCTACTGAAGCCTAGGGCTTTTTCCTCAATGTTATACACATGTGGGATGAATATTGATGAGCTGATAATTGTGGGAGAGACCTATTCAATAATAGTAATATATTGTCTACATCACAAACTCCAAGATTTTTAGTGTTTGGTTTAGCACATGGTATTGCTATTGCATCCATAGGCTCTGAATTATAATATTTTTGGAGCACCTCAATATTTCAATGCACTGAAGGCTTGTATAATTTTGTACAAGTGTATAATTATCTTAAGACAAGATTATGCATGACAATGTACAATGAGGTCTAGTGAACTAAGGTCTATTACTACAGTATATCACAGGTCCCAAGAAAGTTTAGTCCTTTTATGGAGTGTACCTAAAATTGGAGAGTTATGGTTTGGTGTACCATTGTTCAACATCATTAAGTTTTTCCAAATTGCAAGTTTTCTGAGAGAGATTTAGTATTGAGGTTGATAGAAATAGACTCTATTTGCAAATTAAGAAGAAGATTAAAGAAAAAGATGCTTAGCAAGCTATCTAGGTTTGTCCTAAAGACATCAGGAAAGCTTCATTTAAATCTTGAATGCCCATCTGATTCATCAGACCACTCTAAAGATAACCCAAATTCTTCGACACTCCTAAGATTTTAATGAGATTCAATAGTCCAAAGGAAGCCTCAGATTCAGAAGTAGTTAGAAGTCCAACTTCTCCACAAGCTAACAAGAAATTTTCTATATTTTATATTGGTATGAAAAATATGTCAAATCCCCAAGGTCTGACCTTTAAGGTTTGCACTATGTGTACAAGGCCCTAGGAGAAGAGGAACTCAAAGGGTATCGGTATGGGAATTATTTCATCTCTCCACATCAACCGAAGAAATAATGAGGTCAACAACGGTGTCCCTACTCTTACTAATAGAAAAGGGCCCCTACTTGGATCACAACTCAAAATTGTGATTGGATCAAAACTCAAAATTGTGATTGGATCACAACTCAAAATTGTGATAGGTTTCAGTAAAAACCTAACTACTCACAAATAGTTAGCTTCCCCAAAAGATGAGATTATATCCTCTCATCCTAAACTCTATTAATGCCCACTTGAAATTATCTAATACCCAATCAAATTCTTCAAAATCCTATCAAATTTTTTATATGTAATTACTGGTTGTAGACCATTGTAACTGAGATCTCAAATCAATATGGGTTTAAGTTTATGTTTTCATATCTACTAGAAAAAATGAATTCATGGATGATATGAAATCTTCCAAAATGAAATCATAAATAAAACCCTCAATTAAAAAAATTACTTAGACCTTCCTTTATAATTCATTACATATTGGTTGAAACCCCTTCTCTATTCCAAGCTAGACTTCAATTCCCTATTTTCCCTGTGCTACTCTTGGAGGTCCTATTGAAATTGAGCTACATTTTTTGGACAATAGGAAAGCTACCTTGCAAGTTTCCTAGCAATTTTTTACACTATTTTCCCTTTAACACACACCCAAACTAAACTATTGCATATGGATTTACTCTTGCTTACTGTATTTGCATTCATTCTTCAAATTTAATTGTAGGCTTGCCTTATTTTTTCTCAAGATTCCTTTGTAGTGATCAATCTAGTGGTTAATTATAACTCGCTAAGGTGGTCAATATTTATAATTCCTAGATGAAATGTACTACACCCCATAAGATGGGATGGATTTTCACCATTAACATAAAGTGATACTAGCTAATGGTGGGGATGCATATAATGCATATGATAATTTCATATGCCATCCATGTGACCCCTTTCATGCCATCCTATTGATTCATATTGGTAATAATATCATGGTCATATCATTAATAATATATTAATAGATTCATAATATATATATATATATATATATATATATATATATATATATATATATATATATATATATATATATATATATATATATATATATATATATATATATATATATATATATATATATATATATATATATATATATATATATATATATATATATATATATATATATATATATATATATATATATATATATATATATATATATATATATATATATATATATATATATATATATATAAGTTGAATATGTTGTATATTTATTTACCACAAAAATTGTATACTTCAACGTCCATGCTATACTCTCGACATATTTATTCATCGATAGTTCGACCCAAACGACTGTATCGTTTGATGCCAATGCTAAACTCTCTACATATTCAGAAGTCAAGAATTTGACCAACTATGGTAAAAAATTATGATCAAAGATATGTCACTTATTTCCACCAACCATATGACTGTTTTGACTACCATTTTTCGAATATTCAACAAATATTGGTAAAAAATGATCAAAGATATGTCGGTGATTCTTCACTAACCATTTGGTTATTTCAACATTAGATTAGTTGATAATTTGACCAATAGGAGAGTCGAATATTCGACAATAATTTAATGTGTTGAACAATCGACGAAGAAAGTTTGATAATAATATTGGTCGTATGGTCGACCAATGTGCATAAAAAAATCAACTAATTTGCGTAAAAAATTAGGCTAAAATTTACTAGTGTCATTTAATGAATGATATGGCAACATAATATAAATCAAAAATTAATTGTTTGACATCAATGACAAGACAATAACTGATCTAACCTTTCTAGTATCATGTATAACTCTGGTATCGGTTGGTCTTCATCATCAACTCCATCAAATAATCAATCTTCAACATTGTTATTAGTTATGGTAACAACAACACCATCTTCATTCATTTTGTTTCTAAAAACCCACTTGGTTCCAATGACATTCTTTTCTTTAGGTCTCGAGACCATTTCCCATGTGTTTTTCTTCTCAATTTGATCCAATTATTCTCTCATTGCCTTAATCCAATACTCATCACTTCAAGCCTCATTAGGTGTCCTTGTCTCAACCTGCAAAATCAAATAGACTGCATCTCTGACCTGTGACCTTGTCCTAGTACCTTTACTTTTTCCTCCAATGATATAATCATGTGGATGATTCTTCACAACATACTTAAGTTTGTTGAACACTTATATCTCACACAAGTTTATATCTATGCCACTTCTTGGTAACAAAACCTCTTGTTGTTGGTCATGCACTTCTTGCTGACCTTTCCCTATTTGAAGGTGATATTGATTGTTTCGAAATATCTCCTTTTCAAAACTTTCCAATCTAGATCATAAGGATTGAATTTTCATATTCTTTCTTGTACCTGAAACCTTTCATCAACTTTGACATTCACACTCTCAGTCATTTTCTTAGTTCTCAAATTGTAACATCTATGTGCCTTTCTTTTAGTGGAATACCCATGGAAGACTCCTTCATTACTTCTAGCATCAAATTTCTCTATGCTATCATCTCTTTTGATAAAACACTAGCTACCAAAAATTCTAAAATAGCTAATGGTAGGAGTTTCATCATACCATAATTCATTAGGTGTCTTTCTAGTTCCTTCTTTGATCTTTACTCTGTTCATTGTGTATACTGTAGTGTTCACTACTTCCCCCCAATGCATGTGTGATACTTTCCCTTCAATCAACATTTTCCTTATAGTATCAAGGATTAATCCATTCCTTCTTTCAGCAACACCATTCTACTATGGTGTTCTATGTGTAGATGTTTGTCTCAGAATTCCATGTTCATCACATAAATTATTGAATTCACCTAATGTGAACTCACCACCTCTATCTGATCTCAAGCACTTTATCTTCAATTTGGTCTCATTCTCTACTTTTTTCTTAAAGTATCTGAATTTCTCAAAAGCTTCTAATTTTTCTCTAAGAAAACCAACCCACATCATTTTAGAGTAATCATCAATGAAAAGTATAAGGTACCTATCACCAAAGTAAGACCTGGTTAGAGTTGGTCCAAAAAGATCTATATGAACAAGATCCAACTTTCTCCTTGCAGAAAATTCTCTACTTTATAAGATTCTCCTTGTTTTCTTTCCTTTCACACATTCTCTGTAGGTAGTGTTAGAAAGATTCACAATTCTAGGTAGGTCTCTGATGGAATTAGTATTACTTTCCCTTACAATGCTATCAAAGTTGATATGACAAAATATCCTATGCCATAACCAACTATCATCAACCTTTGAAAAAAAAACAACTTACTTCACTTGAGATTACATGAAATACACAACCTCCTATCTGAATCCCAGTAGCAATCATATCTCCTATAGCACTTTTGATTGAGAACTTTCCATCCTTGAATTCCATTTGATAACCCTTTTTCACAAATTAAACAACACTCAAAAAATTATGTATTAAACCATCAACAAGGCATACATCATCAGTATTAGTCTTACCATCCAAAGTAATGGACCCAATCCCAATAATATCTCTAGGAGTATTGTCACCTAGTATGACAACTCCACCATCATACATATCCAACTTTACAAATCTATTCTTATCTCCTTTCATGTGTTGTGAACAACCACTATCTATGATCCAACCAACCTTTTTGTTAACATGAGACGCTAATGCTTTTTCTTCTCGGATAGGTTTATCTTCTTTAATTTCCAAAAATCCAAGTAACTCATTCATCTCATCATCATCATCATCAAATGCACCATCATTAGCATAGTAAAATTATTTATCCTTGTTGTATTTTCTATATTTAGGCTTAAGCTTTGGAACTTTAGTTGGACATCTAGAAGAAAAATGACAAACCTTATTGTAATTAAAGAACTTTATAGGTAGGTTCCTCCATTGTTCCTCAGTGTAGGTTCCTCCATTGTTCCTGATCCCTGTTACAAATTTTTTAACCCTTTGGAAAAAAATCTTTGCTATTTCATCTTGTTTCATCTAAATTGTTTCCATCCTCACTCTCCAATTCTAATGTTTGGCTCCTTTGGTGTATGTATCTCCTTCATATAGTGCTATCAACCTTTCCCATATATCATGTTCTTTGTTTAGTTCTCTAATCTTAGAGAATTATCCATCAGATAATCACTTATCAATGCCTATCTCACTATCATATTGTATTGAAAGATCTTTTCCTCATTAGTTGTGGGAGCGTCTTCCAACTCATCTTTAGTCTTTAGTGTTGCATCTTTCTTGGTTACCATCTAATACTCCAAGCTTAGAAAAACAAATGAGTCTTCATCTTTTCCTTCCATGCATCAAAATTTTCTACATCAAACTTGGGACTCTTTTTGTTGAAGACATCCTGGATCTTTTCCTTAAGTGATCAAAATTTCTCTCAGAAGACTAATAGCTCTGATACCAATTGTTAGAATAACAATATCTTAAACAACTGAGAGGGGGAGGTGAATTAGTTGTTGATAATCTTATTAAACTCAACACCAAATATAATATTATCCAAAATAGAATGCAAAACAACATCACATCATTGTACACAAGTGACACCAAGATTTGTTCTCAAGGAAAACCTTGTTAAAGGAAAAAACTTGGTGGGAATGATACCCACAAATATCTACACTATGTGAGTGAAACCCTATTAGGAGTTCTAGCCCTATTAGGAGATGATTCATATAATATGAAGGTCCCTGTTAAAGGACAGACTCTGTTAGGAGTCACAAACCCTATTAGGGGTATTACAACTAGCCATAGGAAAAAATACAATCAAAAGGTTACATCCATCTTCAATCCTTTATTGAATATGCTTCATCATACCTGAATTGCCTATTAGGACAATCCAATCCTTGTGCCTAGATGCACAACCTTCTGCCATGTTAGAAGCAGATCTCACAGCCTTCAAGCTCACATATTACCATCAAAATCCACATGCAATATCAAGCAAGAAACCCTTCCTTATATACAAGTTACAAATAATAATGCATCTAGAGGTTGACCATTATAGGACCTCATTACATAACAAATAATTACATTATCCAAGGCAATCACACACACATTGTCCCTAATCATGTTGCAATAATTATAGTTCACTCAAGGTTAGCTCCCAAATATTTCCACGCTAGCAAACATACCACATATGACATATTCTCAAGCACTCCTACTTTGTATTCATCTATGATGCATTATCATTTGATCATTATTGATTTATTCATTTAATCATATTTTCTTGTCTCTCTTATTTGTGCTATCTGTTGAGCTTCTAGATCTTGGCATTTTATTCTTTTCCTTAGGAGAATTCTTACATGGTATCATAGCCATAGAAGATTTCATTGCATAGCCATTGGAGGACTCTTTTATTGAACTTTTCAAGGCCATGATTAAGATCTGGATAAGAATAATCTTGTGGGAGCATCTAGAGAAAGATCTAACCTTACCATTACATTCAGGTGACCATTTATGAGAACTTTGGCTATAAATTTGCCTACCTTGGGTGAAAGTCAAAATTGAGGCCTTTTTTTTCCCAAATCGAGCACCTTTCCTAGATTGTCGAGGCACGCTCCAGATCCAAGCTGCAGACCTGAGCTTTAGACCCAAGATGAACCCATGCTCGGTGCTTCCCCAAGAGTTGATCTCTTTATTTTGTGTAGTGGCCACTAGCAGTTTTAAACATAATAGAGTTCTATAGCACGAGAAATGTGGGACTAAAGTCCCACATCCACCTTCATATCAGTGCCACCATCCTCTGCCACTGGTCCCCTCCCGCGTGAAACTGACCTCCACCTGCCACGCGGGCACACCACATGTATCAGCCCCTACCATCGGATTGTCACGTAGGGACCTAAATGGGACATGGACTAGCTAGCTTGGGAGTCTAGCCAACCACATCAACAATACAAAGAAAAACACCCAATCAAACAATGCCATGTGGCAAAACACGAAAACTGGTAAAAAAAAATTTTAAAATTGCATTTTTTGGTAGTTTCACTATGTTAAAATTGACGCTTTCCTAGACATCAATCGAGCCATTGTTAATATGCATTTGATGACCTTAAAATTGTCAAATTTATCCTCATTCTTGCATCAACATTTTGTTAGATGAAAATTGACGACTATTTAACCATCAATCCTTGGCATTTTTGCACTGCAGTGACGCTCATTTGACCATCAAAGTTAACCTTGTGTTTTGTTGACATCAACGAGGTTTGAAATATTTTTAACCCTCACCATTTGCATTTTCCCTTTTGTAGTCCAACTTTGGGAGGCCATAACTTGGTCCTCCAGGCTCCAAATTGAGTGCAATTATTTAATTTTGGCTAAAATTTCTTGAAATTTTTAGTGGTATTGATATTTTTTGGTTTTGGTGCATGGATTTTATAGAAATTATGGATTTTGGTGACTGTACCTATTTGAACCCTATTTTTTACAACTTCAAAGACCCCGTTCAAGCTCATACAAACAAATTTTTAGGTGTCATTTTTTAAAAAAGTGTATAGTTTTTTTATTACTTTCTAGATTTGCTACTAGATTGTAGCCTTTTTTGGGCAAAAATATCACTTCCAGGTCTAGGTCCTTTTTGGCATTGTATGATCATTGTGATGCTTAGGATTTTCTTTGATTCTGAGCAATATTGATTTGAGTTTGTTTTGGCCTCATTGAGGTGGTTGCAAAAATCAAAATTAGAAGTCCACTTTGGCCCATTTTGGCAAGTGACAATTGTACATGCAATACATATAAAGTGCCAAAAACATCATTTATTTATTTATTTTGGGGGGGGGGGGGTGTTCTTTGATTGAGTGAATTTGGTGGGGGGGGGGGTGTCTTGTGTTCTTATGTCTCTCTCGCACTCTCTTGGTTCTTTTTTAGTTTTGCATCATGGGTTCACCTAGATGTCCATTGTTAACTTCTCACAACTATGCTACATGGAAAGATAAAGTATGGAGTAAACTAATAAAAAATGGATTAAATATTTATGTAAATGGTAAAATTAAAGAGCCTACTAGTCCTAATGTGGATGATAATGCAAAAAATGATTGGGAAATCAAAGACAATATGGCTTTAGGAATTATAAGGAGTTATGTTGATGAAGATGTCTTCTTCCATATTTCTAGCTTTAAGGATTCCAAGGGTGCTTGGGAAAAACTTGAAGATTTGTATGGTAAGGTGGATAAATAAAAAGGATTCTCAATTGAGGATGATCTACTTCTCTTGGATACTTGGAATTTCGACTCAATTCAAGACTATGTCAACAAAGCCAATGAGTTGAGAACACTACTTAAGGATTGTGGTAATCCAATGAAGGATGATAGGTTGATTCATCACATCTTGAAGAGACTACCTTTAGAATATGCAACTTTTGTCTCGAGTTACAATACTCACAAGTTGACCATGGGAAGTGCCTTCACTAAGCCTTGATTTAATGCATTTTCATAAATGTTGATGTTGGAATAGTCAAAATTGATTGATATGGGTTTTATTAAGTCTTCAAAGTCTATGGAATTGGTGGCTAATAATGAGAACCAAAGAAATTAAGGTGACAAAAGTTTCAACAACAATAAGAAGAAGTGGAAGCCAAAATCACAATCAGAGACACAACAATCCTCCTCTTCATAACAAGGCAATTATTCTTCCAACAAGAAGGATAAACTATTTTGTGCATATTGCAAGAAACCAAATCATGACGAGCCTCATTGCAAGACTAAGAGAATTGATGATTTAGAAAAATTACTCAAGAAGAACAAAATCAATGTGCCAAATGTTTCCAAGGATTCATCTCCATCCACTTCAAAGGGAAAAAGGAAAGCATTTATGGAAAGTTCAAGTTCTTCAGAGGATTAGATTCTTGACTCAAGTTTCACACATCATATGGGTTCTTTAAAGGGGCAATTTTCTTCATTGGATCCATCTAAGGTACCTCACATCCTTGTAGGGAATGATACACAAGTGGAAGTTGAAGGGAAATGACCAGTTGAGGTGGAAAATGGAAAGTTCAAGGATGTTATCTATGTTCCTAACCTTAGCACCAATTTCCTTTGAATTTAACAAATCACTCACTATGGAGGTGGAAATAAAGTTGAGTTCCTTCCTAATTCAGTCATGGTGCAAAATCTTAAGGATGATTCATTGGTTACAATGAGTAAAGCTAATCATGACATAAGACTTTATTCTTTCTCCCACTGTGTGCCTAAGTCTCCTTCACATACATTGTTGACACATACTCCATCACAAAGTAAATTATGGCATGAGTGATTTGGACATCTTGATTTCCACTATCTTCAACAACTTAGCTCAAAGAATATGGTCAAAGGTCTACCTACAATTAATTTTTGTAAGGGTGAATGTTCAACTTGTTCAATGGATATGCATTTTGAAGAGAAGTTTGAAAAATTAAAGTCTTGGATCTCATCACTTGTTCTTGAGTTGGTTCATAGTGTACCAAAAGGCCCCTTTCTAGTGACATCAGTCAACAAGGGTCGTTATGTGCTCACTTTCATTGATGAATTTTCCTGCTACACATGGATCTACTTTCTTGGTCACAAGAATGAAGTGTTTGATAAGTTTATAACCTTCAAGAGTCATGTTGAGAAGCAATCAAGTAAAACCATGTCAAGGTTCTTCATGTTGTAAATTAAAGAGGATATGTCAACTCAAGACTGAGAGACTTTTGTGAGCTTGAGGGTATTGATCTTTAGAATCCAGTTGCATTTAGTCCTCAATAGACAAGAGTTGAAGAAAAAAAGATTAGAATTTTTAAGGAAATGTAAAGTTACATGATTGAAGCCAAGTCTCTTGATCCATCACTTATGATAGAAGCTATAAGTAGTGCCAATAACATCCTTATTAGATCTCCTCATAATGCATTAGATGAATTGACTCCTTTTGAGACATGGTGTAGAAGGAAAAAGGTTGTGAAACACTTCAAAGTATTTGGTTGTCCAACATGGGGAAACATATCTTCACAGAAATGCAAGGCACCTCCACCAAGGCCTTGTACATTCATTGGATGTGAAGAAAGTGTTAAGGCATATAGACTTATGGATCCTGAGACTCATGAGATTTTCATAGAGAGAAATGTTCACATTAAGGAAAGTTCACCTAGCTTACCCTCTACTCCTCTCCATACTTTACACATTGTGGAAACTGATAGTGAGAGCAGTGGTAGTGATTTAGATGGTTCATCTACGTCAACCCCTACATGCAACATTACACCTTTTCTTGGTAAAATTAAAGTTGAGGATACTCCTTCATCATCATCTTTCACTACACCTCATTAGGTTAGACAAAATCTTGATTCAACAAACTCTCAGATGTACTTCCTCAAAAAATTTCAACAAATCAAATAACTTAGTAAGATAAGATAACCATCTTTCTATTCATTTACTGAATATTAGTAATTTCCAAAACTGTCTTTACTGATTAATCAAATATGCAATATGTAAAGTATGATAGAAAAAAATCATAACAAATAACATAACACAAAGATTTAACGTGAAAACCCTGCTAAGGGAAAAAACACCTGGGACCAATAACCCAAAATAATTCACTCTTCTGAAGTGAGCTTGGTTAGGAGCCAACCCTGTTAAAGGTTACAATGCACACTGTAAGGTGTGACTTGGTTAAAGGATTTATCACTAATAGTTAAATTTTGACCAGCATTCACTATGATGTCAACAAGAAAACATTTAACATTCCATGAATGTCATATAGAAATAAAAAAGACTATCAAGTCCACTCGGTTAAGAGATTTTATTGTAACAATGGTTAAACTGATACAGTAGTGATATGATTTAAATACAACTCAATTTGCAAGTATTCAGATCTATGCTAAGATCAAAATAACTCATCTGATCAATAATCAATTCACTTCATCATATCCTCCAACTTACTTCACTCGGTTTATATATATCTTTGATGCTCGGTTATGCCTGAAGTTCAACTCAATTTTGTCTATAACCAATTTAATCAGGTATGCATGAAAAATGTCTTCATGCTAAATCTTCTGCAATCTCTATTCATCTGACATAATTCAACAATGAATCAAATATCTCTTAAATAGATGTGTAAACTATTTTCATATTAGCCATTAGATTTTTCCTCTTAATCTCCATCGTCTATTTTTTCGCTTCAAAATTCCTCATCACATGTGTCAATAACACATTTCATTCTCTTCCCTTTGACCATCTATGATTTTTGTCAGTCATGGATCTTATAACAAACTTCATCTCTTACCTTGGAATGATAAGAAATTTCTAGCTCATCAACTTCGGTCGGCTATTATAACATTTAATGTTTTCATCCATACTTGATTAATACTAAATGCATCGGTGATAACTAACTCGGTTATTACTGTCACTCGGTATACACAAGATTGACTCAGTGCATACATAAATCTTGAATTACCGACCACATTAACTTGTTCAATTGTGATCTCTTCTTCATAATTAAATAATGTAACATGCTCAAATCAACAACATACTGCCATAGACTCATCAATAAGTTACCCAATGTATACCTTATCCTTATCTATCATATCCATCTATTCCTTATGTAGATATCTCATTTCTTCACCAATTCTTCCTTCTACAGATGTCTAGATGTTTGTAACTAACATGATAAGTATAGTCAAATCTAGTTGACAGCAATGACAACATATTCATTGATTTAATCATCTTACATATTCCTTTAATAGCTCGGCGATCTATAATCACTGTCTCTTGTTTCCACAAAGTTATTCAATCAGTTGTAGGTCATCAATCGCTCCCTTTGGAATTGATGGCAACACAAATAATATAAAATTTTCCATACCATACCAAACATTTGTTCTACAACTATATAGATAAATGTAGTAGCTCGGTAAGCTCTCCCTAGCTTGATATTTAATATGTTTAATCACTACAACAACATTTTATGCAGACTCTCCTTGCGGATTTGATCTTCTTTAGTTCTCTAATTCTTTCTCTCCCTGTAGTGGATTGATGTTTCATTGAAATATTTCTCCCAATTTTTCATAGAAATCTCTCTCCCTTTGACAACAATGCCAAAAGAAAATAAATAGCTCTTCAATAGCCAAGTAGTTCTCTATTGTTTGGTCCAGATCAAGTACCTTCATGTATTGATATACAATTTTCTATTCCATCTTCTATAATCTTTCACAACCTTACGAATCCTAAAGTGTGAGATATATGCATCAACATGAATGATTTTCTAATAAAGTACATGTTGATGCAACCTCCTGATCACCTTAGTGACCAATAGACATGAGATGAACCCCTACTCTAGTCCTCAAGTACTCAAAAATGTCCTTCGGTAAGGGCTTTGTTAATATATCAGAAAGTTGTTCTTTAGACTTCACAAACTCCAGTTTCACTTGTTCTTCTTGTACTTCTTCCCTAAAATAGTAATACTTAATAGATATGTTCTTTGTTTTTTAATGTATCACATGATTCTTGGAAATTTTTATAGTACTTGTGGGTGGCTGCAAGAAGTTGGGTGCCAATTCCGCGGAAGTCCGCGACTTGGAAAAATGCGCCGCTCGAAACGGGCACCCATTTCTTAACAATCGGGTGCCCGTTTTGCTTCGGCACTCCGATCTTCAATAAAATGGGTGCACATTTAGGTTCGGTCAAACGATATGAAACAGGCACCCATTTTTTAAGAAACGGGTGCCCGTTTTGAACAAAACAGGTGCCCGTTTTGAAAAAAATGGGTGCCCATTTTGTAAAAGTATTTATTTTTTTTGTTTAGTGCGTTTCCTGTCATTTTCTAGCGACAGGAAACGGGATCTACGTTTTTTCAAAATCACCTACCCGTTTGTTAGACGCCTGTCGACCCACAAACAGATTTTTTTGAGTTCCAGGTACGTATTTATCATTTTTATGTGTGTTACTTTATTTTCCGTGTTCATTTTAAGTAGTAAAACGTTAAATTTTAGTTTTAAATAGTTATTTAAGTATGCGTTTTAAAAATGAATGTATTTTCTTAGATTATGAAATGTATGTTTTTATTTGTTATTCAATTTATTTAGAAATAATGTGCAATTGAAAACAATTTAACCTAAAACGTAAGAAAGTAGAAAACAAAAACCTGAACAGTAGAAAACTGAAAACAAAAACTTAAAATAGAGAAAATTGAAAACGAAAACCTAAAACGTGGAAAACAGAAAACAAAAACCTAAAATGAAACTGAAAAAAGAAAACCTAAAACGTAGAAAACTGAAAACAAAAACTAAAATTGAAACTGAAAACAAAAACTTAAAACGAAACTGAAAAGAAAAACCTAAAATGAAATTGAAAACGAAAACCTAAAACGTAGAAAACTGAAAATGAAAACTTAAAATGAAACCGAAAATGAAAACAAAAAACAAAAAGTTAAAATGAAAACTTAAAATGAAACTGAAAATGAAAACAAAAAACAAAAACTTAAAATGAAACTGAAAATGAAAACCTAAAATGAAATTGAAAACAAAACTTAAAACAAAACTGAATTTAACGAAAACCTAAAATGTAGAAAACTGAAAACGAAAACCTAAAACGTAGAAAACCAAAAACATATTTAAAATTGTAAACGAAAACCTAAAACATATAAAAAGTTAATTTTTATTTTTAAATAGCATTATACGAATTTATTTAAAAAATGAATGTATGTTTATAGTTTTTCATTTATTTGTGTTTTAATTTACTTTTCAATTTGTTTAGAAATCATGTATTTGTAAAAAACTGAAAATGAAAACTTAGAATGTATAAAATTGTATTTACGAAAACCTAAAATGTAGACTTGATTGTAAACGAAAACCTAATGTTCTCTCCTCTCTGATCGTGTTCTTTCTCCTCTCTCTTTCTCTTATCTCTCTCCGTTTAACTCTCTTCTCTCTCTCTCTCATCTCTCTCTCTCTCTCTCTAAAATTCAAGTTTCAACAATCATAATCAAGTTCTATGTGTTCCTCTACGATGAATACATTATTTAACCCCTTCAATAAATATCATTTTTTTAAAGCTTCAAGTCAACTATTGCATATCTAATGTAACATTTGTCTATTAAAGCATTTCCATTAAGGATTAATTTGTCTCCTTTCTAGGAATAATCTCTATTTTCCTTCATCTATTGTTGGGGTGGACATGTGATAAGACCATTAAATTTTTGGCATAGGTAAGCCTTGATATCCTTTCTAACCAATTCTCTCCACTTTTATATATGTAGGTTCATTTCTAACCACATATATTGTTACAAGTGTGTAGATTAGATAGTGATAGATAGACTCACATTTATAATACATAGAAACACATGGACTAGGATTCCCTCAAACTATATCTAATAATTTTTTAATTATTTCCAAATAGGAAAAGGTATAAGACCTATTAGTTGAGAATCTATAGAACTCTTCTAATTCAAACAACCTCAAATTGGGTTTCCCTACTCTAGACATAAACTTTCAAGCCTAGATTGTAGATATAGGGTAATGGTTATCCCTTCTTTCTAGATATCAAATATTTTATTAATTTTCAATTTTGTATTTAGTTGTTATTGTTAAAAGTTATCAATTTGATATAATGTAACCAAGTTCATGTATACATATTTCCTAATCTCAAATTCATTGAAAAAAGGAACATAAGTCTAGAATTCCAATTTTATATTAGAATTGTAGCTAAAATTATTTTTGTTCTAATGATGCATAATGAAAATTTGTTCTAATTCCTCTCTTATCTCTCTCCGTTTAACTCTCTTCTCTCTCTCTCTCTCTCTCTCTCTCTCTCTCTCCTCACCTACTAGCTCCTCTCTCCAATCTCTCTGTCTCCTCTCTCCTCACATCCTCTCTCAGGTCTCTCCTCTCTCCACTATCTCATCTCTCTCCCTTGAACTTTCTTCTCTCTGTCAAGCCTCTCTCGTTTCCATAGCCATTCAGCTAACTACAACAATAACTTTCAATTTATCACAAACCTTAACATTATCATCTTCTAGGGATTTCATTCTCTACTCATGATAATTTTTAAGATCTTCAACCCCCTTAAAATTTTTTTGGTTCATCACAAGAAGTTTATTAACCTTTTCATTGTAAGGGGTGGAAACCCCTTTTTCCTTAATTGCATTTAGCTCTAACACAATCCACATTAAGAGAGAGCAATGGCCATCCATAGTTTCTTTGACATCCCTTCCTATATTTTCTTTATCATAAACAAAAGACCCTTTCTCCAAAGGAGTATCATTTCTTGAAGGGATATGCATGTATGCAAGTCCATATTATCATCATTTACAGGTGGAGGGGGGTAGGGGAGAAGCTTCATCACACACATTATCCCATCTAAGTTTCTTAGCATAGGATGAAGTTAATTGGCCCTTCCGTTTTCCTTTGGCCATGACAAAAGAAGAACCATTAGATTTTACCCTACCTATAATATCCCCACTAGGGATGAAAGAGTCAGGGACACACTCAATAGAGGGGAATAATAAAAAAGGTCATAGTCTAAAATTACATATTTTAAGTGGGACTTCGCTTCCCTTTTTGGGTTTGTTTTCTTTCCCAATTGAGGCCCACCCTCATCCAATAAGGAATCTTCCTTAGGACCCATCGAGTACTCCTTGAGAAAGCAATTGACTTATTTTTAACCTAGCCATATGGGGATTTATAGCTACTAAAATAGAGTTAGAAAACTCCATTATAAGGAAAATTAAGCCCTTATGTAGAACTGGATATGAGGGATTCTTTCTATGAGTTTTAATGCTATGGGAATGCAAAGAGAGCAAGTAGAAAGGAATATATGTATATTTATCATGTTTGAAATAGTTTAAAATGACAAAGTGGTAGCTGAAAAGACTAGTAAAATATCCATTTAAAGTAACATGCCTCATAATAAATTTAGATATCTTGGCCTAGAGAGGAGGAATGGACACCCTATCATAGTTGCGATTAGTGCTTCTTTGAAGCTTTTATTTGTCCTTTCCCAAGAAGAAAATTATAAGGGATTCATCAATTCTTTTTTATCCCTAAAAGAATTTCTCCCTTAGACCAAGGTTTTTGAGACTTTGGCCACTAAATCCTCTAAGATAACCAATTTAAGGCCAAATACCTTCAACACACCATCATCTTGGTCATCGATTCAATAAAATCTCCTATAACTCGAGTATCATTCCCATGAACTTTCTTAGTGAAGGAGGTTAGACCCCCTATAGAAAGCTCCTTCCAAACATCCTCATCACTCTTCCATTTATCATAAATGATGGGCTTAACTTGTTTTTGATTGCCCCCCACTTTTATATAGATCTGTCCAAGATATAGATATAGTAGAATGATTCATAACCCCTTAATAGTATCTAATAGGACCTAATAATTTGACCTAATATGAACCTTAAACCCTAGTATGTACCCTTAAAACCTAATATAACCCTTAAGACTTAGTATGTACCCTTAAGACCTAATATGACCCTTAAGACCTAATATGACCCTTAAGACCTAGTATGTAACCTTAATACCTAATATTGATTGTAAATGAAAACCTAATGTTCTCTCCTCTCTAATGTTCTCTCTCCTCTCTCTTTCTCTTATCTCTCTCCGTTTAACTCTCTTCTCTCTCTCTCTCTCATCTCTCTCTCTCCTCTCTCTCTCTCTCTCTCTCTCCTCACCTGCTAGCTCCTCTCTCTGATCTCTCTCTCTCCTCTCTCCTCACGCCCTCTCTTAGGTCTCTCCTCTCTCTGCTATCTCATCTCTCTCCCTTGAACTTTCTTCTCTCTGTCGAGCCTCTCTCGTCATGTTCAATGTACTAAAAAGTAATTATTTTCAAATTGACCTTGATAAAGGAATACATTATATATCTTTAAACAAAGACATCGTAGCAAGTTTAGAATGTAAGTAAATTAAAAATGTATATGAATAATTAAATAAGTAAATAGTTTAATATTACATCTAAATATTATATTAACAAACCAACTAAATCAATATAAAATATAACCTTATTGAAAAGAAATAAACATTTACAAAGTAAACTCTCTTTATCTGACCTAATATGAACCTTAAACCCTAGTATGTACCCTTAAAACCTAATATGACCTAGTATGTAACCTTAATACCTAATAGGACCTATTATGTACCCTTTAGACCTAATAGGAGCTAGTATGTACTCGTAAGACGTAATAGGACGTACTATCACCCTTAAGACCTAATATATTATGCATGTGTTTAAATACTTTTCATTTACATTTTCAAATACTTTATAAATGTGTACATGTGAAGATAGAGATATATATGTTTAGATTATTCATGTGTTTAAATAATTTTCATTTACACGTTCAAATACTTTATATATGCAGTTTACACATGATGAACGAGCATTCAGGAGGTCAGCCCCCACCACCACCACCACCACCACCACCCCCACCCCCACCTCCACCACCTCCTCGTACCGCAGAGCAGCTTAGACAGGACATGAGGCATAATATCACCTCTATTGTTAGGGACATTGAGACAGTTAGACATGATCCCCACCCCTCCGCACATCTACTACGCCTTGCAGATACTATGCAAGGCATAGTACATTCTGTCCAGTCCCTCGATGATGAGTTGGATAGCTATCAGTCATGGAGAGATTCCATGAGAACATTCTATGCTGATGGACTCACCTATAAACAGGTGAATGATCTTAAAATCACCAAAGCAGATTTTGCTCGGTGGTTTAAGAATCTGAAAACAAGGGAAGAAATAAACCCCAAAAAATCAAGAATATCTATTCGTTGGTGCAAGCACCTGTTGATTTCACAACACTTTTGGGAGCGGTGGTGGATGGTATTTGACCATCCACCATACGCAAATCACGAGGTCCCCATGTACTTTTTGAGAAAATTGTGGGCTGAGTTTGAATTGGGTAGAAAACCCAATTATTTTGACATGAGAGCATTTCAAGGGGTCGGTAGAGGCATGCCTCAGGACAGGCCTGGGGCAAAGCTGAGTGATAGAGTCAGAAATCATCCATGTGAGGAGCCCCTTGTTTCTTATCCGGCTCCTATGATTCCAGCGCCAGTACACCACCGAGCAGTCACCTCTGCTCTTGGTTCATTGAGCGCCCTTTCAGGTGATTTAGCTGAGCAGTTTAGGATGGCTAGGGCACCCCAGAGCACAGCACATGTTTTCACCAGCTGCGGGGACATATGTATTGGTCCACAGAGTGAGGGGCCAGATGATGGATTTGATGATGCAGAGGGTGCACATGGAGGATATGATGACACAGAGGATCGACCTCCCAAGATCTCATCATTTGTTGAGCTTCTATACGCAGAGGATTTATCTAGCGCAGAGGTAATCTATATAATAGTAATCTAGCTTCTATAAAATATTTTGCCTACATATATATGTACAGACACACAAACCATATCAACCAAAATATGTTATTTTTGTCGGACAGGGGGCAGAGGAGACCACGACATCCATGGACCATCACCATGTCCATTCAACTGCTTCAGATGTTGGTGCACCTTTCACTGTATGTGTTTTTATCATGTCTATTCGACCCCTAGAAATATTTATTGTTGAAACTTTACTTTAATAATGTTTGTTTTCAAAATATATATTGTATGGTCACACTTCATACCACCTTGGCAGCAGTTCGATGGGTACTCTGCCATCGGTCACAGAGGACACTCCCCATATACCGCTTGTATGTATATTGTATTTTAATTTGAATTTAACTATTTATACATGCTCATGTATTTATGTGTATATTCTAATTCACTTCTATTTTTTACAATTGTGTAGGCCTTCACCACATCATTCCCTATTGATGTACCCTCAGAACCATTAGCGAGTATAATTTCACGTGGTCATGGTGTAGGACCCAGCCAGATGCAGGCCTCATCATCCTTTGAGGTCATAGTTATTAATATATTAAATTCCAATATTTTTGAATCATGACGCACATGTCATTTTTAGGGAATATTATTATAATAAATTTGCAATTTGTTTTGTACAGGACATTACCACAGTGACATTTTTTACTCCAGGTCCTCCTCCCACAGAGGAAACTACTCAGCAGGGTTCCACGGTAATTTATTTGATATATGTATATTCAATATTTATTTTGTTTGTAAGTGAATTATTTGTTTAAACCCACTTCTTATGTTATCTCTTCATAATTTATGTTTACAGTCACTTGATGGTGTACAGCATGATGATACATCTCCGTCCTCTTCACGTGGAGTGAAGAGGATGGCAGATCAGATGGGCGATCCAGGCTCTTAGATGGTACTTGTGTTTTCATGTTATATAGACTATTCAGATGTTATATATGGACTATTTCTAGATGTTATATGGACTATGACCTGTTATATTTGGACTATTCACATGTTTTATGGACTTGTTATATATTTGGACTTGTTATATTTGGACTATTCACATGTTTTATGGACTTGTTATATATGAACTTGTTTTATTTGGACCAATGATGTATGTTTTATGGACATGTTTTATTTGGACTAGTTATTTGGACATGTTATATATGGACTAGAGTGACATGTTATGTGGATTAGCTTTTTTTTGGTTGATTGATATATGTACATGTCATAGATTAAATTAGAATATTTGTTTTAGATCTAAGATTTTTTTAATAAGATGGATTGCATGTAAATACTCTACGTGAATAAATATAATGTGAATCATCTATAAGTAGAGATAAAATAAGATAACTACATAACTAGATAACTAGATAACTAGATAATGGATATCATTAATTAATATGTCACATCAAATTATTCAAGTTATATGTCACATCAAATTAATTGTACAATTTGAATTAAAAAATGAACAAATTAATAAGTATACAGGAATCATAACACATGGTACATCAATAAATGATATTTTTATTTATATATATGACTAGTTCAAGGGCTCCATAGGGAAAGAACTAGTAAGAAAACCCCACTTCTTTGCCCAATTACAATATGATTAAAAATAAAATAAACATTCAATGAAATAATTTAATGTATCATCTTCTAGGGCTCCTGCATATGACTGTCACATGTGTGTAAAGTTGTACACTTTATACCTATTGAAATAAGAAATTAATTAGAAAAATTGTCTTTAATGCACAACTAACTATAAATTTGACATAATAAGATCTATCACTTGTACATGTCTAATGTCTAATATCTAACTAGTTCTATAAACTTGACATAATTAAAAAACACTTACACATGTACACATGTGATTTATTAGAGTGTACCATCCGCATATGAGTGTCACACATGTGTAAAGTTGTAGTTGATACCTATTCAAACAAGAAATTAATTATAACTAACTCCAAATTTGACATAATAATATATTGAACTTGTACATGTCTAATGTCTAATAGAACTAACTATATAAACTTTCAACATAATTAAAAGGCACTCACATGTCTCTAAATCTAATTCAACCTAGTGTACCATCTGCATCCTCTCTTTTTTGTAATGCTTCTATGATTGCCTCATGCTCTTCCATTGAAAGGGTCCATAAGACTTTATTGGTGGGCCTCCCTTTGTATCTTTCTAATTTGATATTTGTTGCCACCACTAAATGAGAATACTGCATAATTTTCTTTTCTGATTGGTAGTCCTCAAATGCTGGTAACCCATTTCTTCTTGTTAGGTATTTTCATAGCCATGTACCAACAACCACAACAGACCCAATTGGATACTGAAAACCATCATCATCTACTTGATGACATATCAACTTTTTCTTAGGTTCCACACATCTAGCAAGCCAGTACTCAATTTGCTCATCATTATCCTCAGGTGCAACAACAGCATACACATGCCCTGTAAAAATAATTAGTTTCATATGCATGTATGTAAAAAAACCTACACTTATAAATGTAAATTTGAATAAATAAATACCAGGTTGTATAAGATCTGAAACACGATCATAATCTTCTGATGCAAATGCATGATCTGGGTCTTCACTAGTTAAATCGCCTGGAACTTGTGTCTCAGTAGGTGTTAAGGATCTTTGTTTCCATTCTTCAACCCATTCTGTACTCTCGCATTGTTCCCATTCACCTGCAACACAAAATTGACAAAAACATGCTAGCTCCCTAGTCCATATAGTCCAAGTGTTAGAATCATAACTTCTAAATGAATGCCATTTTGCTGACCCATTTATCGTATCACACTCATATCTTGAAAGGATATAATTCTCTTCTACTAGCCAGAAGAAACGTTTGATTGTAGAATTCTGATTTGATCCTGTAGATAAACTTGTACTACACCATTCAATAATTTCACGTGCATTTTTAAATTTGAATTTTTCTTCAAACTTGAGTTGTTCTCTTGAAAGGGCTCTCTTAACACATGCACCAGCACCATCATGTTCTCCTTTCCCGTGTCCAGCTTCAAAAAAACTCCAAATATGTTCAACATTGGTTTTCTTATGTGTCCTACTCAACCAATAAAACATTCTAGCATTCTTGAATTGACCTGTGCAATTATCTAACCATATTAGATGTTGTGTCATTTAAATTTGTCTCTCCTTTAAATTGTCATAAAATGTCTCCATGCAGTATTGCACAAACTCTGATGAGTGTAGTTTATTATCACTCATATAGAAGTGGTACTCCCTCAAAAAAAATTTATCCTCTTCTGTACTGTCAGGTGCATGCCTATAGACAATATGAACAAAAATGGCTACTTGTACTGAATTATAATATTGAGATTGGATCTCATCTTGTGGTGCAAGAGTATAGTTCTCTGCAAAGTCTACTACTGAAAGTAAACTACCCACTGGGAATGTATTCTTGGACATGCGAAATTGTTCATCAAGCCATCTAGCATTATGAGAGTGTTTCACATATTTAGGTATGATCTTACACTTGAATTCGTTCATGAATGCGTGAACACTAATGCTTTCATTTATTAGGTCACATCATCTTCCAACCTTTCCATCCTTCAATGGATATTCAACAGTTTTAAATCTTCTCACATCAATCATTTGTTGTCCGAATTCAGTTGTAGGAGTTTCATGAAAACACTCATCTAATAATGCAAGATTGCCACATATATTGCATACACCAGAAACACATGCATTGAAAAGAAAATATTGGTCATTATGTGGGTTACAAAACAAACTTGAGATGAACTCCTTTATAACTTGAGGTGGAATTTGGATACCACATTCCTGTAACATTTCTTTAGTATGCATGGTACCACGTATAGATCGAAATAAATCATAATGGTAACGAAATTGGACATGAGTTTTACAACAACATGTGACTCTTTCCTTGTTTACCCTTACATACCAAGGTTTACACTTTTCAAATGATCTTTGACTTGTGCTGATTGATAACACCTTTTCATCTACAAATTTTTTGTATAATTCAGTTTGAGTCATGTCCCAAAGGTGTTTTGGATGTGGTTCACGAATTTTTGAGCCAACTCTTAATTTTAGAACATCCCTGGCATTTGGTGATACTCTTGTATTATCCTTCCAAAATCTTTCAATCAATGTTTTCACTTCACTAGTAAGTTTCATATCAGATCTCGGGAGTCTACCACTATAGGTCCATAAGTTGTTAGCTGGATCACTTTCAAAGTCAACTCTTCTCTTCACAGCTTTTGCCAAAGTTTTACGATGAATATTAAGATATCCACTTATGTTACTCATCATTCTTTTATCATGGGTTGATTTTTTTACTAAAGCTATTGTTATTGCTCGTCGTGCCGCATTTCTATCTTTAGAATGACTTTTCTTTCCAATTGTATCAAAGGCATTAGCAATAGTCGAAACAACTTGTTTCAAAGACTCATCCCTTTTTTTTTTCTTTCACATTGACTCCTAACCTCTTCATCACTTTCTGCATCTTTGTCATTTTCATTAATTGTAACATCAATTGACATTGAAACCCAAATTTCTTGTTATAAAAAAATTGTTTGAACAATCTGTTAGCATATGTCCTAATTTGCCTCCATGAAACCAAGCCACGAAGATTGTCTAACACACCACTATTCAATTGAAAAAGATTACCCATTTCATTATCATTTAAACATGTTTCATTTTCAACTGGTGTTTCCATGTGTACATCCACACTCTCAATTTTAGCTGTACTTTTATTTTCACCATCAGTTGGGGTTTGATTTTCAGTCATAGGTGGGGTTTCAATTTCTTTTTCAACTAGTGTTTGACTTTCATTTCTTACTGTACTTCCATGAATAAAATCCAAATCATTTATTTCGTAGCCTGCTTGAAATAAATCACGAATTTCATTTTCAGAATATATGCGGGGTTCTGAAGACATACCAGTACCCAATACTGGGTTAGTAGATGCACCTGGATTTTCTTGATTTGTATTTCCTCTTTCTGGCTCTTCATCCATTACAATGTTCTCAATGCTCTCTTCCTTTAAAGCTACTGTTGAAGTCGAAGCTCTGGCATTACTACCCTCTCTAATTCTTGCTCTTCTTTCTCTTTGACGTTTTGCTTCCTTTTCTTTATTTTCTATCCTTTGTCTCTTTCTACGTTGCTTTGATCCCATATTTGGATGAATTTTTAATCCAACAAGTGTCAAATCCAGAACAAGACAAAACCAAGTATAAATTTATTAAAACATTCTGTCTGCGCACGGGTACAGTCGTACAATGATTGAATAATGATTCAATCATTGTACCTTTGTACTTCTGCACCTGTCATTTTCCAACGGTCTCATTAGAAACGGGCACCCATTTTTTTTAAAAATGGGTGCCCGTTTCTTAAACGATTACTTTTGAAACGGGCACCCATTTTTTTAAATTTCAAATCGGGCACCCGTTTCTAATAGCTTGGGGCGGGAAACTTTAACTTGCCTTGATTTTTGGTATGGGATAGGCATGATTTAGGCTTGGTCCCACCGACCCTATGTCTTCACCTCTAGAAATTTGACTAAGTTATTTTAACATTAATTTTCTGTCTTTAACAAATTTTTTGAGCGTCTTTCAATTTGAATTTTTTGATGAAACAAAAACCCATTATAGATTTCGTTGTCATGATTCCAGAAATGTAAATTTTTTGATGATATAATAAATTTTACTATTTTTCCTATATTTATCAATAGTAAAAGGTATGAAAATGTGAAACACAGAGGTTTACTAAACTTTTAATAACTTTTTTGTTTTAAGGTTTCTACAAAAAAAAATTATATGGCATCAATCTACATTCTATTCTTCTCAAGATAATTTTTTTTTTTTGGAAAAATATGAACATTTCATCAAATTATGGTGGCCGTACACCAGAGGTTTTGAAAATATACTTTATTGTCAATTAAAAATCAATAAAAAAAAATATATACAAAAAAAAAATAAGGAAAAATATACTCATCAATCTATAGTGTCTTAGGTATCTTTCCTAAAAAGGATTAACATTTATTGATTTATTTGTGTCAAAAAAGGGTGGTCGTACACGGGTGAGGTATGGTCCTGAAACAGGCATTCTGAAAAAGTGGTTTTTAAATATGCCTACCAAATTTAATTTATGCAATGTGGGTATTGAAATAAATTACATATTTGAAAAGCTAACTCCGAGTACTATAATTTCTATTAGTGAAGTTTTTTGAGATTCAATCTCTAAGTGCCTCAATTTTTGACATCAATTGACAAGAATTTTGAAAAATAGGAAAAACACTTCCACTTTTTGTCAAAAATTGGCACCCAACTTCTTACAGCCACCCTTGTGTTGTCACAATATATAATCACTGGATCACTGATCACCTCATTCATTTCTTCCAACAATTGTTTTATCCATGCAATATTTGAAAAATTAGCAGCAATAACAACATGCTCTGCTTCAGTAGTAGACTAAGAAATACATGCTTGTTTTTTACTTATCCATGTTACAAGTCTTTATCCTAAAAAGAATGCTACACCAGTTGTACTCTTCTGATCATCAATGTTTCCAGCCCAATCTGCATCAATGTAAACTTGTAGTTCAAAATTACCTTCATTTTTGTACCATAAACCATAATCTTTAATTTTCTTCAAATATCTCAGAATCCTTTTAACATAAGTTATATGTGACTCCTTAGGATTAGCATAAAATCTTGCTACAATCCCAACTGCATGTGCTATATCAGGCCTACTGTGTACCACATACATCAGTTTTCCAATCATTGATCTATACAGTGTCTGATTTACCTTAGTTGATTCATCATATTTTTTTAACTTACATCATGTCACCATTGGTGTACCTACTAGTTTTGAATCTTCCATTCCAAAAGTCTTCAACACTTCCATGATGTATTTTGATTGTGCTATGAATATCCCATTATTTTTGTTGTATAATCTGCAAACCTAGAAAGAATTTAATCTCTCCAAACATTGACATTTCAAACTCTTTTCTCATTTCATCATCAAAATATTTGCAAATAATATTGTTTCCTCCAAAAATTATATCATCAACAAAAATTTCAATAATCAAAATATTGTCATCAGATTCTCCTTTCATGTACAAATTGCTATTGTCACCTATCCTCATAAAGCCATTTACTAATAAGATAAGCATGTAATCTTTCATACCATGCTCTCGGTGCTTGTTTTAGTCCATACGATTCTTTGTGTAGTCTATATACCATCTTCTTCTGATTTGGATCAACAAAACCTTCAGGTTGTTCTATGTAGACCTCTTCCTCAGGAATTTCATTCAGAAATGATGATTTCACATATATTTGATATACTTTGAATCCTTTATGTGCATCATATGAAAGTAATATTTGGACTCCTTCAAGTCTTGCTACTGGTGTAAAATTTTTACCATAGTCAATACCTTCTTCTTGTGCATATCCCTTGCATACAAGTCTTGCTTTGTTTCTAGTTACTACATCATTCTCATTCAACTTGTTTCTAAAAATTTACTTCATACCAATTACATTTTTATCACTCGGTCTTGGTACCAATGTGCATGTTTTTTTTTCTCTGTCTGTTCAATTTCTTCATTCATTGCCTTAATCCATTCCTCATTCTCAAGTGCATCTCTAACATTCTTAGGCTCGAATTCATAAACTAGAGATGTGTTCTGTCTTAACTTACTTCGTGTCATCATGCTAGCTTTCTTGTCTCCAATAATTTGGTTTTGTGGATGGTGTCTTCTAACAAATCTCGCTAGTACTTTCTCTCTTCTTTTCTCATCATTCGATTCAGGTTCATTTTCTTCCTCGGTAACATCTTCTTGGTTCTCAGTTTGCATTTGCTGATTCTCAGTAGCATTTTCTTGTCACTCAGTAGACTCAGCCTGTGGCTTGGGTAGATAGTTTGGATTATCAATATATGTAAACCTACTATAGTCTTCCAATTCCTTCCTACTTTCTTCATCGTTCTTCTTAGGAAAATCATCAACTTTCACATTAGCACTTTCAATCATTTTGCTAGTAGCCTTGTTCAAAAATTTGCATGCTTTTCTCTTAATAGAATATCCTAGAAATATTCCTTCATCACTTTAGAATCAAATTTACCATTTCTATCATCTTTTAGAATGTAGCATCTGCTTCCAAAAATTCTGAAATAACTTACATTTGGTGTGTAGCCAAACTATAGCTCATAAGGTGTCTTATTTGTATCTTTTTTTAGTTGAACTCGGTTCAATGTGTATACAAAAGTGCTAACAGCTTCTCTCCAATACATTTGTGCAACATCTTTCTCAATCATCAATGTTCTGGCACAGTCAACTATAGATCGATTCCTTCTTTCTACAATACCATTCTGTTGTGGTGTCCTCGGTGTAGAAACCTATCTTGTAATTCCATGCTCATTATATAAGTTAGTGAATTCATCAGAAATAGACTCACCTCCTCTATTAGATCTTAAGAATTTTAAATCTTTCTTGATTTCCTTTTCAACTTTAGCTTTATACCACTTAAACAGTTTGAAAGCTTTAGATTTCTCTTTCAAAAACATAACTGTCATCATCCTAGAGTAGTCATCAACAAATAAAATAAAATATTTGTCACCATAATAACTCTGAGTTCTTATAGGACCACATAAGTCGGTATGTACCAAATCCATAATACCTTTAGAAGAATAGTCTTTTCTTTTAAAAGTAGATTTAGTCATTTTCTCTTTTTGACATTGATTTCACATAACATGGTCAGGTTTAGTTAGACTCGGTAAACCTCTAACTCTTCTCTTCTTACTAATCTTAACCATGTTATCAAAATTTGCATGACACAATCTCTTATGCCACAACCACACATCTTCATTTCTAGCCAACAAACAAGAAGTTTCAACATTATCAAGATAAAATAGATTACCTTTGGATTATTCACCAGTACTGACCAACTTTCTGGTTTCATCATAGATCTTCACCTTTCTACTTTCAAATGCAACTCTGTGACCTGAATTATTCAATTGTGCTACACTCAACAGATTATAGTTAAGTCCTTTCACCCAATATGCATTCTCACATCTAATGTTATTATTCAACAAGATAGATCATTTTCCTTTCACTGGACAAGGTGTATCATTTCCCATTTTAACAGATCCTCCATTATAGTGTTCAAGGTATTCAAATTTATCCTCATCTCTAGTTATATGATGTGTACAACCACTATCAATGATATATGTATCATTCTTTCTAACTTTAGATATAAGTGTTGTTTCTACATACCTTTCTTCTTATTCTTCTGAATCATCTTTTATTGCAATGAATACCACTTCAACATCTTCATCAGTGTCGGTGTCAGTGTAATTATCATCATCTCCAACAAGGTAACATGCCTTCTTGCCTTTATCTTTGTAGTCTCAGTTGTTTCTTCTATCAAACTATCAGTTTCCTCTATGTTCTCGGTTATCTCTTCTGTCAAACTTTCTATCACTAGATTAGTCATTATCTTTGTCTTCATATTTCCTATTAGGACATCTAGTAGAAATATGGTCAATCTCTTTACAATTAAAACAAGCTAAAGGTAACTTTCCTTTATACCTTCATTTACCTTTATGTAGTCTCCTAACCACAAGTGCTTCAAGCTCATCAAAATCATCTTCACTATCACTACCACTTTCATTTCTTATGTTATGTTTACTGCTAGACATACCAATCTTTAGGGATGACATAAATGCAGACTCAACACTCGCTACAATAGTGTTATCAGAGTTATTCAGCTCAAAAGTAGTCAACTTACCAATTAGACTATCAAGCGTAATAACACTTCCCGGTGCAGATCTCATTTCATGAATAAGAGAGATTATAATAGCATAGATCAACAACTAGGTTCTAAGAATTTTACTCACAATAGTGTCTTCATAAATAATACCTCCTGCTCCTCAGATAGCATTGACCACCTCCTTGATTCGGTTAGAGTATTGTGTGATGTTTTCACCTTATTTCATCTTCATATCATCAAATCTTTCTCTAAGGCTTTCAGCTCTGGCTCTCAGTACATTTACATATCCTCCATAAACTAGTGCAAGTTTGTCCCACATTTCTTTCCCTGTAGTGCATACTTTAATATCTTCAAATTCCGCATCAGATAGAGCAACAACAATCTCTATCATTGTTATATTGTGTTCTTGTCTGTCTCTCAGCTGATCAACTTCCAAAGGTCCAATAGTCGGTTGTATCTAGCCATTGTCTAGGAGATGAAGAGAAGACTCTCCAATTCCATATATGTGCAGCCTCATCCTGCTTTACCATGTCAAGACGTTATCTTTGTTCATCTTAGGCACTTCCCTTTTATACATCTTGTGATCTTTTGCTCAAGTCTTTGAAACTTTCTTTCAAGCAACTAATATGCTTTGCTACCAGTTGTTAGATAACTGAGAGGGGGGGTGAATCAGTTAAATCAATTATCCTACAGTCCCAAACTCTCAGATGTACTTTTTCAACAAATCAAATAACTCGATAAGATAAGATAACTATCTTTTTATTCATTTATGAAATATTAGTAATTTCCAAAACTATCTCTACCGATTATATATATATATATGTGTGTGTGTGTGTGTGTGTATATGTATATGTATATGTATATGTATATGTATATGTATATGTATATGTATATGCATATGTATATATATATACACACACACACACACACACACACACATATATGTATAGATATATGTATATAGATATATGTACATACATACATATATATACATATATATATATATACATATATATATACATACATATATATATATATATACATATACATATACATATACATATACATATACATACATATATATATATATATATATATATATATATATATATATATATATATATATATATATATATATATATATATATATATATATATATATATATATATATATATATATATATGTATGTATGTATGTATATACACACACACACACATATATATATCACTAGTAGAATTTGGCAAATAAATGACTAAGTGACTAAAACTTTTAGTCACGTGACTAAACATTTTAGTCACATGGCCAAAACTGATCATATTTGGCAAATAAATGACTAAATAAATGACCAATTTGGTCATGGGGTAAAATGACTAAATAAATGACCAATTTGGTCACCAATAAAATGACCAAATAAATGACTAAATAAATAGTTTGAGGGGTTTTTCTTTTTTGGTTCCATAATTTTATTCATTTTATTGTGAGAGCATGTTTTCATCAAATAAATTTTCAGTCATGGCTTACTATTTCAAATTGGTTTCTCATCTCATGTCTAAAAACAAATTTGACTTGCATCTAATATTAGATCTTCAAATCAAATTAGATTTTGGTTGCACACGTGAAATATTTAACCCTTAAACTTGTTACCTATTTTTTTCTTTAAAGTGTGTGTGTGTGTGTGTGTGTGTGTGTGTGTGTGTGTAAGAATAAATAAAAACACAAAATAAAAGAGGAAGAAACCTAAATAATAAGACCAATCTGCAAACAAGAAATAAAATATAAGTTTTTATTCATTTTTTATATGCGTGTGTGTAAAACAGCACAAAAAGATACACACACACGTGAATGTATGAATATACCATGAAATATAAATATATAAACTAATGTAAACACCAAATCAAAAATAAAAGAAAATGCAAATGATATGACAATTAAGACGAGTGTATACAATAGTTGTTATAGATTTAATAGACTCTCTCTATCACATGTGGGTAGGGGAGTCTAATTATCTTCCCCGTTCAGAGGTTTTATTTCACTTGTCTTTCAATCCTTGTAAGTGAACATAGTTGATATGAAAACTAACACTTCTCCACTTATGTTTTCTCGTAAATGGTTTAGTTATGTTGTTAAGTGGAAAATTCCATTGGAAAAAGTAAAACTCTAATAAAATTCAAAACTTCATGCAACTACTCCAAAATAACCTGTGGTGAAGTGAGACCTTGACATACTCCATCTATCATCAATTTTTTTTTGAAACACTCCAAATCATTTTCAAACATTTCCTTAATGTGATGCCCCATGCTTTCACACAAAAGATTAATAAAAACAATATTCGACACAATGCAAAGATTTTACTAATCTTGTGAAAGGTCATTGATATTTTTGTTGCACAAACAAACTTTATTTCTTAATGAATTATCAATTGACCTCTACGACATAAATGTATGCAACTAATAGACCAATATTTTTCCTAATTAACCTTCTACACTATTGAACATACCCACTCCACACCAAGATGCAATGGCTAATATCTATCTTTAATTAGAAATTAATTAAAAAAACATGCATTTCACGCACCAATGAGGAAGAATAGCGGGAAGTGAAATTTTTGGCATGTCTAATTTGCAATAAAAGCTATCTCAAATTGTGAGGATAATTATTTTGTTGTAACTTTCAACTAGCAAAAGGAAGGCGTGAGAATTGGCCATGACAACTGGGTTTTGAGGCAAAGAATAGAATGAAGGAGTGCAGGTTTAAGCAGAGGAAATAATGGGGTGCAAGCACGAGCTCTGAGAAACTAGGTTGTCAAGACATTCATGGTTTTCATAGCACTTTCTCATGCATTATCAAGCATAACATAGTGACATAGAACAATGAGGTTTTCAAGCAAGGGAATAGTGGTTTTGAGACTACTCAAGCAAAGCACAGTGGATTTTCAAGCCGGGAAACGGTGGGTTCCAAGATCAAACAACTAGGGTTTTCAGCGTCAAGGACAGGTGTGCTTCACCTATTTTTCTCTCATATTTTTTTTTGGTCCTTTTATTTGTATTTTTGTTGCCTAAAATCTTGAACTTGGAACATATGTTATGAGGTTTAACCTTTTGGTTTATTTCCTAGTCACGTTTACATATTTCTTAGGTGTTATAGTTTACCATTTATCCTATCACAATTTTTATTCTATAAGCATGTGATTTGAGTCGTGTTAATCTATTTTGGTAGCTTGTGAACATTCATATAACTTTAATGTTTTCTTTTCTTGTTGAACTCTTGCAAATTTCTATTCTTCATGTGATGTCTCTTTCATGGCCTTATCCATTTTTTGCACCATATTTTTTATGGACATTGGAGACCATAAGTTTATTGGTACATCATTATTGTTTGCTTTCACACAATTTTTATTGGTAGTCCTTTTTTCTAATACTTATAAATATCACCCGAACATGATGACACATGCCACTAATGAGTGATTCCATAGGGAAAATAATAATGTGTGCTGGTGGCTCTCAACCCTCATTACCATCTACTAAATAACTTGGCTCAGGAGTTATTTGAGGAGACACCCTATGAAGTGAGTAGCAATAATTCAACTCAAAGGCTTGGAGGATTGTCTTTATGAGGAGGAAATATTTGGAGGCTGGGGTGCCCTTCTTGGCAAATTAGAAACTAGCTGAGATTCATTCATGAGCATCATCTCAACTCTTTTAACCTCATTCTCCTCATTAATGAAAGAACCTTTGTAAGTTCAATCCAACTGTTTCATCAAGTTTTTTGCTTTCACGATATTTGCATTTATCTGACTTTTCCTCTTTACATGCCCAATACTTGGATAATTTCTGATCAAATCCTCTGGTAATGAAAAATAATGATGGTAACCACTAAGACCCTCTGCAATCTTTGCATTATGAATAAAACCTTCGGGGTCAAACCTTCTAGCTTTCTCCAATCGTAGCCTATAGGGCTTATCCAATCTCCAAAGTGCCAGGCATAAATGAAGCCTTTCCTTTATTTCTAAAATGCAAAATATCTAATTCATTTAACTATATGACAACCTCCAAAATTGCTAATCTATCACGAACAAGTAGTGGAAAAAATATGAGGTTTTCCCTCAAAACCATACATTCTTATGACTGTACACTGGTCATACAAATACCAGTCTCCCCAATTTTGATTGATGGTGACCCTTTTCTCAGAATCCTTGGGTCTTAAGAATTTCATGATAGATTGAGATATCCTTGCAAGAGGATTCCCCAAAACCAAATAAGTTTCTTTAACAAAGAAGTTTTGGAAAACCATGTATCTTGATCCATCTTTGCAACCACTGTCCCAAACACAAGTCGATTCCTCAACTGGTAGAAGATATCCCTCTTTAACAATTAGGGTTAATTTCAGTGGTGGCTTCCACACATTTAATTCATAGCCTCTATACAAGAACATGTCCAGTAGGAGTAAGTACCATTTGAACATAATAAATGAGTTGATTCTTTTTGCAGTAGCTAGAGCCTTGTTCTTTTCTTGTTCTAAACTATAGCATAATCAAATGCTCTGTTGTTTTCATAGCTCTGAATATCCGCTTTTAAAACTGCTAAACTGGTAGAAATAATTAAATGAGGATCTTCTCTTAAAACTTGACAAACTCCATAGTAAGTCTTCTTGAAGTAATCCTCAAACAAATCCAGATCAAATGGTAGCTTGTCAGAATTAGAAAATCTTTGAAACTCTCTCTCTACCCTAATTGGTGTCTCCTTCAAAATCCTTGGCCTGCTGAGGGCAACAATCTCCTTTTGTATATGTATATAAAATCTTCATAATCTTTTCCAAGTGCACCAATATTCATGACAAATCACCATGGCTACCAGACAAAGTACAAAAGGCCTGCTTGGAGAATTAATGCAGAATAATCTTGAAAATCAGACAATAGCCTAATAAAGCCAGCCCAAAAGCTGCCTCATTCTTGACCAAAAAAGATTACAGTATAGGTATTCAAGGAAAAATATCATATGTAAGTTACTGCTTTCCATTTTGAATGCTCTACAGAAAAAATCTAATGTGTGACTTCCTAGAGAAAAGAATTCAAACTTTAAGGTTGCATTCAACGTGTAACATCTTTCCACGGGCTTTGTTTGTGATTGACTCAATAGATTGATTGGTCAGTGTCAGTGGTTATTTTAGGCTGGAAGTGGAAATTAGTTTACTGCAGACGAAAATAACACCAGGAAATTATTTATGTCAACATCTACAGGCCATGAGATATTTTTGCTTTCATCTTTATGATAAAAGTTAGGTAAATGTAAATATGTTTATAAAGGTCTCAACGTAGCTAGAATGCCAAATTGGCATATGAAACCCCTCTTGTAAGAATAAGGGTACATTTTCACTTTACCTTATATGTTGTACAACTGCACATTATGTACATCTTGGTTTTCAACCTAATGACCAAGCCCCACCTGACCAATCTACATACTAGTAGTTTATGTTTCAAACTTTCAAAAAATATCTGGCAAAGGGCATCCAAATGATTTGAGGTGTCCATTCCAATGTTTTTTCACTAATGTAACGTGATCATTTTGAAAACTATGCTATCTCACTGATATATGTAAGCTAGGTACATTATCACCATCAATTGACTCCTATGTTTCAATTTGGATGCTTTATGGTGGGCCTCTCAGTGAAAATTACAAGTGCAAAGCAAGAATGCAGATAAGAATTTGAGACTAGATTCAGTCTACCAAAACCAGTCTTTCCCAATTCATGAATAAAAAAAAATTATCACGGGGACAATTTACGAGACAACAAACCTAACTGGATTCATCTGTTAAAACACATCCATTGACAACAGCCTCCAGAGTGAAAAATTCAAGTACTAAGAAGCCAGATATAGAAACCATATACGTGTAGGAAATAAATTTCAATTAAAGCTGTATTGACTTAGATTTCTACCCTTTTGATGTCCACTATTTTTCCAACTAGGACTCTATCGTCAAAATTCTGCTGAAACTTTACCCCTCATAAAAAGACTGTTCTAAAAATTAATGTTTTTTAAAGCACAAATAGAATTTTGATCATAGCTTTGTTGCAAGCTATATAATTATTTTCTTAAGATCCCGATTGTGTATTTGATGAAACAAACAACCAAAATGATTTCCTCAATAACTAATCCATTAGTTTTTCTGAATGGGACTGTCATTGAAATTCTACTTGAATTTGTACTCGGTTGGACATAATAGTTATATGTGTAAAAAACCTAGTAGAATATTAATTACGGTCTGTTGTAAATCATATAGTCTAATTATAATTTATCCAAATTATATTTTGACAAAAATCAAGATATCTGATACTTTTAAAGATATCCTCTCTTTGGAATCTGCCTCTCTTTGGATTGGAATCTGCCCCTATTTGGACTAGAATCTGTAGTTCCAAACATTGTTTAGACATTTAATAGAGGAATTTGTCATTTTCTCTGCCAGTCTAGAATAGATCAGCACATCACATCCTAAATCCTCTGCTTTGAGGCATTTTGTCAAACAGTTCCTAATTTTTCAGTGTGTTTTAATCAGAATTATCTTTTGTCACAAGACAGTGATATCCAAATAGTTATAGATGCTTTCTCAATTCAAAATTTGTCTTGAGCTTAAATGCATTGAATCCTAGCTTCAAACTAAACTTTTCTATATTATTTTCACTATTAATTCACCATTTTCATGTATTAATATCAATTGAACAGTAAATGTATGATCTTTCACACCCTCATGGTTTGGGGTAACAAATGATTGATTCAGAATAAGATTAAAAAAAATTTGACAGAGATCACAAGCCAATGTATAAAATAACTGATAATTTTTTGTAGGAAACTTCTAAAAAAGGGAGTGGAATATTGCAATAACTAGCTGCATACAATATAACATTAAACAGTAGCAATGATAATTGTTGACTTACAATTTAGTATTTAAACTTTTTGGTTATTTATGGAGATTAACAAAATTGTAATCTTAGTTACAATGATCAATTGAGATTTGAAATGATTTTCAATATGCATGTCTATGCAGAAGAGGAATGAGGAATTTGTCCATATGGTTGGGGATAAACACTTAATATTGTACGTACATGTATTCAACCATAGAAATTTACCTTCATGGATTTCAAAGCTATCTCTGGCCAAGCCTTGATTACTGTTGCTTTTTCCACTTCAAAGGAGAAAACAGTATTGTCTTCCCGAGTAGTATCAAATATGTCACTAGTATCTGCAAGAGTACCCTCTATTGCAATGTGGGAAGATAGCAGAAATAAATGTCATTCAAATGATAACTACTATCCTAACAGCAAGAAATTCACACTCTTATAATCAGTTCCATTACTAACCCAACCTTCATAGTCTTGTGCTTCACAAAAACAAGCTGGAATGGAAAACCCAGAGTCCAAATTTTTTTACCTATAAGTCTGGCTTCATATAAAGATAAAAGCCATACTTGCCTATTGTAATCCAAATGTCACTATACATCTTGTCATGTTATTGTATTGGTCTTTGGTGTTTACCTATCAGCTCTTATATGTTTTAGTTCAACACAAAATAAACATTCTATTTTAATTCAATTTAAAACAAGGATTCATTTGTTTAAATTTATGTTTCATTTGCCATAGACGTATTTTATATTTTCCACTTTTCTTTTATCCAAAATAAAGCTTATATTTTTGCAGTCATGTTGCATTTGTCTTCCTTATCTTCTCATCAGCTTTATTTCAATCTAAAAAAAATTCTTCAATTTTAAGGATACAAGAACTTTTTCAGTCTCATAAAGGTCAGAATCAAATAGCATGTGTCCATTAACATGTTATGGACAAAAAATTACTTCACTTGCAGTTGCAAAACTATCCAACTTACGAATCAATATTTTAACAAAACAAGTGGATATAGTTGTACATGACACAAATTTCTATAAATCACATATAGATAATACCTGCCAATAGAAAATAGACCTAGACAATCTATGTTAATGCATAACTTAATTTGAGAAGTTGCATTTGCCAATTTCGAAGTGCATCCAACTTAAGGAGACAATCAAGGATGGTCTGAAATAGTTGAAAAGATTGGAACGAATGTATATCTAGTAGATGCAAAAAATAATATTTACATAATCAAAAAATGTGTATTATGAACAAATGATATATATAATAATTAGGATTTTAGTATCCTTGTCTCTAGTACAATTCAGATCTTATCTCATTTACTGTCAAAATTGCACTCCAACAATCTTGTTCACATCCTGTATACAAACTAAAGCTGAAGAATTCCACTTGATTGCAATTTTTGAAATATTAGGTCATCTTTTGCAATAAGCCCATACAAATAGAGATAGTTGGTGACAGAATAGAAACTAACATCAACAGTACTCTTTGTAGTGTACATATGCATTCATGAATTTTAATTTTACCAAGTTACCAAGAAAGCTGAGAACCAAGCCAAAGATCCACAACCAACTTACTTATAATTATGGTCAATTCACCAAGTTAAATGCTCATAAATTTGAGGAATCTGGTGAATGATAATTTTCCACTGCTGCTGATGGAGTATTTTCACCATTTTATTACCATAGCTATTTCACAACTGATGTAATCCATGGGGCGCTATTTCACAGCTCATTCGTCTTCTTATTCTCTGAAGACTTCATTCAACTCCAATGCTTCATAGATAAATCTCTGATTTTTTTAATTTTTTTTAATAGAGATGAAGAGTTTTAGGAGAGATATGTGATAGATGATCTGGTTTTCTACTATTTTCAAAGGATCAGAATTTGTTGTGTTTTAGATGGCTCTGTGAATTTATTTTCAACGATATTGTCCATTAATTCTTGTGTTATTTTTTTTAAAGGTTAGTAGTGAATGCGAGGGTAGCCAATTGCATTGAGGCTATGAAGGATGCGAAAGACCCTTTTCTGGTTGGGTCGGATGCAAAACTAGTTATATATGGTCCAGGATGGAGACTTCAGATCTTGAATGAACAAGGTCAATACGATTTAATATTTCAATACTTGTTTTATAAACTGTCATGTTTCTTATGGACAAGATCAATTTGATTTATTTCCCCAACACTACTTTCATGCTCTGCAATGATTTCATATAATCAAAGATTCAATTTATTTTCTTTCCCAATACCCAATTCAGATTCGACATATCCTTGATATAA